>JAZEWT010000024.1:12492983-12513410 GCA_036362905.1 Mordacia mordax | reverse complement strand
CCCATCTCATCCCATTCCGGTCCCCATCCTATTCCATTCCCGTCCCATGTAGCTGCTCAGCGGCTCGGCACTCTTCGGCACGGGGCTGCCCCTGCTGGCGCCGGATGCCCCAGCCTCTCGTCCGCAGAGCCTCCCGCTGCTGCCCCTGCTGGGGTCGGCACCAGGCGGCATGGGGCAGCAAAGGGGGCAGCAGAGTGCCGCGAGCTTCGGGAGCAGCGGAGTGAGCAGCTGCACCCCGAGCGGGGCGCGCGGGCACACGGACGGGATCTACGCGCCCGGGTGGGTCTGTGCGTGCGAGGACACCGGCAGAGCGGTGCCAGGCACGGGTGGGGGCTGTACGCGGTGTTTCCACTTTGCACTGTACACGGTGTCTCCACCCTGTATTGTACACGGTGTCTCCACCCTACACTGTACGCGGTGTCTCCACACTGCACTGTACACGGTGTCTCCATCCTGCTCTGTACAGTGGCGTCTCCGCTCCGCACTGTACACTGTACGTAGTGTTTCCACCCTGGGCTGTACACTGTGGCATCTCCACCCTGCACTGTACACTATACATGGTGTCTCCACCCTGCACTGTACACTGTCGCATCTACACCCTGCACTGTACACTGTATGTAGTGCGTGCTAGCTCCTGTCTCACCGCGTTCCTGTCGACACGCAGGGCGTCTCCGCGTGCGCCAGCGGATGGCGGCGCACGGCAGCTGTGGGCCCCACCACCCACGCCATACGGCACGGTGGGGCACGGGGACATACACGGGGCCCGCTCGGACGGGGAGGGCAACGGTGGGTGGGAGAGGGGGGAGGGGGGCGGTATGGTGGAGGGTGGACGAGAGAGTGACTGTGACAGTGTGTGTTTGAGCCGCAAAACAACCCGCCTCTGGTCAGTAATGCTGCGGTGGTTGTTCTGACAACCTCTACAGCTGCCAAGGGGGCGCTAGACGGCTGCGGGGGGCTTTAACCCCCCCACCTTCAATCTAACTATCACTCGACCACAAAATAAACTCAAGCTTGTGCCGGAGGACCCAGGGGGACAAACATTGATGACGTCTCTTGGCTTAACCCTATTTGGTAGAGCGAAGAGACTTGAGTACACACCCCCAAGGTTCCTCGAGAAACAACAAAAAGCTATTGCATGTGGCCACGTGGAATATTCGAACGCTCGTTGCAGAGGAGAGGCTGCCACTTTTTTGTCAGGAGCTGCACCGCAACCACCTGGACCTCCGTGGGATACAGTAGGTTTGGTGGACTGCTTCTGGCTCCAGGCATCAGAAAGGGTGGACAATCCTCCACTTGGGACAGGAAATTGCGAAGCAACAGAGAGTGGCTTCTAAAAATAAAACAATGAAGGGGGCGTGGGAACGTGGTGGTGAAGTGTTGGAATATGTGAGTCCCAGGGTACTGTGGGCTCGCCTCCCTGTAAATGGGAGGCGAGGGATGGTGGTGGTGTCGGCTTACGCCCCCACTGAAGATGAACATCAGGAGAGGGATGCAGGCAAGGCTGATGAGTCAGATACCTTCAATGACCTCCTGTTCCACGTCTTGGCTGAAGTAGCCCCGCGGGATAGAGTTATCCTGCGAGGTGACTTTAATGCTCGAGTGGGTCATGATGCAGACATCTGGGCTGGAATGATTGGAAGGCATGGGCCAGATCAGCTCAACAATAATGGTAGGAGGCTGCTGGACTTCTGTGCAGCCCATGGGCTCGTAATCACCAACACGGTGTTCCGTCATCGGCGCATCCACACAACATCTTAGATTCATGCTGGGTCCAAACAAGACCATCTGCTGGACAACATAGTGATGGAGCAGTGGATGCGAGCCCATGTCCTTGACACCAGGACCTACCAAGAAGCTGCTCGGACCTCTGATCATCTGCTTGTCATCTCTAAGATCCGTCTGCCATTCTTCCACAGCAGTGGTGGGCATTCACTAAGGATCCCATTCAATCCCACAGTGGCCTGGCTTGGGCTAGCTGATGAAAGTTGTAAAATAGAATTTCATCATCGTTTGCGGCTGGGGATTACATCGTCCCCCACTCCTCCAGATGCCGAGGGGAAATGAGTGAGGTTTAGGGCTGTGGCTCATGCAACTGGAATGGCTGCACTGGGGACACAGTCCAGACGTCCCCAGACACCCTAGTTGATGGAAGAGGTGTTCAAGCTGGCTGAGAAAAAACAGCAGGCCCACTCCCACCGTCTATAACATCCTACACCCAAGAACGAGGAGGTTTACAGCAGCCTTCGCTCGGAGGTTCGGAGAGCTGTGTGGCATTGCAAGGATGAGTAGTGGTCGCGGGCTGCTGAGGAAATGGAGTCTGCCTCGGTAGCCCATGATCAAAAAGCACTCTTTTATTCCACCAAAAATTGACTTGCAATGCTGTACTGATTACTCTTCTTAAAGGGGAAAATGGTGATCCGATCTCCGACCCCTAGAAACAAGTTTGCAGATTTGCAGAGCATTTCTGTAAGATCTTGGGGGACGGTAACTCCCCGGATCAGATAACACCATGGTATAACATGGGGGTAACCCTGCTGGCTCTCTGGTACCTCAGATAATGGAAGAAGTAGCCACAACCTGTGAGTGGCTGGTGGAGATGCCACCTATAGATGAAGTACTTAAGGCAATCCAGAGTCTGAGACAAGGAAAAGTACTGGGCAGATATGATCTTCCAAGCAAAATGCTGAGGTAAGATGGTGCTTGTCTGCAGATTGCCCTGTATGACTGCACCGATTGTAATAACTACAGGGGCATTCCGCTCCTCATTGTGCCGGGAAAGGTCCTGGAAAGAATCATTCCACATCGCCTTGCTAGGCACGCTGAGGAGAGGCTGCCAGAACCCCAATGTGGTATGAGGCCAGGGCGGTCTTGCACAGATGCCATATTCTATGTCCGATTGCTACAGCAGAGATGTAAGGAATTCCAACAGAACCTGCATCTCTGCTTTATTGACTTGGTCAAGGCCTACGATACCATCAGTAGGCCAGGTCTGTGGATTGTTCTTCATGCTTTTGGGATCCCTGACACCCTGCTCACCATCATTAAGGACCTTCATGAGGGTGGGCAAGCCCAGGTAAAGCTATGTGGTCGGGAGTCAGCCATTCCTTGTTCACCTTGGGGTGCACTATGGATGCCCTCTGGCTCCTACATTTTTTTACATCTTTTTTGACCACGAGGTTCGAGAGGCTTTACATGGATGTTCCAGTGGAATTTCCATCTGGTACAGGTACAATGGGAGGCTGAACGACACCCGCGTGCAGGCAAGGGATTGCTCCATATTGACCAACCATGTTATCTATGCTGATGATTTGGTGATCGCTGCTCATTTTGAGTTGGGAGCTCTGCTGTTGAACCTAGAGAATGCCACAAAGATGTGGGGTCTTACCATCACTCCCACAAAAACAAAGCACCTGTCGGGGTATTTAGTTCCATCGAATATTCCACCTCCTCAGCTCTGCGTACGTGATAGGGCAGTTGTGGAGAGATTGGAAAAGTTTCCATACCTAGGCAGTGTGCTTATGGCCGGTTTCTGTTTGACAGCGTAGCTCTCGCTCCAAATCAGTCGGGCAGCATTATCGTTTCATGGGCTACGGAACGCTGTGGGGAACCTGCCTGGCTTCTCGCTCCTCTCGAAGCTCCGGGTCTTCTCAGCTGCTGTCATGCCCTTTCTTCTCGATGCTTGCGAAACGTGGACCCCCCCTGGTGGAACATCTGTGACGTATTGAAACCTTCAGGCTAGCCTGCCTATGATCCCTCTTGGGTTTAACCAGGTTGGATTGTATGAGGGGCTCACAAATTCTCAAAATATCTGGACAAAGTTCCATTGGTGAGCTCCTCTGGCAGGCGAGGCTGTGGTGGCTTAGTCATGTAGCCCGCATACCCAGCCTCCGCATGCCCAAGCAGTTGCTGTTTGGCCAGATATAGGGGGATGAACGGGCGCAGCACGGGCTGGAGAAGAGGTGGACTGATGTGGCACAGGAGGACCTGGAGCTGGGTGGACTTGCTGAAGACTGGTACCAGCGGTGTCAAGATCAACCTCTGTGGAGAAGGCGTGAAGGACGCTATGGGGCAGTTGGAGGAAGTCGACCTCCAACAGCAGAGCGTCGGGCGGCTAAAACCTGGGTGGACTTGCTGAAGACTGGTACCAGCGGTGTCAAGATCGACCTCTGTGGAGAAGGATCATAAAGGACGCTATGGGGCAGTTGGAGGAAGTCGACCTCCAACAGCAAAGCGTCGGGCGGCTAATACACAGCAAGTTGGCACAGTAGAGAGCATATTTGGTGCATCTGCCAGTCATCTGAGTTAGGCAGCTCATAACACCTTGGTCTGTCCCAACACCTCCTGTCGGCGAGCCTTCGACATTTCACATGGCTTATAGGTGCATATGGCCTGCCACAGGCGCCGTGGTGACGTCACCGCCACTTTGTCATGAATCGCAGTTGTTGTTGTGTGTGAGTTTGAGAGTAGGTGAGTATGAGCGTGAGTGTGAATGTTAGAGATGGGAGTCACAATGTTTTCGAAAAAAGTCACAATGTTAGAGATGGGAGACTCAATGTTTCAGATGGGAGTCTCAGTGTGAGAAATGGTAGTCACAGTGTTAAAGATGAGAGTCATGGTGTTAGAGATGGTAGTCCCGGTATTATAAATGAGTCACAATGTTAGAGGTGGGAGTCAGTGTTAGAGATGGGAGTCACAGTGTTAGAGGTAGGAGTCAGCTTTCTATGTGCTCTTCGCTATATGAACCTCTCAGCGTGCGTGGAGCTGTCGGAGTCACTGCTGGTCCGCGACCTCCTCTACGTCTTCCAGGGGATTGAGGGGACCTACGTGAAGCTGAGTCCCAGCGAGGGAGCGTACGTCATCGATCCCAAGGTACGTCATAGATCCATATGAACCAGTGTTAAAGAAGGGAGTCAATGTTAGAGGTGGGAGTCACAGTGGTAGAGATGGGAATCACAGTGGTAGAGATGGGAGTCACAGTGGTAGATATGGGAGTCACAGTGGAATAGATGGGAATCACAGTGTTAGAGATGGGAGTAACAGTGTGAGAGATGGGAGTCTCAGTGTTAGAAACCAGGGTCCCAATGGTCAACTCATACCCTCCAGGTCGCAGCTCCCAAGTCACTGCGGGACGTGACAGCACGGCTCTCAGAGATCGGGTGGCTGCACAACAACATTCGCAAGTACATCGACCGGCACACGATGGACAGGGCCTTTGGGCTAGTCGGACAGGTGGGTGGAGGGTTGGTGGGATGATGGGGTAGGTGGTGGGGTGAATGGGTGGTGGGGTGTCGGATCGGTGGTGGGTAAGCGTATGGGTGGTTGGGCCTGGGTGTGTGGATGGGTCTGGGTGGTTGGGTGGTTGGGGATTGGTGTTAGGATAGGTAGGTGGGTCAGTAGGCTGGTGGGTGGGTGTGTAGGAGGAAACCGGAGAACCCGGAGGAAATCTACACAGAACAAGAGGAGAGAGAGAGAACACACAAACTCCACACTAGTTGTGGGAGGAAACCGGAGAACCCAGAAGTAAACCCCCATGAGTCTACCCGCGAGTCACCCCCTTGCGAGTCACCCCCTTGCGAGTCACCCCCTTGCGAGTCACCCCCTTGCGAGTCACCCCCTTGCGAGTGACCCTGTCGCGAGTCACCCCCCCCCTCCCGTGTTTCTGTACAGAGTTTCTGCGCCGCTCTCCACCACGAGTTGAAGGAATTCTATCGACTCCTCTCCGTGCTTCACTCGCAGGTACGGACGTGCAGCTGCCTGGCACGGAGCACCTGGCAAGGCATGGGCGAAAGGCAGCTGTTGTGTGTTTACTTTAATTCGAAGGCTTTCGTGACCAATATTATCAATGAAATCCATTTTTTGGGTCAGGTCACGTAAAAAATTATAGATTATAATATAGTGTCGTTTAACCCTCCACCACCCGACATGGCCAATCAGCAAGGGGTTGTCACGTTGAACAGAAGATGCGCCAATTCCTTGAAAAGCGACCCCACAATATTTTACAAAAAAAAAATGTTATATTTTTGTAAAATGTTGTGGGGTCGCCTATCTCTAACATTGTGACTCCTATCTCTAACACTCACGCCAATCTCAACACTGGCTCCTATCTCGAACACTGTCGCCTATCTCTAACGCTGAGACTTCTATCGCTCACACTAGATAGATGTTTCTTATTATCACAGCAAAAAGTACTCAGTGAGCTTGCAAGCTCCAGGTGCAGGATTCCTAGAACATGATGATGATGATTGTGGTCATAATGATGACGTTGAGTATGGTCATGACGATGGTTCCATTGATGATGATGTTCAGGATAATGCCGATGATGGTGGTGATGATGTTGATGGTGGTGATGGTGCGGTGATGTTGATGTTGTTGGTGATTGCGGTGTGGTGGTGGTGCCGATGTGGTGCTGGTGGCGGCGCCAGCTCAACGTGGATGAAGACCTGGGCGTGAGCGTCGGCCAAGAGGCCTCCCTCACCGTGCGTCGTCTCCTCGTCTGGACCGCCGAGCCCCGCCAGCGGCTCCACTCGCTCGCTGCCCTGGTGGACCGCTGTGCCGGTGATAACCGCACGCCAGCTGCACTTTAACTACACGCTAATGACATGCTCACCGCAGATAATGGAAGAAGTAGCCACACCCCGTGAGTGGCAGGTGGAGGTACCATCTATCGAGGAAGTACATACATAAGGTGATCCAGAGCCTGAGACAAGGAAAACCGCCAAGCAGAGATGATCTTCCAAGCGAAATCCTAAAGGAAGGTGGTGCTTGTCTGTAGACTGCCCTGTATGACATCATTAAAACTATCTGGAGCACGGGAAGGGTCCCGCAGGAATGGAAAGATGCCCTAGAGGTCCCCCTGTTTAAGGAGAAAAATCGCATCAATTGTAACAACTACAGTGGCCTCTCACTTCTCAGTGTGCCGGGAGAGATCCCGGGAAGGATTATTCAACATTGCCTTGCCAGGCATACTGAGGAGAGCTTGCAGAACCCAATGTGGTTTCAGGCTGGAGCGGTCTTGCACAGACGCCATATTCTCTCTCCAGCTGCTACAGCAGAGGGTGTAGGGAATTCCAACAGAACCTGCATCTCCTCTTTATTGACCTGGTCAAGGCCTACGATACTATCAGTAAGCCAGGGCGCTGGATTGTTCTTCGTGCTTTCGGGATCCCCGACACGCTGCTCACGATCATGAAGGACCTTCATGAGGGTGCACAAGCCTGGGTAAAGCTATGTGGTTGGGAGTCGGAGCCATTCCATGTTCACCTTGGGGTGTGACAGGGATGCCCTCTGACTTCTACATTATTCAACATCGTTTTTGAGCATTTAGTTCGAGAGGCTTTCCATGGATGTTCCAGTGGAATTTCCATCTGGTACAGGTACAATGGGAGGCTGATCGATGCCGGGGTGTGGTCAAGAAATGGCTCTCTATTGGCCAACCATGTTATCTATGCCGATGATTTGGTGATTGCTGCTCATTCTGAGGAGGAGTTGGGGGCTCTGCTATTGAACCTGGAGCATGCCACAGAGAGAGGTCGGGTCTTACCATCAGCCCCACTAAAACCAAGCATCTATCTGGGTGGCATAAAAGTATGCGACCGAAAACTCCTTCCCCTCAGATATTCACGCAGCAGCATTATCGTTTCATTGGCTACGTAATGCTGTAGAAGCTGCCTGGCTTGTCGCTGTACACGAAGCTTCAGGTCTTCTCAGCGACTGTCATGCCCTTTCTTCTCTATGTTTGTGAAACGTGGACCCCCCTGGTGGAACGTCTGTGCCGATTTGAAACTTTCCGGCATGAACTGGAGAAGAGATGGACCAACGTAGCACATGAGGACCTGGAGCTGGGTGGACTTGCTGAAGACTGGTACCAGCAGTGTCAAGATCGATCTCTGTGGAGGAGGATCGTGAAGAACACTACGGGGCAGTTGCAGGCAGTCGCCCTCCCAACAACAACGGAGGGCCGAGGAGCGACGCTCACAACAATGAGCGGAGCGCCGCGCGGATAAAATACAGCGAGATGGCAGAGTAGGGAGCACAGGTGGTGCATCTGGCAGTCATCTCAGTCAGGTAACCCATAGTACCCGGGTCTGTCCCGTGACTCGGCAAGCCCTTGACACTTCATGTGGCTTCAAGGTGCACCTGGCCTGACACAGGCGCCATGGTGACGTCAACACCACTAAGTGGCGAATGGCGGTTGTTATTGTGTGTGTGTGTGTGTTATGTTGTTGTTGCGTATTAATTGTTGTTTAGGCCGTAAGGGCGGGGAGTTGGCGTCGTGCGTCCACGCGTTTACGCGCTCGGGCTCCCCGCCCGTGCGCTCACTGGCGAGAAACCTCCTCGGCCTGGTATCCCTCCCGCTGCACACGATGCTCTCACGGTGGATCTACGATGGAGAGCTGGAGGACACCTTCCACGAGGTGAGGGAAATACGTGATGTGCAACACCCTATCAGGGTGTCACCGCGTGTCACCGTATGTCTCCGCGTGTCACCGTATGTCTCCACGCGTGTCACTGTGTCATCACCACGCGTGTCACCACGCGTGTCACCATGTGTCACCATGTGCCACCACGTGTGTCACCGTGTCATTGTCACCGTGTTTCACCGCACGTGTTACCACGTACCATTGTCGTTGTCACTATGTCGTCACCGTGTCACCATGCGTGTCACCGCGCGTCACTGTGCGTCACCGTTTTTGTCACCGCGCGTCACCGTACGTGTCACCGTGTGTCACCGTGCATGTCACCGTGTTTCACCGTGCGTGTGCCAGTTCTTCGTGGCTGCCGACCCCGCGGTGAAACCTGAGCGGTTGTGGCACGACCGCTACTCCGTGCGCAGATCTATGATCCCCGCGTTTCTCTCCACTGAGCAGGCCATGAAGGTGAGACTGGGGGACACGGGAATACACAGGGACACGGGAGAGACACATGGAGACACGTGGAGACACTGTTTTTTGGCTCGGGTTCCTTTCATTGTGGAGTTTGCGAGTTTCTCTCCGTGTGCCTGCATACGTTTTCTCTGGGTACTCCAGTTTCTCCTTATTGTCCAAAATGACACCGCTGCTTATGTTAATTGGCCCGCTGAGTAAATTGCCCTAAAAAAGTGTGCCCTGCGATACTGGTGTTAAATTCTGGGTATCTCCCTGCCTTGAACCCTCTGTCGGCCAGGATAGGCTCCAGCCCCCCCACGACCCTGTACAGGATTAAGTAGGTATTGATAACGAATTAATAATAATAATTGCACTTCAAGAGTGCTTTTCACCCAAGGGTCACTAAAGCGCTGCACAGAGCTGTGGCGAGAATGGCATGTCATCATCAACATCAGAGCAGTTTTAATTGAAAGTCAAAAAATGGTTATAATTTAAAGAAGTCCTAGCCAGAGGACTTCAAAGCCTTATGCAACAAGTGAGTCTTGAGACAAGATTTGAAGATGGTTCCAAGGGACTCAACTGAGCGAATCTCCAATGGAAAGGCATTCCAGAGTTCAGGAGTAGTGCACGAGAAGGCTGTCACCCATCTAATGAAGGTGTGATTTGGGCACATGCAGCAAGCCGGTATTGGAGGATCGAAGTTGCTGTGTTGAGGAGGGTGCTTAACGTAGGTCGCGGATGTATGTCGGAGCAACGCCAGTGAGAGCCTTGTAGGTGAGAAGGAGGATCTTGAATTCCATCCTATATTTAACCGGTAGCCAATGGAGAAGCACCAGTAGTGCGGCTATGTGGTCATGGATGGGTGTGTGAAGGAGGACTCCAGCAGCCGCATTCTGCACGCTTTACAGATGATTGATGCGAGCGAGTAGTGCATTGTAGAAGTTTCTTCGTAAAGATTAAGATCATAATAATTATTTTCTAGAGCGCTTTTCACCCGAGGGTCGCCAATTAGTTTTAGGAAATTTGAATTGAGCCAGGCCTTCACAATTGACAGTGAGAATGACATGCAAAGACCAGACGAATTGATGGATGGCTTTGCATGGATATAGATTTGGATGTCATCGGCATAGGAATGATAGCTGAGATTGAGGCTTTGCAGGATATGGCCAAGTGGTTGTATTTAGATGCTGAAGAAGAAAGGGTCGAGGACTGAACCCTGAGAAACTCTGGATAAAACAGGATGGATCTCTGAATTAGATCCTCCGAGGCTGACGAACTGCTTCCGATTGAAGCGTTAGGAGCACAGTCAGTGCAGGGCACCACCAAAGACAACTATACCCTCCAGTCGCTCAAGTAAGGTAGGGTGGTCAACGGCAGCAAAGGCAGCATTCAGGTCCAAGAGGACAAGAATACTTGGCAAGCCTTCATCATTGTTACAACAAATGAAGGACGGAATAAGTGTTTCTGAGCAGGCGCAGGTCAGCAGCTAGCCATCATCCAAGAACAACAACTGAGCAGTGAATGATTGAAATAAAAACATTGTTGTAAATTTGCCGTTCATATGTCATTGTTGTTGCTGATATGCCGTTCTCTCCACATCTCTGTGCAGCGCTTTGTGACCCTCGGGTGAAAAGCACTCTAGAAGTGTAAATATTATTATTGATAATGATGATGAATTAAATCGCTGCGTGAACATTACACCACGGCTGGTGGCTCCACCCAGGTCTTGTCCATTGGGAAGTCCCTCAACTTCCTGCACCAGGTCTGCCAGGACCGCTCGCTCTGTCCGCGGCCCAGCGCCCAGCTCCTGGAGCAGCGGCGCGGCCTGGGCGCCGGCGACGGAGGTGAGAGAGACGCGGAGGGAGTGGGTGGCCAGCAGTTGAGGACGAGCAGGGGTCGGTGGCGCGTGGAGTGGGCGGGTGTGTGGGTGAGTGGGCCGTACCACTAATTGCGCGGGGGATGGGGGGTGAGTGAGTGGACCGTACCATTAATTGAGCGGGGTGAGTGGGCGAGTGAGTGGGCGGGTGAGTGGGCTGTACCACTAATTGTTTGGTGGTGGGGTGGGCGGTAAATGAGTGAGTGGGTGAGTGGGCCGTACCACGAATTGTGCGAGGGTGGGGGTGAGTGAGCGGGTGGTTGGGTGAGTGGGCCGTACCACTAATTGCGCGAGGGTGGGTGAGTAAGTGGACCGTACCATTACTTGCGTGAGGGGTGGGCGGTGAGTGTTTGGGTGAGTGAGAGAATTGAGCAGGGGTGGGGGGGTGAGTGGGTTTGTGGGTGGGTGAGAGAATTGCGCGGGGGTGGGGGTGGGTGAGAATTGAGCGGAGTGAGAATTGAGGGGGAGTGAGAGAATTGAGGGGGAGTGAGTGAGTGAGAGAATTGCACGGGGGTGTGGGGCGTGAGTGAGTGGGTGAGGGAGAGAATTGCGTAGGGGTGGGGGGTGGGTGAGTGGGTGGGTGGGTGGTTGAGTGAGAGAATTGCATGTGGGTGAGGGTTGAGTCAATGGCTGGGTGAGTGGGTGAGTGAGAGAAATAACCCGGAGGTAGGGGGTGAGTGGTTGGGTGAGAGAATTGCATGGGCGGGCGGGCGGGGCGGGCCCACGGGCAGGCCCATCCTTGGCAGGACGTAAGGAGCTCACAATTGGGACTATTCCCAAATCGAGAAATGGGGGAACTAAAAGCCTTGGTGTGGCGTGGGAGATGGGGATTGAGTCAGATCCCTAGAACCTCGCACTGCCGGCCAGGATTAGAGGACACAACCCGTATTTACTACGGCCGCAGGGAGTCTACGCAGCAGTAACGTCCGCAGCTCACAGAAAGAAAGTCCTGCCCGAGGTGTTTTCATTCTCGTCTGGGGTGCCTTTCTGTGTGGGGTTTGTGTGTTCTCTCTCTCCCCCCCTGTTCTGCTTGGGTTTCCTCCTGGTTCTCCAGTTTCTTCCCACCACTAGTGTGGAGTTTGTGTGCTCTCTCCCTCTCCTCTTGTTCTACGTAGGTTTCCTCCGAGTTCTGCGGTTACCTACCACATCTAAGAAAAAAAGACTCATTAATTAATTGTCCGATAAAATCGTAATGTAACGTGGTGTCTGGCACTGGCTGACTGCATGACTGCCTTCCCCTCACTTCTCTGTGGTTTTCTCACCACACCTCTAATGATGTAAGTCGCCCTGGATAAGGGTGTCCGCTAAATAATAATTAATAAAAATAATCTACCCCTCTCTGTATAAAACAATGGCAACAATGGAGCTATTTGGTATAGCAACAGTACGATTATCACAGTCAATTCTCCCCGTGTTTGGGTGCCGACAATTTGGTGATTGCTACTCACTCAGAGCAAGAGTTGGGGGCTCGGCTGTTGAATCTGGAGCATGCCATTAGTGTCACCAATGCCAAGCACCTGCCTGAGAATTTTATGCCATCAAGTACACTACCCCTTCAGCTCTCCATGAGTGGAGAGAGTGGAGAAGTTTCCATACCTAGAAAGCGTGCTTATGGCCTGTTCTGGTTTAGCAGCGGAGGTCTCGCTCCGAATCAATCCGGCAGCATTAGCTGCCTGGTCTGTCGCTCCACACAAAGCTTCGGCTCTGCTCCGCTGCAATCATTGCCCTGTCTTCTCCACGCTTGCGAGACGTGAACCCCCCTGGCGGAATATCTGTACGTTTCCAAACTTTCTGGGCTGGCTTACCTACGATCCTTCCTGGATTTAACCAGGTTGGATTGTGTGAGGAGCTCACAAATTCTCTAAAGATTTGGACAAATTTTAATAGCTTAGCTCCTCCGGCAGGTGAGGCTGCGGTGGCTGGGTCATGTAGCTCGCATGTCCAGCCACCGCATGCCCAGCCACCGCATGCCCAAGCAGCTGCTGTTTGGCCGGATAGATGGGGCTAAACGGGCACGGCACAGACTAGAGAAGAGAAAGACTGATGTGGCACAGGAAGACCTGGAGCTGATGGACTTGCTGAAGACCGGTACCAGTGGTGTCAAGATCGACCTCTGGAGGAGGATCGTGAAAGACACTGTGGGACAGTTGAAGGCAGTCGCCCTCCAGAAACAATGGAGGGCAGAGGAGTGATGCTCACAACAACGAGCGGAGTGTTGGGTGGATAAAACACAGCAAGTTGACACAATAAGGTACATAGGTGGTGCATCTGCCAGTCATCTCAATCAGGCGGCCCATAGCACCTGGGTCTGTCCCTATACCTTCTGTCGGTGAGCAGCCAACACTTCACGTGGCCTCGAGGTGCGCCTGGACTGGCACAGGTGCCGTGGTGATGTCACCGCCACTTAGTGTTAAACAGCGGTTGTTGTTGCTGTTGTTGCGTGGTCCGTCCGTTGATTAAGACATCGAGTGGGAGTGGTCCCAGCTGCAGATAGAAGCCGTGTACCTTCGGACGAGCAGACACCTGCTTGACACCCTCAACACCCGCTACCACCTCATGGAGCACATGCAAGCCATGCGCCGTTACCTTCTGCTGGGCCAGGGGGACTTCATTCGGCACCTGATGGACTTGCTCAAGTGAGTGGCACGCTGTCGGAAGGACACGCTGTGTTATAAAGACGCTGTGTTATAGAGATACTCGCTGCATTATGGCGATTCTCGCTGCGTTCTAGAGATACTCGCTGCGTTATAGAGATACTCGCCACGTTACGGAGATACTCACCACGTTACGGAGATACTCGCTGCATTATGGAGATACTCGCTGCATTATAGAGATACTTATTTCATAGAGATACTCGCTGCATTATGGAGATACTCGCTGCATTGTAGAGATACTCGCTGTGTCATGGAGATACTCGCTGCGTTATCGAGATACTCGCTGCATTACAGACATACTTGCTGCATTATAAAGATACTCGCTGTGTTATAGATACACTCACTGCATTATAGAGATACTCACTTATTCTATAGAGATACTTGCTACGTTATAGAGATTCTCGCTGTGTTACAGAGATACTCGCTGCGTTATAGAGATACTCGCTGCGTTATAGAGATACTCGCTGCGTTATAGAGATACTCGCTGTGTTATAGACATACTCGCTGCGTTATCGACATACTCGCTTTGTTATAGATATACTGAGTTACAGACGCTGTTATAGATACACTGTGTTATAGAGACACTTAGTTAGAGACACTGACTTATAGAGACACTGATTTATGGAGACACTCATGTCTTTGTCTCTGCGTCCCCCTGTGTCCCCCTTGTCCCCCTCTCCCCCCACGTGTCCCTGTGTCCCCCTGTGTCCCCCTGCCCCCCCGTGTCACCGTCTCCCCCCGTGTCCCTTGTGTCACCGTCTCCCCCCGTGTCCCCCGTGTCCCCTGCCCCCCCGTGTCTCCAGACCCGAACTGGCCCGCCCCGCCACCACCCTGTACCAACACAACTTGACCGGTATTTTGGAGACGTCTGTCCGGGCCACTAACGCTCAGTTCGACCGCCAGGACATCCTGCAACGTCTGGACGTCCGTCTCCTGGAGGTGAGAACATATGGGGACACAGAGATCCTCCAACGTATGGACGCCCGTCTCCTGGAGGTGAGGACACACGGGGACACAGACATCCTCCAACGTCTGGTTGCCCGTCTCCTGGTGGTGAGGACACACGGGGACACAGACATCCTCCAACGTCTGGACGGCTGTCTCCTGGAGGTGAGGACACACGGGGACAAAGACATCCTCCAACGTCTGGTTGCCCGTCTCCTGGTGGTGAAGACATATGGGAACACAGACATCCTCCAGTGTCCGGACGTCCATGAAATCCATTTTTCTGGGTCAGGTCACACCAAAAATAGTGTCGTTGCGTGACTTGAAGCAGAAAAATAGATTTCATCGACAACATTGGTCACGAAAGCCTTCGAATTAAAGTCTGGACGTCCATCTCCTGGAGGCGAGGGTACATGGGGATACAGAGACACGGAGATACGGGGACACAGACATCGTCATACATCTGGACGTCCGTCTGCAGGAGGTACAGGAACATGGAGCCATGGGGATATGGACACATGGAGACACGGGGATACGGAGACATGAAGACACAAAGACACACCGACACATGGAGTCACCGACATGAAGACACTGGTTATAGAGACCCAGTCATCACCCCTATGCATCTCCGTATCTCCTCCTGTGTCTCTCCGTGTCCCCGTGTGGCTCTCCATGTGTCTTTAGGTGTCTCCGGGAGACACGGGCTGGGACGTGTTCAGCCTCGATTACCACGTGGATGGCCCCATTGCCACGGTAATGCTCCATTACCATGGTAACGCCTAATCACCATGGTAACGCCTAATCACCATGGTAACGTCTAATCACCACGGTAACACCCCATCACCACGGTAATGCCCCGTCACCACGGTAATGCCCCATCACCACAGTAACGCCCCATCGCCATGGTAACGCCCCATGCCCAGCCATCGCATGGGTGAGTGGGTGGGTGAGTCAGTGGGTTAGTGAGTGACTGGGTCACGTAGTCCGCATGCCCAGCCACCGCATACCAAAGGATCTTCTGTTTTTTTGGATAGAGGGGGCTAAACGGGCGCGACACGGGCTAGAGAAGAGATCGACTGATGTGGCATAGGAGGACCTGGAGCTGAGTGGACTTGCTGAAGACCAATACCAGTGGTGTCAAGATCGACCTCTGTGGAGGAGGATCGTTAAGGGCGCTACAGAGCAGTTGGAGCCAGTCGCCCTCCAACATCAACAGAGGGCAGAGGAGCGACGCTCACAACAACGAGAAGAACGCCTGGCGGATAAAACATAGCGAGTTGGCAGAGTAGGGAGCATAGGTGGTGCATCTGGCAGTCATCTCAGTCAGGTGACCCATAGCACCTGTCAGCGAGCCAATGTCACTTTGTCTAGATCTTTTGAGAGTTTGTAAGCTCACACAATCCAACCAGGTTAAACCCAAGATGGATCATAGGCAGGACAGCCGGAAAGTTTCAAAATGACGCAGATGTTCCATCAGGGGGGGGGGTCCACGTTTCGCAAGCCTAAACAAGAGAGGACGTGACTGCAGCTGAAAAGACCTGAAGCTTCGTGTGGAGTGACACGCCAGGCAACTTCCACACAGCGTTACGTAGCCAATGAAACGATTAAGTAAAAACAGAAGCTGCTTGGGCATGGATCAATGCTTATGTGGTGGTGGAGTTTCTATGGTGTGTGGTGAGTGTGTGTTGAGTGAGTGTGCGGTGGGTGAGTGTGCGGTGGGGCTGCCCTCCCGTGTGCAGGTGTTCACACAGGAGTGCATGATGCAGTACCTACGCGTGTTCAACTTCCTGTGGAGGGCCAAACGGATGGAGTACTCGCTCACGGACATCTGGAAGGGACAGATGTGTCACAGCAAGCTTCTGCGCAGCATGCCGGGTGGGTCGGAGAACCCGGAGGAAGCCCACGCAGAACCGGGGGAGAGTGCGAGAACATAAAAACTCAAAACTAAATGTGGGAGGAAACCGGAAAACATCACCATCTCCCCTCTCACCATCTCCTCTCTCTCACCATCTCCTCTCTCTCACCATCTCCTCTCTCTCTCACCATCTCCTCTCTCTCTCACCATCTCCCCTCTCTCACCATCTCCTCTCTCTCGCCATCTCCCCTCTTTCACCATCTCCTCTCTTTCACCATCTCCTCTCTCTCACCGTCTCCTCTCTCTCACCGTCTCTTCTTAAATCTCCTCTCTCTCACCATCTCCCCTCTCACAATCTCATCTCTCACCATCACCTCTCTCTCACCGTCTCCTCTCTTCCCCCATCTCTCACCATCTCCTCTCTCCCCATCTCCTCTCTCCCCATCTCCTCTCTCTCGCACAGAGCTGTCAGGAGTTCTCCAGCAGAGCTACATGCTGGCATCCGAGATGATGCACTTCATCCACCAGATGCAGTACTACATCACCTTTGAGGTGAGCGTGCAGGAGAGCGTGCTGGCGAGCAGGTCCTTCAACACTTCTCGTGGCCTCAAGGTGCACCTGGCCTGGCACAGGTGCCGTGGTGACGCCATCGCCACTTAGCGTTGAATGGTGGTTGTTGTTGAGTGTGGGTGAGTGTGTGGGTGAATTTGTGAGTGAGCCATCCCACTCTCTCTTTTTCCCCTCCTCTCCTCTCTGCCCACCAGGTATTAAGAATGCTTGTGGGACCATCTGCTCTCCTCCTCTCCCACTCTCTCCCTCTCTCCCCTCTCTTGTTTTAATCATCCTTTCAGCGTTTTAAAAATATATATTTTTCTTATTTTTTCCAATACAAAACTGTCTCTCACACTCACTCTCTCACTCTCTCACCCGCTGTCTCACCCTCATCTCCCTTTAATATAATAGTAATAATTACATTTCTAGAGCGCTTTTCACCCAATGGTTACAAAGCGCTGCACAGAGCTTCGGAGAGAATGGCATGTCAACAACAATGACATTAAGAAGGGCAAAACAGCAACAATAACGTTTTTTGGGGGTTTTTTTTTGTTACAAATCCGAGTTGTGGAGAGAACGGAATGTCAACAACATCATCAAGATATTTCAACTGAAAGTCAAATAGTACCAATAAACTATAGGATGTAAAATAAGCGATAAAAAATCTAATTCTTCAACAGACAAGGAAGTAATAACATTGAACCACATCAACGGTCCTAGCCAGTGAGCTTGAAAGCCCTTACGGAACAAGTGAGTCTTGAGACAAGATTTGAAGATGCCCAGGGAAACAGCCCATCGAATCCCTAATGTAAAGGCATTCCAGAGTCTGAGAGCAGTGCACGAGAAGACTCTATCATCCATCGAATAGATGTGTGATCTGGGTACATGCAGCAAACCTGAATTGGAGGATCGAAGTTGTTGTGTTTAGGAGGGTGCCTGAAGGAGGTTCCGGATATATGTCGGAGCAGCGCCAGTGAGAGCTTTGTAGGTGAAAAGGAGGATCTTGAATTCAATCCTGTATTTTACTGATAACGTGAAGAGACATCAGTACTGGGGATATGTGATCATGGATGGGTGTGTGAGTGAGGACTCTAGAAGCCATATTCTGCACACGTTGGAGACGATTGATTAGGTAGGCAGGGGTGCCAGGGAGCAGTGCATTGCAGTCATTGATTCGTGAGGAGATGAAAATGTGTATTAGCTTCTCAGCATCAGCAGGTGACAGTATGTTATGCAGTCTGACTGCATACCTTCATGCAGTTTGACTGCTACCTTCATCATCTTGTTGATGTATGTCTCAAAACTGAATGAGGAATCAAGAGTCACACCTAAACTCCAGACTGCCTTAGCAATGTCGATGGTCTGGTTGTCAAGCATGAATTGGATAGGTTACCTTGGACAATTAGTGCGGGATTCTGACAAGCAAATCTTCTGTTTTGTCACCATTCATTGTTTGAAAATTTGAATTAAACCAGACCTTCAAAGTTGACAGGGCGACATGCAAAGACCAGACCCATTTATGGATTGCTTTGCATAGATATAGATTTGGATGTCATCGGCATAGCAGTGGTAGCTGAGATTGAGGCTGCACAGGATATGGCCAAGTGGTTGTATGTAGATGCTGAAGAGGAGTGGGCCAATTAAGATTGGGTGGTCAACCATATCAAAGGCAGCGCTCAGGTCCAGGAGGACAAGAACACTTGGCGAGCCTTCTTCCGCAGCGACCAGTAGGTCATCAACTGCGTTTACCAGAGCAGTTTCAGTACTGTGGGCGAATCTGAACCCATATTTGATGGGATCGAGGAGGTCATTGTTGAGAATGTGTTTCTGGAGTTGTGTGGCTACTGCACATTCAAGGACCTTAGAGAGGAATGGTAGATGTGAAATGGGGTGATTATTATTAGGGATGTTGCAATCGAGGCCAGTTTTTTTTAAAGCAGAGGGGTAACTGCGGCATATATAAATAGTGGGAGAACGATGCCAGAGAGAAGTGAGTTATTAAAGAGATTAGTTACGAAAGTGGCAACGGATTTGAAATTTGCCCAGATGATTTTGAATGGGAAGGGGTCTAGGGAGCAGTTTGTGGCCCGAGATCTGGTAACTAAAGAGACATCAGATTCCAGTAACTCAGAACATTCCAGGAGTTTTGAGATCAGGGTAGGTGGAGGAACATTTCTTGAGGTATTAGTTTGAGGTTGAGGCTGGGTAGAGATACGGTGGGCTTCAGTTTTTTCTGATGAAAACTGAATTAACTGATCCCCCTGATATTTATTTGCGAAGGTGAGGGTGAGTGACTGGTTGGACGAAGGAGACGATTGATGGCTTGTTCTACGTATCAGTCAGGATGATGGAAAAATGGTTGATACTAGTGCAGTCAAGTTTCTTTCCGGAGTGGTTGAGCTGTTCCTTAAAGAATTGATCATGAACAGTGAGGCCAGATTTTCTCCAAGTCCGTTCGGCCATACGTGCATTTACCTTGATATCCCATAGTTCAGCAGTATACCAGGGAGGTGGTTTTCTGCCTGAGACACAGCGTGATATTAATGCAGCCAAATCATTCCTTCTTCTGAGAGTAGACTGTTGTACGTTTATCCTGTTGCATCAGAGGCAGCGTGAGCCGAGGCAGAGCGTGTTGATTGCTGCGGTGAACATGTCTGCATGAGGGCATTAAGGTTTCGAAATTGGATTTGGCACTTCGTGATGGAAATGGGTGGCGGTAACTGAAGATCAAACCACACAGCAGAGCAATGAGACAGATCAGGATTATTGATGGACAGGTTGGTTACCGATATGTCCCATGAGCAAACCAAATCAAGAGTATGGCTGTATCTGTGAGTGGCCAAGATATCCATTGCAAGAGGGCTCTTTAGAGAGTCAACATGGATGTTGAAATCGCCAAGATTTAGGATGCTTTCAGAACTAGAGCACAGCTTAGAAAGCAGTGTTTCTGAAATGTGCCAGGAGAGTCATCAGAGTCTCGTGAGCAGTGCTCAAGCTGAGTTTTCCTTGAAGTTGTGCGATGGCCTAGAGTAGAAGAGTCTCTGCTGTAGAACTGCGTGACCACTGTCGGACAATGTCCCTTCCCAGGCATGGCGTTTATGTGTCGTTATTATGTTCTGGCGATGGACGTATACAATGATAGGTACAGCTTTCTCTGTTCTGCATTGCAGAACCGTATTCTCTCAGATTGGAATGTGTACAGTGCGGGTCTATGTGGCTTCAGGAGTTGGTTCTTTCTTACTGGCGCCACCATCAGCTGCAGTGGAAATGGTCTGGCAGGGCCTTCCGTGTCCCCAGTGCTCAGGGCAGGTGTGCTCCTTGCTACCTCCACAAACGCCTTCCACATGTGTTGAGTATTTTTGCGGCGAGCCTCGGAGATCTTATCTCCAATATCAGCAGGGACCAACAATTGGTCATTTGTGTTCTGATTTTACGAGATCCCCTCCTCTTGTGAGATGTGCCTCGATCAAACACCTCTTCATGGTTGGGGTGATGCTAAGGGAGAAACGGATGTTTGGATTTTGTACGATTGGCTGCCCTCTCTCTCCCCTCCCACTCCTCTCTCCCCTCCTCCCCTCTCACACCCCTCTCTCTCTCTTTTTCTCCCCGCCCTCTCCCCTCCTCTCCTCCCCTCTCTCCTTTCTCCCCCCTTTCTCTCCCCTCTCTCTCCCCTCTCTCTCC
>JAZEWT010000024.1:12369976-12386910 GCA_036362905.1 Mordacia mordax | reverse complement strand
TCACACAATCACTCACTCGGTCATAAACTCACACAGTCACTCGCTCACACAATCACTTGGTTATAAACTCACTCACACAGTCATTAGCTCACACAATCACTCACTCACACAGGCACTCAATCAGTTATACACTCACTGAGTTATACACTCGCTCACTCAGTTATACATGCGCTCACTCAGTTACTCAAATAGTCACTCACAAGTAACTCACTCGCTCACACAGTCACTCATTCACACAGTCACTCACTCGGTTATAAACTCTCTCACAGTCACGTAGTCACTCACACAGTCACTCACTCGATAATATACCCTCTCACGCAGTTACTCACACAGTCACTTACACAGTCACTCACTCGATAATAAACTCACTCACACAGTAACTCACTTACAGCCCAGCGTACTGACCGTGGTAGTGCAGCGGTTAACGCACTGTGTGAGTGGGGGGCGGTGGCACCGCGGTTAGCGCACTATGTGTGTGGGAAGCGGTGGTGCAGTGGTTAGCGCCCTGTGTGTGAGTGGAGAGCGGTGATGCAGCAGTTAGCGCGCTGTGTGTGTACGGAGCGGTGGCGCAGCAGTTAGCGCGCTGTGTGTGTACGGAGCGGTGGCGCAGCAGTTAGCGCCCTGTGTGTGAGTGGAGAGCGGTGATGCAGCAGTTAGCGCGCTGTGTGTGTACGGAGCGGTGGCGCAGCAGTTAGCGCGCTGTGTGTGCGCGGAGCGGTGGCGCAGCAGTTAGCGCCTTGTGTGTGAGTGGAGAGCGGTGATGCAGCAGTTAGCGCGCTGTGTGTGTGCGGAGCGGTGGCGCAGCAGTTAGCGCGCTGTGTCTAAGTGGAGCGGTGGTGCAACGGTTAGCGCGCTGTGTTTGTGCGGAGCGGTGGCGCAGCAGTTAGCACGCTGTGTGTGTGCGGAGCGGTGGCGCAGCAGTTAGCGCGCTGTGTCTAAGTGGAGCGGTGGCGCAGCAGTTAGCACGCTGTGTGTGTGCGGAGCGGTGGTACAGCGGTTAGCGCGCTGTGTGTGTACGGAGCGGTGGCGCAGCAGTTAGCGCGCTGTGCGTGAGTGGAGAGCGGTGATGCAGCAGTTAGCGTGCTGTGTGTGAGTGGAGCGGTGGTGCAACGGTTAGCGTGCTCTGTGTGTGCGGAGCGGTGGCGCAGCAGTTAGCGCGCTGTGTGTGAGTGGAGCGGTGGTGCAACGATTAGCGCGCTGGGCTACAAACCCGGCTGTGACCCGAGTTTGAATCTTGTTCAACGGCCAGTAACACCAGTAACGACTTTTTGAACCGGCCCCGGGCCTCCCCTAGGGCGACTCAGCCTCAAATGAGTACCTGGCGCAGTGTGTAAACATTGCCACTCGGGAGACAAAGGCGGCCGAGCGTGGTGCTGGTCACCCACCTCCTCCTGTGCCGTGTCCACCTGCATAAATGCTCGCTAATGGCACTTGAACCTGCAGTCTGTTAAATCTGCATGGGGATCAATTGTCTTTGTGTGTGTGTTGGTGTGTGCGTGTGTCTGTGTGTGTCTTTGTGTGTGTTGGCGTGTGTGCACGTGTGTGTGGGTCTATGTGCGTGTGTGCATGTTTCTTTGTGTGTGCACGTGTGCATGCATTTGTGTGCGTGTGTTTTGTGTGTGTATTTCTGTGTGTTTGTTTGTGTGTGTGTGTGCGTGTGTGTTTCTGTGTGTATGTTTGTGTGTTTCTGTGTGTAGGGAGCGGTGGTCCAGCGGTTAGCGGCTTGGGCTACAAACCCAGTGACCTGAGTTCGAATCCCACTCATGCTCAACACCAGTGATGATTTTCTGGACCGGTCCTGGGCCTCCTTTAGGTCGACTCAGCCTCAAATGTGTACCTAGTGCAGTGTGTAAACGTTGCCACTAGGGAGACAAAGGTGGCCGAGCGTGGTGTTGGTCACCCACCCCTTCATGTGCCATGCCGACCTTCATAGGTGCTCGCTAATAGAATTTGACCCTACAGTCTGTTAAGGCTGTATGGGGATCTTAGTCTTTGTGTGTACGAGTGTGCGCGCGTGTGCGTTTCTGCGTGCGTGCCCAGGTACGCGAGTCTCTACTTCTGCTGCGCGGTGTCCGTGGAGGAGAATGAGCTGCTCACGTTGGAGGTTGTCCATCGCTACGTAGAGCTGTTGGACAAATACTTTGGCAGCGTGAGACAACACCGAGACACCGCACTTGCTAATTCCATCAAAACCTTTGACTTGCAGTGTCGCTCCGATTACCTTCCTTAAAGGGCAATAGTTGATCCGATCTTGAATGGCTGCAGCGGGTATACGGTCCAGACCTCCCAAGAAACCCTGGCCAACTAAGGATGTGTTCAAGCTAGGCGAGAGAAAATGGCAGTCCAACTCCCGCCGTCTGCGACATCCCATGCCCGAATATGAGGAGGTTTACCGCAGCCTTTGGAGAGCTGTGTGGCATTGCAAGGATGAGTGGTGGTCACGGGCTGCTGAGGAGATGGAGTCTGCTTTGGTAGCCCGTGATCAAGAATCACGTTTTAATTCCATCAAAACAGTGACTTGCAATGCTGCACCGAATGATCCTTCTTAAAAGTTCGCAGGTTTGCAGAGCAGTAGTCATACCCTGTGAGTGGCTGGTAGAGGTGCCATCTGTAGAGGAAGTTTGTGAGGCAATCCAGAGCCTGAGGCCAGAAAAAAGCACCGGGCAGAGATGATCTTGCAGGCAAAATGCTGAAGGAACGTGGTGTTTGTCTGCAGAGTTCTCTATATTATTGATTATTATTTAGCCCTTATCCAAGGCGACTTTATTATAGAAGTGTAGTGAGGAAACCACAGAGAGGTGACGGGAAGACAGCCGTGCAGTCAGCTGGCGCCAACACTTGCCGGACGCTGCATTACATTACATGTTATTGTTTAATTAATTAATGAGTATTTTTTTAGATGTTAGATGAAACCAGAGAACCCGCAGGACACCCACGCAGAACAGGGGGAGAGAGGGAAAACACGCACACTCCACGCAGAAAGGCGCCCCATGCGGGAATTGAACCGTCTCTGGAAGGACTTTATTTCTGTGAGGCACGAATGTTAGTGCTGCACCATGCCGCATGACATCATTAAAACCGTCCGGACCACATGGCGGGTTCCTCAGGAATGGAAGGATGCCCTAGTGGTCCCCCTCTTGAAGAAGGGGGACCGCACCAATTGTAATAACTACAGGGGCATCTCGCTCCTCAGTGTGCCGGGAAAGGTCCTGGCAAAGATTATTCAATATCGCCTTGCCAGGCATGCTGAGGAGAGGCTTTCGGAACCCCAATGTGGTTTCAGGCCAGGGTAGTCCTGCACAGACGCCATATTCTCTGTCCGGCTGCTACAGCAGAGATGTAGGGAATTCCGACAGAACATGCATCTCTGTTTTATTGACCTGGTCAAGGCCAACGATACCATTAGTGGGCCAGGGCTTTGGATTTTTCTTCATGCTTTCAGGGTCCCTGACATGCTACTCACAATTATTTGGTACCTTCAGGAGGGTGGGCAAGCCCAGGCAAAGCTATGTGGTCGGGAATCAGAGCCATTCCCTGTTCACCTTGGGTTGTGGTAGAGATGCCCTCTGGCTCCTACGTTATTCAACATTTTTAACCACAGAGCTCGAGAGGCTTTCCAAGGATGTACCAGTCACATTTTTATCTGCTACAGGTACAGTGGGAGACTTATCGATGCCCAGGTGCGGTCAAGGATGGTTTTATACTGGCCAACCATGTTATGTATGCTGAAAATTTGATAATTGCCGCACGCTCTGAGCAGGAGCTGGGGGTTCTGCGGTTGAACCAGGAGCGTGCCACAAAGAGGTGGGGGTCTTACTATCAGTCCCATCAAAAACAATTACCTGCCTGGGTATTTTACGCCACCGAATTCTCCACCCCCTCAGCTCTCCATGAGTGATGGAGCAGTTGTGGAGAGAGTGGAGAAGTCTCCATACCTTAGCAGTGTGCGTATGACTGGTTCCGCTTTAGCAGTGGAAGTCTCACTACGAATCAGTCGAGCGGCATTATTTTTTCTTCAGCTAAATAACGCTGTGTTGAAGCTGCCTGGCCTGTCACTCCACATGAAGCTTCAGGTCTTCTCAGCTGCAGTCATGTCCTTTCTTCCCTATGCTTGCGAAACGTTCATCCCACCGGTTGACCATCTGCGCCAATTTGAAACTTTCTAGCTGGCCTGCCTGCAATACATCCTGAGTTTGACCAGATTGGTTTGCATAAGGAGCTCACAAATTTTCGAAATATCTGGACAGGGTCCGATAGGTGGGCTCCTCTGGATGGTGAGGCTACGGTGGCTCAGCCATGCAGGCTGCATGCTCAGCCACTGCATGCCTAAGCAGATTCTGTTTTGCCCGATAGAGGGGGCTAAACGGGCACGGTACGGGCTGGAGAAGAGATGGACTAATATGGCACAGGAGGATTTGGAGCTGAGTGGACTCGGTGTCAAGATCGACCTCTGTGGAAGAGGATCGTGAAGTATGCGACCTCCAACAACAACATAGGGCGGAGGAGTGACGCTCACAACAACGAACGGAGCATCGGGCGGCTAAAGCACAGCAAGTTGGCAGAGTAGGAAGCACAGGTGGTGCATCTGCCAGTCATCTCAGTCAGGCAACCCATAGCAGCTGGGTCTGTCCCTCGACCTTTTTTTGGCAATACTACAGCACTTCACGTGGCTTTGGGGTGCACATGGCCTGGCACAGAAGCCGTGGTGACGTCACCACTACCTAGTGACGAATGGCGATTGTTTTTGTTGTGTAGGTGTGTGTGACCTGTCTGTGTGCGTGTCTGTGTGTACGTGTGTGTAGGTGTGTGCATGTGTGTAGGTGTGTGCGTGTCTGTGTGCGTGTCTGTGTGTGTACGTGTGTGTAGGTGTGTGCGTGTACTGTGTGCGTGTTTGTGTACATGTGTCTAGGTGTGTGCGTGTCTGTATGCGTGTCTGTTTGTGTACGTGTGTGTAGGTGTGTGCGTGTCTGTGTGCATGTCTGTGTACGTGTGTGTAGGTGTGTGCGTGTCTGTATGCGTGTCTATGCGCGTGTCTCTGTGTACGTGTGTGTAGGTGTGTGCGTGTCTCTGTGTGTACGTGTGTGTAGGTGTGTGTGACTTGTCTGCGTTCGTGTCTGTGTACGTGTGTGTAGGTGTGTGCGTGTCTCCGTGTGTGCCTGTGTGTGTACGTGTGTGTAGGCGTGTGTGACCTGTCTACGTGCGTGTCTGTGCATGCGTGTCTTTCCAATGTTCATGTGTGTAGGTGTGCGAGCTGGACATCATCTTCAACTTTGAGAAAGCCTACTACATCCTGGACGAATTCCTGCTCGGTGGAGAGGTGCAGGAGACTTCCAAGAAGGACGTGCTCAAGGCCATTGAGCTCGCCGACCAGCTGCAGGAGGTGACGACTCATTGAGATCCTTCACCATGGTCCCAGTACCTGGGCCAGGTCCTCTGTGAAGGTCTCACAGTTCTTAGTGAAGGTTCCAGGTCTTAGTGAAGGTCCTGGGTCCTCTGTGAAGATTTCAGGTTCTCAATGAAGGTCCCGCGTTCTCAATGAAGGTCCTGGGTCCTCTGTGAAGGTTTCAGGTTCTCAGTGAAGGTTCCAGGTTCCAGTGAAGGTCTTGGGTCCTCTGTGACGGTTTCAGGTTCTTAATGAAGTTCCTAGGTTCTCAATGAAGGTCCTGGGTCATCTGTGAAGGTCTCAGTTTCTAAATGATGTTCGCAGGTCCTTGGTGGAGATCCCAGTGGAAGTCCGAGTGAAGTTTTCAGGTCCTCCGTAAAGGTCCCAGTGAACGTTCCATGTCCTGAATGAAGGCCTTGGGATCTTAAGGTTACAGGTTCTCAATTAAGGTCTCTGGTTCTTCATGGAGATCACAGTTATGGCCCCAATGAAGGTTCCAGGACCTCCCTTGAAGGTCTCATAGTTCTTAATGAAGGTCCCAGTGGAGGTCTCAGTGAAAGGTCCAGGTTCTCAGTGAAGGTCCCAGGTTCTTGGTGGGGATCCCAGTGGAGGTCCTAGTGAAGGCCTCAATGATGGTTCTGGGTCCTCTTTAAAGGTCTGAGGCTCTTACTGAAAGCCCCAAGTCCATCGTAAGGACCTTGGTTCCTTTTAATGAATGTCCAGCATAATGATGGTGATGATAGTGCTGACGATGCTGCTGCCGATGGAGTGTTGTGAGCAGATCGACTCACTGCAACTCTCTCTCTGTTTTCTCATTGTCTTCCAAGCCTCCTCCTCTTCCTGCTGCTTCACCTCGTCCTCCTCCCTACTCCTCCCTCTTCTCCTCCACTACCTCCTCCTCCTCCACCACCACCTCTTCCCACTCGTCCCCCCCTCCCCCTGCTCCTGCACTCCATCCTCTTCCATCTGCCGCCCCATGTGTGTGTGTGTGTCTCTGTGTGTGTATGTGTGGGTGTGTTGTATGTGTGTATGTATATGTGTGTGTGAATGTATATATGTGTATGTGTGCATGTATGTATCTGTGTATGTATCTGTGTATGTATATGTGTATGTGTATGTATGTGTGTATGCGTGTATGTATGTATGTATATGTGTGTATCTTTGTCTTTTTATATGTGTATGTATATGTGTGTATACGTCTGTTTATATATGTGTGTTCATGTGTATGTGTGTGTGTGTATGTGAATGTATGTATATATGTGTATGTGTGTGTATATGTTTGTGTGTATGTGTATGTATATATGTGTATATGTATATGTGCATATATATGTGTGTGACCTGTTTGTGTATAAATGTGTGTGTGTGTTTCTGTATATATGTGTATGTATGTATGTGTGTATATATGTATGTGTATATATGTGTGTGACCTGTGTGTGTATGTGTGTACATGTATGTTAATGTATGTGTGTGTGTATGTGAATGTATGTATATATGTGTATGTGTGTGTATATGTTTGTGTATATGTGTATGTGTATGTATATATGTGTATATGTATATGTGCATATATATGTGTGTGACCTGTTTGTGTATAAATGTGTGTGTATGTTTCTGTATATATGTGTATGTATGTATGTGTGTATATATGTATGTGTATATATGTGTGTGACCTGTGTGTGTATATGTGTATATATGTGTGTATGTGTCTCTATGTATGCATGTATGTATATGTGTGTGTGTATTTATGTGTGTATGTTTGTATGTGTCTGTATGTATGTGTGTATGTATATGTGTGTATATTTATGTGTGTATGTGTGTGTGTGTATTTATGTGTGTGTATATATGTGTGTGTATGTGTGTGTGCGTGCGTCACCCAGAGCCAGGTGGATGACTGGGGTTCCCTCTCAGCAGACGAAACTCTCTGAGCCCTGCTGTTGCCAGGCCAGCAGCACCCCCCCCCCACCCTCCTACTCACCACTACTCACCATTGCTCACCCTCCTACTCACCACTACTCACCCTCCTACTCACCATTACTCACCACTACTCACCCTCCTACTCACCATTACTCACCCTCCTACTCACCATTACTCACCCTCCAACTCACCATTACTCACCCTCCTACTCACCATTGCTCACCCTCCTACTCACCATTACTCACCCTCCTACTCACCATTACTCACCACTACTCACCCTCCTACTCACCACTACTCACCATTGCTCACCCTCCTACTCACCACTAACCCTCCTACTCACCATTACTCACCCTCCTCACCATTACTCACCACTACTCACCCTCCTATTCACCATTACTCACCCTCCGACTCACCACTACTCACCCTCCTACTCACCACTACTCACCCTCCAACTCACCATTACTCACCCTCCAACTCACCATTACTCACCCTCCTACTCACCGTTGCTTACCCTCCTACTCACCACTACAAAAGCCTCCTACTCACCACTACTCACCATTACTCACCACTACTCACCCTCATACCGATTACTCTCCATTGCTCACGCCTACCGCTCACCTCTAAACACCCCTGCTCACCACCACACCCCTTTCCAATCACTCATTCGCTCACCGACACAGTTGACCAGCAACAACAACAACCGCCATTCACCACAAAGTGGTGGTGACATCACCACGGCACCTGTGCCAGGCCAGGTGCACTTTGAAGCCACGTCAAGTGTCGAAGGCTCGCCGACAGGAGGTCATGGGACAGACCCAGGTGCTATAGGTTACCTGGCTGAGATGACCGCCAGATGCACCACCTATGCTCCCTTCTCTGCTAACTCGCTGTGTTGTAGCCGCCTGGCGCTCCACTCGTTGGCGCTCCGCTCGTTGTTATGAGCGTCGCTCGTCCACCCTCCATTGTTGTTGGAGGGCGACTGCCGACAAACTGCCCCGTAGCGTCCTTCACGATCCTCCTCTACGGAAGGCGATCTTGACACCGCTGGTACTGGTCTCTCAGCGAGACTACTCAGCTCCAGCTCCTCACGTGCCACTTCGGTCCATCTCTTCTCTAGCCCGTGCCACGCTCGTTGAGCCCCCTCTATCCAGACCAACAGAAGTTGCTTGGGTATGCGGTGGCTGGGCATGCGGACCACATGACCCAACCACCGCAGCCTCGCCTGCCAGAAGAGCTCACAAATCGGACTTTGTCCAGATCTTTAAAAAATGTGTGAGCTTACACAATTCAACCTGTTTAAACCCAGGATGGATCGTGGGCAGGTCAGCTAGAAAGTTTCTAAATGGCGCAGATGTTTCACCAGAAGGGTTTACGTTTCGCAAGTGTAGGGAAGATAGGACGTGATCGCCGCTGAGAAGACCAGAAGCTTCGTGCGGAGAAAGAGGCCAGACAGCTTCCACACAGTGTTACTTAGCCGATGAAAGGATAATGCTGCCCGACCGATTCAGAGTCAGAACTCTGCTGCTGCATCGGAAGCGGCCATAAGCACACTGCTGAGGTATGGAAACGTCTTCACTCTCTCCACAACTGCTCTGTCACTCATGTAGAGCTCAGGGGTTGGAGTACTTGATGGCACAATATACCCAGACAGGTGGTTTGTTTTGGTAGAGCTGATGATAAAACCTCACCTCTTTGTGGCATGCTCCGGGTTCAATAGCAGTGCCAACATGGTTTGTCAATAGGAAGCCATCCCTTGACAACACCAGGGCATCGATCAGCCTCCCATTGTACCTGCACCCGATGGAAATTCTATTGGTGCATCCATGAAAAGCCTCTCAAACTACGTGGTTAAGAAATATGTTACATAATGTAGGGGCATCCCTGTCTCACCCTATTGTGAACAGGGAATGGCTCTAACTCCTAACCACGTGGCTTTGCCTGGGCTTGCCCACCTTTGTGAAGGTCCTTAATGATTGGGAGCATAGAGTCAGGGACCCCAAAAGCACGAAGAACAATCCACAGCCCTGGCCAACTGATGGTATCGTAGGCCTTGACCAGGTCAATAAAGCAGAGATGCAGGTCCTTTTGGAATTCCATACACCTCTGCTGTAACCGCCGGACAGAGAATATTGTGTCTGTGCAAGACCGCCCTGGCCTGAAACCATATTAGGGTTCCACAAGCCTCTCCTCAGCGTGCCTGGCAAGGCGATGTTCAATGATCCTTGCCAGGACCTTTCACAGCATGTTGAGGAGCGAGATGCCCCTGTAGTTATTGCAATCGGTGTGGTCCCCTTCTTAAAGAGTAGGACCCCTAGGGAATACTTCTGATCATGCGGAGTTCGTCGTGTGCTCCAGACGCTTGTAATGATGTCATAAAAGCAGACTGCAGACGAACACTATCGTCATTCAGGCTCTAGATCACCTTACGTACTTCCTCTGCAGATGGCACCTCTGCCAGCCACTCACGGGGCGGGGGGGGGGTTACTTTTTGCAGGATTTGAGGCACGGCAAGTCCAGCAGGATCACCCCCATGTTCTTTCAAGGTGTTATCTGAACTGAGGGGGTTTTCCTCCCGCAAGACCTCACATAAATGCTCAGCAAACCTGCGCATTTGTTCCTGGCGTTTGGAAATCGGATCACCATTTGTAATGGCATTTTAAAGTTATTTGGGCTACCAAGGCAGACTCCATATCCTCAGCAGCCAGTGACCACCACTTAGCCTTGTAACGCCAAACAGCTCCCCATACCTCTGAGGGAAGGCTGCAGTAATCCTCCTCATTGTCGGGCGTGGGATGTTGTAGACTGTGAGAGTTGGCCTGGTGCTTTCTGTCGGCTTGCTGTAACATCTCTGTCAGCCAGCATTTCTGGAGAGGTCTGGACCGTGTATCCGGTGCAGCCATTCCAGATTTATGAGCCCCAGCCCTAAACCTCACCCATTTCCCATCGGCATCAGGAGGTGTGGGGGACAATGTCAGCCCCAGCTGCAAATGATGATGAAATTTTCGTTTACAGCTTTCATCAGTTACCCGAGACCAGGCAACCGTGGGTTTGAATGGTGTCCTTGGTGTATGCCCACCACTGCCATCGAAGAATGCAGGCGAATCTTAGAGATAACAAGCCAATGGTTAAAGGTAAAGTCTAGCAGCCTCCTACAATTGCTGTTGAGCTCTTCTGTCTCATGCCTTCCAGTCAGTTCAGCCCAGGTGTCTGCATCATGGCCCACTTTGGCATTAAGGTCATCGAGAAGGATGACTATCCCGAGAGGCCACTTTAGCCAGCTGATGGGACAGGAAGTCATAGAAGGCATCTGAGTCATCAGCCTTGCCTGCATCGCTCCAGTGATGTTCATCTTCAGTGGGGGCGTGACCCGCCACCACCACCACCATCATCCGTCGCCTTCCATTTATAGGGAGGCGAGCCCACAGTAGCCTGGGACTCATAGGTTCCCAGACCCCACCACCACGTTCCCACACCCCCTTCATTCTGTTATTCAAAAGAGAGCCACTCTCTAGCTCAGCAGTTTCTTGCGCCGAGTGGAGGATTGTCCACCCATCCTGATGACTGGAACCAGAACTGGTCCACCGGACTTCCTGTATCCTATAGAAGTCCAGTTGGTACCGGTCAAGCTCCTGACATAGGAGCGGCAACCTCTCCTCCGCAACGAGCGTTCGAACATTCCACGTGACCACACGCAATGGCTTGGTTATTTCTGGAGGAACCCCAGGGTTGGGTACCCAGTCTCCTGGCTCCGCCAAATGGGGGGTTTGGCCAGGGGAGGTCATGAACGCCTGTTCCGCCGAGGCCTCCGGCACAAATCTGGGTTTTTCTTTGTGTGGTTGAGCGCTAATTAAATCGAAGGTGGGCGGGGGGGGGGGTTACCATCCCCCCACACGTGTACACAATGACAAAAATCCCCCCTTCCATGAAGCCTGGACAGACTGTAGGGTCAAGTGCCAGTCCACCCGACCTTCTGTGTATCACGTAGCTCTAGGCGGTACCTGTCCAGCTCCCGACAGAATAGTGGCAGCCTCTCCTCCGAAATGAGCATTCGAATATTACACGTGGCCACATGCAGTGGCTTTTTGTTACTTCTGGAGAAACCCCGGGGATGGGAACTCAGTCTCCTAGCTCTGCCAAAAGACGATTGGCCAGGAGCGCATGTCCCCCCCGGCGCCTCTGGCACAAACTTGGGTTTTTCTTCAAGGTCACCGACCGGCAACACGAGGAGGAGGGGGGTTGTTTTGCTGGACACACACACTTAATCTTAATCTCACACGCTCACTCGTTCACTCACCCGCTCACTCATTCGCTCACCCGCTCACTCATTCACCGCACTTACCTCCTCCCTCACCACTGCCCTCACCACCGCCCTCGCCACCCTCGCCACCCTCGCCACCACCCTCACCACCACCCTCACCGCGACTCACCACTACTCATCACCACACACATTGTTACTCACCGCTACTCACTGTTAACGCTACTCCTTCTCATCGCTACTCCCTGCTGCTCATCGCTGCTCAATGCTACTCACCACTTCTCACCCTCACTCACCGCTACTCATCTCTACTCCTACTCACCGCTGCTCACCCCTACTCACCACTACTCACTCCCACTCACCGCTATTCATCTCCACTCCTACTCACCGCTACTCCCCGCTGCTCACCCCTACTCACCACTACTCACCCCTACTCACCACTACTCACCCCTACTCACGGCTACTCACCCTTATCCCTACTCACCGCTACTCACCACTAGGCCACCGTGCTGCCCATCAAGAGTCACCTGTCATAAGAGTTGACTCAGAACTCTGTGTCTTCATTATCCTCCTCCTCCTACTGCTGCTGCTACTGCTGTGGATACCTGGAGTGTGTGTGGTGTGTGTGTGGTGTGTGTGTGTGTGTGTGTATGTGCGTGGTGTGTGTATGGGGTGAGTGGGTGTGTCTGTATGGTATGTGTGTTTGCATAGTGTGTTGGTGTGTGTATGTGTGTATGGTGTTGTGTGTGTGTGTGTGCATTTGGGGTGTTTTTGTTCATATGGTGTGTTTGTGTGCATGCGGGGTGTATATGCGTGTGTGTGTGTGGGCATGGTGTGAACCCACCCGGATCAGATAGCACCGTGGTACAATAGGGGGGTGACCGAGCTGGGACTGCGATACCTCAGATAACGGAAGAAGTAGCCACACCCTGTGCGTGGCTGGCGGAGGTGTCACCTATAGAGGAAGTACGTAAGGTGATATAGAGCCTGAGACCAGGAAAAGCACCGGGCAGAGATGATCTTCCAAAGTGAAATGCTGAGGTAAGGTGGTGCTTGTCTGCAGACAGCCCTGTATTATATCATTAAAACCGTCTGAAGCACAGCGAGGATCCCGCAAGAATGGAAGGATGCCCTTGTGGTCCTCATTTTTAAGAAGGGGGATCGCATCAATTGTAATAACTACAGGGACATCTCGGCTCCTCGGTGTGTCAGGAAAGGTCCTGGCAAGGATCATTCAACATCGCCTTGCCAGGCATGCTGAGGAGAGGCTTGCGGAACCCCAATGTGGTTTCAGGCCGGGGCGGTCTTGCACAGACACAATATTCTCTGTCCGGCGGATACAGCAGAGGTGTATGGAATTCCAAAAGGACCTGCATCTCTGCTTTATTGACCTAGTCAAGGCCTACGATACCATCAGTTGGCCAGAGCTCTGGATTGTTCTTCTTGCTTTCGGGATCTCTGACACACTGCTCACCATCCTTAAGGACCTTCATGAGGGTGGGAAAGTCTGGGCAAAGTTACGTGGTTGGGAGTCGGAGCCATTCCCTGTTCTCTGGCTCTTACATTATTCAACATCTCTTTTGACACGTAGTTCCAGAGGCTTTCCATGGATGTTCCAGTGGAATTTTCATCTGGTACAGGTACAATTGGAGGCTGATTGATGCCCGGGTGTAGTCAAGGGATGGCTCTCTATTGGCCAACCATGTTTGGCCAATAGGGAGATTTCTGCTCATTCTGAGGAGGAGTTGGGGGCTCTACTGTTGAACCTGGAGCATGCCACAAAGAGGTGGGGTCTTACCATCAGTCCAACCAAAACCAAGCACCTATCTGGGTATATTGTGCCACCGAATACTCCACCTCCTCAGCTCTCCATGAGTGATGGGGCAGATGTGGAGAGTGAAAAAATTTGCTAATATTCTTACGTTGTGTGCTTATTGCCGATTCCGGTTTGACAGTGAAGGTCTCGCTCCCAATCAGTTGCTCACCATTACCGTTTCATCGGCTACGTAACGCTGTGTAGAAGCTGCCTGGCCTGTGTCTCCACACGAAGCTTCGGGTCTTCTCAGCTGTAGTCATGCCCTGTCTTCTCTATGCTTGTTAAACGTGGACCCCCCCTGGCAGAACCAGGTTGGATTGTGTCAGGAGCTCACACATTCTCGAAAGAACTGGGGAAAGTCCCATTTGCGAGCTGCTCCAGCATGCGAGGCTGCGACGGCTGGGTCATGTAGCCCGCATGCCCAGCTACCACATGTCCAAGCAGTTGCTGTTTGGGCGGTTAGAGGGGTATTGACGGGCGTGGCACGGGCTAGAGAAGAGAATGAGTGATGTGGCACAGGAGGACCTGGATCTGAGTGGACTTGCTGAAGACTGGTACCAGCGGTGTCAAGATCGACCTCTGTGGAGGAGGGTCGGGAAGGACGCTACGGGGCAGTTTCGAGGCAGTCGTCCTCACATCAACGGACTGTGGAGGAGCGACGCTCACAACAACGAGCGGAGCATCGGGCGGCTAAAACACAGCAAGTTGTCAGTAGGCAGTACAGGTGGGGTGTCTGCCAGTCATCTCGGTCAGGCAACCTATAGCACCTGGGTCTGTCCTGTGATCTCCTGTCAATGAGCCTTCAACACTTCACGTGGCTTCAAGGTGCACCTGGCCTGGCACAGGCGCTGTGGTGATGTCACCGCCACTTAGTCGCAAGTGACGGTTGTCGTTGGGCATGGTGTGTACGTGTGGGCATGGGGTGTGTTTGCGTTTGCATTGCATGGTTTGGGTGTGTTCGTGTACATGGTATGTGTGCGTGCATGGTGTGTGTGTGTGTGCGTGCATGGTGTGTATGTGTGCATGGGGTGTATATGTGTGTCTGTGTGACCATGTATACTGCACTCGTGTATATTATTCCATGCGTGACCATGTACACGGTGATTCAGCGGTTAGCGCGCTGAGTTACGATCCTTGTGACCCGAGTTCGGATCCCGCTCACGGCCAACATCAGTCACGATTTTATGAACCAGTCCTGTGCCTCACCTAGGTCGACTCAGTCTCTAATGAATACCTAATGTAGTGTAAAACATTGCCACTAAGGAGACAGATGGCCATGCGTGATGCTGGTCACCCATCTCCTAGTATGCCATGTCGACCATTATAGGTGCTCGCTAATGGCACTTAACCCTACAGTGTGTCCAGGTTACCTGGAAGGGGGGGGATCTTTGTCGTTGAGTACACGTGCGGGGGGATGGTAACCCCCCCCCCGCCCACCTTCGATTTAATTAGCGCTCAACCACACAAAGAAAACCCAGGTTTGTGCCGGAGGCCTCGGCGGGACAGGCGTTCATGACGTCCCCTGGCCAAACCCCCCATTTGGCCGAGCCATGAGACTGGGTACCCAACCCTGGGGTTCCTCCGGAAATAACAAAGCCATTGCGTGTGGTCACGTGGAATGTTCAAACGCTCGTTGCGGAGGAGAGGTTGCTGCTCCTATGTCAGGAGCTTGACCGGTACCGACTGGACCTCTTTCGGATACAGGAAGTCTGGTGGACCAGTTCTGGTTCCAGTCATCAGGATGGGTTGACCATCCTCCACTCGGTGCAAGAAACTGCCAAGAAACAGAGAGTGGCTCTTCTTCTGAATAACAGAATGAAGGGGGCATGGGAACGTGGTGGTGGGGTCTGGGAACCTGTGAGTCTCAGGCTACTGTGGGCTCGCCTCCCTATAAATTGGAGGCGATGGATGATGGTGGTGGCTTATGCCCCCACCGAAGATGAACATCAGTGGTGGGATGCAGGCAAGGTCGATGAGTCCGATGTCTTACATGACCTCCTGTCCCAGGTATTGGCTAAAGTGGTCTCTCGGGATAGAGTCATCCTGCTAGGTGACTAATGCCCAAGAGCTGTGCTGGAGTGATTCGAAGGCATGGGCCAGATCAGCTCAATAACAACGGTAGGAGGAGGCTGCTCGACTTCTGTGCAGCCCATGAGCTCATGATTGCCAACACGCTGTTCCATCATTGGTGCATCCACATAACATCATGGGTGCATTCAGGGTCCAAGCAAATAACATCTGTTGGACCACATTGTGGCAGAGCAATGGATATGGGCCCAATGTCCTTGACAATAGAACCTACCGTAGAGCTGATCTGGCCTCTGACCATCGGCTTGTCATCTCTAAGATCCGCCTGCCATTCTTCCCCGGCAGTGGTAGGCATCCACCAAGGACCCCATTGAAAGCCACAGTGGCCTGGCTTCGGCTAACTGATGAAAATTGTAAGTGAGAATTTCATCATCGTTTGCAGCTGGGGCTGACATCGTCCCCCACCCCTCCCGATGCCGAGGAGAAGTTGGTGAGGCTTCGAGCTGTGGCTCATGCAGCTGGAATTGCTACACTGGGTCCACGGTCCACACCTCCCTTGAAACCTTAATTCGGAGGTTGGGAGAGCTGTTCGGCATTGCAAGGACGAGTGGTGGTCCCGGGCTTCTGAGGAGATGGAGTCTGCCTCGGTAGCCCGTGATTAAAAATCGCTCTTTAATTCCATAAAAAAGATTGACTTGCAAAGCTGCAGCGATTACCCTTTTCAGAGGTGAAAATGATGATCCAATCTTCTACCCCCAGGATGAGGGACCCCCCCCCGGATCAGATAACACCATGGAACAACATGGGGGTCACCCTGCTGGGGCTGTGGTACCTCAGATAATGGAAGAAGTAGCCGTTGGCGGCGATGCCACCTATAGAGGAAGTACGTTAGGCGATCCAGAGCCTGAGACCAGGAAAAGCACCGGGCAGAGATGATTTTCCAAGTGAAATGCTGAGGGAAGGTGGTGCTTGTCTGCAGACAGCCCTGAATGACAACATTAAAACCGTCTGGATCACAGGAAGGGTCCCACAAGAATGGAAGGACGCCCCCTCTTTAAGGGGGACCGCACTATACTGTAACAACTACAGGGGCACCTCGCTTCTCAGTGTGCCGGGAAAGGTCCTGGCAAGGATCATTGAACATCGCCTTTCTCGGCACGCTGAGGCGAGGCTGTGGTTCAGGCTGGGGCGGTTTTACACAGAAGCCATTTTCTCTGGTTGCTACAGCAGAGATTGAGGGAATTCCAATTGAACCTGCATCTCTGCTTTATGGACCTCGTCAAGGCCTATGATAACATCAGTAGGCCAGGGCTGTGGATTGATCTACGTGCTTTCGGAATCCCTGACACGCTGCTCACCATCATTTAGGACCTTCATGACTGGGCAAGCCCAGGTAAAGCTACGTGGTCTGGAATCAGAGCCATTCCCTGTTCACCTTCGGATGCGACAGGATTGCCCTCTGGCTCCTCATTATTAAACATATTTTGACCACGTAGTTCGAGAGGCTTTCCATGGAGGTTCAAGTGGAATTTACATCTGGG
>JAZEWT010000024.1:12319472-12334359 GCA_036362905.1 Mordacia mordax | reverse complement strand
ACTAAAATTGTCCCGCAATGCCCGGCGATGGAATGGCGTCCCGTCGTCGGGTGTATCCCTGCCTTGCGCCCTGTGTTTTCCGGGATAGGCTCCGGCTTCACCGTGACCCTGTATAGGATTAAGCGGTTTCAGATAATGAGATGAGATGAGAAACCTTCCAGCTTTCGGCGGTGATGAGAATCACCCTGCAGAACGTCAGTGCACGGTTTAAAGGGAAGGAAATGGCTTGTGTGAAAACCTCGAACCCGTATATAAATAACCCACTGTCTAGATTTCTATTTTAGCTCCTCCCTTAGGCAATATAATGTTGTTGTTTGTAAAAAAAATGCAATAAAAATTAACAAAACAAGCTCACTATTTTGTCGTTAATTCCTGAATATAGTTGTGTTTAGTAAATGTTGGCTACCTCCCCCTTCCCCTCTGCTCTGCAATTTCTCGTGCATATCATTAATTCTCCTCTCACTTGGAGAGTGAACAAAACTGGGTGGCCCGGTGTAAAGTGGCAATGAGGGTTAATGTATATCTTTGTCTCTTTGTATTTTTCAGTTTGCCGGATCGTTCTACCAAATCAGAAGATAGAGCGAGTAAAGGGAGCTTCCGTTTTGTTTTTAGCTCAAACCACGGCTCCAATTTGCAGACTCAAAAACCTCACATGGATCAAGGACTCATACATGGACAGAAACCTCCAAAAGACGTATGCGTTTCCAATCGCATCATTCAACATCAACATCTTGACGCAAGTGCATCCAGCTTACCAAGGAAGAGCAAAGCTCAACAATGGAAATTTCTCCAACTTCTCGCTCTCCATTGAAAATCTACGGAGCAATGATGACGGATCCTACACAGTCAGGGCCTTTTGGGACTCCGACCAGGGGGAGCTGCTATCTGAGGCCAAACAGTACCTATCTGTTTATGATGGTAAGGAGACGGAACCCAATCAACTGTGATGGTACGAGTAGGATAGCAGTGATGGATGATGGGATCACTTTTAAGTTTATTATGGCATTAATGGCGAATAGAGTACCCACCATACGAGAAATCAGGACCACAAAATCACTCACATCATTCCGGATAATGCTTAAGTCACATCTTTTCAACCATTATTTACATGTCTGACATATGAAACGATAACACTTTGATGCTTGCAATTGTTGGGAAACCGGTATTACATATGTATCTGGGTATTTGTTTATTTGAAATGTATGCATGTGTGTGATGTAAGTTGCCCTGGATAAAGGCGTCTACTAAATAATAATTAATATAATAATGTCGTTGAGTGGCGCGGTGGCCCAGTGGTTAGCGCTGACGCCTCACAGCAAGAAGGTCCCGGGTTCGAATCTCTCGGCTCGGGTGCCTTTCTGTGTGGAGTTTGCATACTCTCCCCGTGTCCGCGTGGGTTTTCGCCGGGTACTCCGGTTTCCTCCCACAGTCCAAAAGCATGCTCCTGGATAGGTTGATTGGCTCGCAGACTAAATTTGTCCCGCAATGCCCGGCGATGGACTGGCGTCCCGTCGTCGGGTGTATTCCTGCCTTACGCCCTGTGTTTACGGGATAGGCTCCGGCTCACCGTGACCCTATATAGGATTAAGCAGTTTCAGATAATGAGATGAGATGAGATAATAGTCGTTCCAAGCATATCACACATTCTTCTGACATCGAGATTAACGCGGTAGAGTGGCTTAATGGGGTTGATGATGACGCCACTGGTGCAAAAGTGTGAATTTAAAGCTGAAATCGTGCAAACGTTCAAGAAGAGTAATCATGCAGAAGTGAAAAGTAAACCTCTCCTCTTTCTATAGTGAGCATAATGTGTGCGTTATAAGTAGATATTTGTATCATGTGCGTGTATCCTATCCGTGTGTCCTTGTTGCCTCGCAGGCTGCGATGTTCAAAGCCCACGAGGTCCAGTTAGCTCAACTCCCCGTGGGACTGTGATGCTCCCGTGTCACGCGCGCTCCCAGCTCTGCGAACTCGAGACCATCCAGTGGGTCAAGAACGCAGAGAAACGAGTGATTCTCACTCATAGCAAGACCGGCCGTAACTACACGGGACCTGGGTATGAGGGCAGGGTCCGCCTGGCTGGGTCGGGACCCCATGACGCCTCGCTGATCCTCACCGAGACCAGCTTCAGCGACAGCGGAATCTATCTATGTGAACATCGATTCAAAAACGGGTCCAGTTCGGTAGACGTGACACTGCAAGTCAATCGTAAGTGCTGAAGCTCAGGACAGGATGAGTTGATCTTGCTCCAATCCTGTGATACGTTGTTATTCTGTGTCTTGCTGGTGACAGTTGCCACAAACGCGGGCTTAACTGTGGATATGTGATGAGTAAAGAGAGTATGTGTGAGAGTACGTACAGTGTGTGTAAGATTAAAGACAGTGTATGTGAGATTGCGTAAAACACTGTACATTCCTCAGCGACTCTCTGCGCGTCTCCCATAATATATCCCTCAGCCACCTTGCCTTTCAATCTCCCATGTGATGTCACCTCGATTGTCCGAGTTGTTTGCGCCAAGGGCAAGCGGCCCCTTGCTCTTTACCTTCTCACCTCCAATGACCTCCCTTCTGTCGGTCAATCAGCCCATAGCAACAGTGGCACAGCGAATCTTGACGCGACCTGCACACTGTCCAATCGCACCACAGCTCTCTGTCTCTCTCTCCCCCGGCTCAAACCCTGGGAGTGTCCATGTGCACCCAGCCTGGCACGCACGACAGCCCACTCAGCCAACCTGACCGCCGCAACTCGGCACCGCTCATCACCGCAATTCAGCACCGCTCGTTATCCACGACCTACTCACCAATGACGTCGCGACCCCCTTTCACGGCCCAGTCGATGGGTGTGGGTGTGCAGGTGCACCTATCCTGGCACGGCGTGGGGCTTGGCACCACAACGTGAATAAAAACGTGTCTTTTATTTTCCACTTCAACAGCATTCTGACTTGTTAAAGAACAGCATGTAGGTGTGTTACAGAGTAGCACACCAGTGTGTTAGACAGCATACTCATAACTTTTCGTTGATAATTGCAAATAGCTTCAAAAGGCACCTCCTAAAATATTTATGACCACTGTACGTGAAATAATTGAATAAACATAGGTATGTCAAATGAGAGAGTCCTTTTGATGATCCTGCAGTTGCCTTTGGAAACTTTGCTCGTGGGCGGCCCGGTGGCCCAGTGGTTAGCGCTGACGCCTCACAGCAAGAAGGTCCCGGGTTCGAATCTCTCGGCTCGGGTGCCTTTCTGTGTGGAGTTTGCATGCTCTCCCCGTGTCCACGTGGGTTTTCGCCGGGCACTCCGGTTTCCTCCCACAGTCCAAAAGCATGCTCCTGGATAGGTTGATTGCCTCGCAGACTAAAATTGTCCCGCAATGCCCGGCGATGGACTGGCGTCCCGTCGTCGGGTGTATTCCTGCCTTACGCCCTGTGTTTCCGGGATAGGCTCCGGCTCACCGTGACCCTATATAGGACTAAGCGGTTTCAGATAATGAGATGAGATGAACTTTGCTCGTCGTTGAGACATTTGTGCTGTTTATTCCTAGACATGATAACGGGAAGCACGGCGTCAGCCACACCAAAGGCAGAAAATCCTGCTAAAGGTATATTCACACTAACAAACACAATCCTAAAAGTACATTGCTAGTTGAAGAATGTAAGCCATAGTAATGGGACTCATTTACAAAGAAGCAAACAGCAATTTCCTTTGGCTGGACACCACACACTTGCAATTTCTATATCAAGAGCTGATCTTAAGAGATAAGTGCGTTGAGTGTCCATTCTCTCTCATAGCCGACGTTTCGCCTTCCACGTTGGAGATATTATCAGACGTTTCAAAACGTCTGATATATATGTTCAGAAAAGACGCATTTGTACAGGAAGGAGCTGTTGGAACACGTGGTGAGGCTTGAGATCACCCACAATAGAGGTCGCATCGTTTAAGCGTAAAATATAATGATTAATGACCAATTAATAATTGTAAGAATTTAAAGTAATAGAAATAAAACCGAGGTAACAATAATTAAATGATTAAGACTGCTGCAATACACTCAAAAAGGGGTCGTAAACATAAGTTCGTAGCTATGGGTACTTTTTTTGCCAGTATACATATATATTATATATGTATACATGAAAACTGGTAAAAAAAGTACCCATAGCGTTAACAGCCCCACCTAAGCTATAAAGCATTGATACGCCATTGTCCTGAGCTGACTACCTTTTGGCAGCGACTGACACCGGCAAATAGGCTCAAAAGGAAGCCACTGCCAGGTGAAGGTCGGTCAGTTGAAGGACAATGCATAGGTTATCAGAGCTACCTGTTTGCATACTTTGCCACTAGTATGTGTGGCTTTTGCAAACTGGACACATTGTAAAATGTGTCTATTTTGGTGTTTGGGATCTTAACACCTGCATAATCGCCAGATACGGTAAAACCTGTTGTAATCTTATATAAGTTCGTAGAGCGGCTTCTCAGCCTTGCGTCCCTGCTGGTGACGTCATCACCACCACAACAAAATGGCAAAAGCAGAAGAGATTTCACATTTTGGGATGGCCACGTCAAAGTTCAGGACTTAGGCCATTGAACTATAGTAGCAGATTCTGGAGTGAGTAGTTTATGTAAGAAAGCCCACAAAAATGTCTGAGTTAAAACAGTTCTGTATGAAGCTAAAATGTCACCAGTCCGATGAACAAGACCAATGAACAGTTACAGGGAACGTTTGGTTAAAGTTATTGCCACTCAAGGAGGTGCCACCAGTTACTTTTAACGACAAGGAAATGTAATGTTTGGATCCTTTAGATTATTAATTAAATAAAAAGTTGATTTCCTGTGCTATTTGTATCATCAGGTTCTAGTTATATATTAATAAGACGTAGATGACAATCTGATCACATTTTAGGTCAAATTCATGCAGATATATATATAGAAAATTTTAAAGGGTTCACGAACTTTTTCTCACCACTTGAATATGTCTGTCTTCTCTCTGCAGCTCACGTTGTGTACATCGTGCCTGTAATGCTGGTCTGCGTCGTAGTGCTCCTGTCCGTTGCATGTAAGTGTAATGCTGCACAACGGTCCTGTCATTAAAGACCGTGTATTATGTTGGGATATGTATAGGTGATTGTAATCATAATTGATAACTGATAAAAATGTGTTCTTAATATAGCGCGCTATTCACAACGATCATCAAGGATACCCCCCCATTAGCATGTGTCCCTGTACGCATGAGGTTACAACTCAATATCTCACATGCAATGGACATTAATTTGCCAATAGCGACCAGTGATCTTCTTGTGTACAGGGGTCCCCACGATACATCTAAAAAGGTTGTATGTATATGGGAACGACGTATAGTAGGGTTTTCCTTAAGAATTAATGTAATTTCATTGGAGATACATTCGTCCCTTACAAATGAAATAGACGTAAATCGCTATCAACACACCCAGAATCTATGAAATAAGAAATGTTTTAGAATTATGCCACGTTGCCAATTCACGTAAAAAGACAAAAGGTTTTTCTCTTTATGGCAATAATCTCATCTCATTGTCAGAAACGGCTTAATCCTGTACAGGGTCGTGGTGAGCCAGAGCCTATCCCGGCAGACACAGGGCGTAAAGCAGGGATACACTCACGATGGGGCGCCAGTCCATCTTCGGGCACTGCGGGCAATTTAGTCTGCAAGCCAGTTAACCTATGCAGCAGCATGTTTTTTGGACTGTGGGAGGAAACCGGAGTACCAAGCGAAAATCCACGCGGACACGGGGAGAACATGCAAACTCCACACAGAAAGGCACCCGAACAGAGACTCGAACCCGGGACCTTATTGCTGTGAGGCGACAGCGCTTACTGACTGGGCCACGGTGCCACCCCATGGCAAAATATGTGAAAAGCTCTTAAAATACCAAAGAGGCACCTTTCATGCAGTCACGTATATATGTTTTTCCCACAAGCATGTATGGTGTTTTGACATCTTATTGCTCGTGAGGGTAAAACCTTTTTTGACGTCATCTGTATACTGGCAACAAGGTAACCATAGACTTTTCTTCATACCTTAACTTTGACTGTTTTAGAATGACAATTTTGTATTTTTACCTTGAAATGTTTGCTGACACGATTGCAAAGTTTCTGTGCATAATAGGGAAAAGGCAGTGTTCTTAACCTTGGGTAGAAAATAAGATTGGGCATTGTAGGTAGGGCCGCTCAGTCTCAAAGCATTTCATGTCAATGCAGCCTGTAGAGAACATTCTGCTTGCGAAGAGGACATTAGCGCAGGAAATTGTTGGACATACAACTGAACTGTTTCTAAAATACATTTGGATGCATATGCAAAACTCTATATAGCAGGGAGACCTATAGCGACTCCTTCTAATCACAACCACATTATAGATGTTCAAAATTGGCAAATGTACACCATTGGCACCAGCACACAATGGCCTACTGCTTTCAAACGATATTACGGGATCTTAAATGTTCGCTCTCAAGTACATTATGGTTAATTGATCAGCAGTACCACCGAAAAAAAACATAAATAAAGCTGCGGGTAACATGGGACCAGGTCACGGCACCGGAAGGGTAATGTGGTTTGGCTGTATAATCTCCAATTAGGGGCATTGGAGCAGAATTTTACAGCCGGATGCCCTTCCTGACACCAGCTTCCTTTAGTCAGATGGTTTATATATTGTTATTTATCTGCAAACTCCACTTAATCCTGTTCACTAATGGAGACCCTAGCGAGAGTGCTTAACTTCATAATTGTTCAGAATGATTTTAGTTCGGGTAAGAGTTTCATTTTTGCAGAATTTAATGCTGCAAATTCGATATATTGTTTGCATTAGTCAGTTGAAACGTTTGTTGTACCGCCGGAATTCCAAATCTATGTACAAGTTTTTTTTGTGAGTTCGTTTATTTGTGCAATATTAAGTGTTAATACTTTTATAATTACGGTTAGAGTTTCATTTTTGCAGAGATTGCCTCTGTAGGTTTATCTGCCTTTTGATCTTAGGCTGTGTTGAATTGGTCATTTCGGAAGTTTGTTGAACTAATCTTGCATCCAGACCTTGCAAGCCCACTGGGTTATATCTGCTGTAATAATAAACATCTATCTATCCACAGTTCACAAGCTCACTGGACATTGTCTGCTCTAATAATAATTTTCTCTCTAAACAAAGGGAGACCATAGCAGGAGTGCTAGACTCAGATATAGCTCTGGGGTTCATGAGAACACACAAACCACTCCACCACGATCAGGTTACCGTCTTTTGGGCGATGATATCTTCACCTAATGTATAAAGATGGGCGTTTACTACTTGTCACCTTGTTCGCTGTGCATGTCGCCGTTTCTAAAGCCAGGTCAATCAAACTTTGCAGAAGATTGATGCATGACAATGAGCAGGTCGTGGGGGGTTGGCGTCCCGGTCTGGAGAACGGCTTGGGGGACAAGAAAACAAATCCACCTGGACGATTTACGAGCTCCATTTCCGGAGCTGCATTTGCCCCCTCTCTGGGCCCTGCTCCTTCCTTGATCACGTACCTCTGTATGCCTTGTTGGGAAAGTGGGGAGCGAAGTCTGGTGCTCTGGTCCCGGGGGCCTGTTGGGTCCTCTTCTCACCAGAATACCCTACGAAAACCCACGTGGACATGGGGAGTAGATGGAAACTGCAGAGAGAAAGGCACATCGTGGATTTCAATGTGTTTGATAATGGGAACTATCAAATGCTTTTTTTGTTTTTTTATAAAAGGGAAGAAGAAGAGGAAGTTGATTTGTGCTTCAAATTGCCGGGCTCAACGGACTCCGGCAGAGGCCATGGAAAATGTGAGTTTAAAGCGAGAACCTTATACATTACGTGACATAGAGAAGGAGACACGGTAACCTGGCTTTGGTGGCTCAGTGATAACCAAATTAAATTTAAAATGTATTACGGCTATAGCAGTCGTTGAATGTTTAAGGTATTCGTTAAAATAGAAAACTCTTCAGGGGCTTGAGGAAACTGCAGATACATAGTTAGAAGGAAAGCGGCCATGCAGTTAAATGGCGACATAATTTTTTATGAAGTGAGTCATATATATCCGGTTATTGGCCAATTACTGAGAATTTTTAGTTGGAGGAAACAGAGAAATCACTCAAACGCTGAACAGAATGGCACCCTAACTAGGAACAGAACCGAGGCCTCCGACTCCGGTGCTTCACTGTGTGGAGTTTGTGTGTTCTCCCAGTGTCCGCGTAGGTTTTCGCTGGGTAGTTCGGTTTCCTCACTCAGTACAAAGACATGCTGGCTAGATCCATTGTCCTGCCTGAATTGCTCACAGTGCCCTGAGATATAACTCACCTAGCCCTCTCTGTTGGACAAGTGTAAAAATAGCTACATATGTCAATGGTTCTTTCCAGCTGAAATGCAAACTGACTGGCTGACTGGTTATTTTATCTGGAAGAATGACTCGCTTGACAGAGAGCGAGCCTACATTGGTGAAAACCTAAGTTCACTACCTTGGTCTGGGTGTTTTATTTGACGCAGCTTAAAATGGTGCAAAGGGCTAAAACAGGTAAATGACCTCTCTGCATTACTGTATGCTGTAGCAGTATAGGCCTGTATTTGGCACAGGCCAAAAATCGATCAAAAAATGTTTTCTCAATACAATATGTTTGATATTTTATTATTCTTTGCACCGTGGTAAAATGTATTTCTGGGCCAGACCTAGCCCGCCGCATAAATTGAGTTAAGCAATTATTATTTTCCATTGTGTACTGCATGTATCCTTTTTACACATTGTTTCAATGAACATGTATTGGCTTAGTGTAGTGGCCTTCAGCATTTTAAAATACAAGATCACTTTTATAATCCAAATGCAACAGAAGATCTACCCTTTAAAATACTACTTTACCAAAATAGAAATATAAACTGTACGCTATGCATCACGTATTTTTTTTTCTGGATCGATTCTAAAATCGGTCTCATAATCGACTTCCGAATTGATTAGCCCTTTAATAGACCTCTACACTGCATGGTTCTGCAATTACACATGCGACTGATTACATGTAACCCCACACCGACTACATAAAGATCGACTGTTAAGACACTGGGATTGGCCTATCGATTACAATCGACAAGTTGGAGACTCCTGGTTTAGTGGAAACGTACAAAGATAATTATTCTGTACTCTGAATTGTTTTTCACCATGTCCATTCTATGCTACTATGTACGAAGTTTAAAACAAAAAATAGTATTAAGCAATTATGTTTCTACCCAAGAGAAGAATAGAGATTCACTTATTAAGAGCTGGTCTTTCGGGAGAGCCATGTCGAGCAATCCTTAGCAGACTGTGGGGTCACGTGCTGGCAGCGAGCACCTATGAACTTCGGAACGAAAACGGATGGGTGGCCAGAATCACGACTTTGTCTTCCGAGCGAAAATGTTTGTGTCGCGCCAACTACGTATTTAAAGCATGGGCCGACATGGGAGAGGCCTCGGAATATTTCAGAAAATCCTCACTGGTATTGGTGGCCATGAATGGGAATCGAACTCAGGTATTAACCAGGTTTGTTGCACGCCTGGCTAGCGGAGTCTTGCTATAGTCATTGTTAACCTGACATGACCATTACTGAACTCCCCCTCTCTTAGGACGCCGGCGATGTTGTGTACGCGGCGGTGACTGTGTGCGACAAGCATACAAGCAATTCCTCGCACCAAACCTCCTGCACCATCGACAACTCGGAGCACGTGACCTACTCCACAATAGCAATCGGACCCTCGAGAACGCGCCCTTAATTGATTACAGCTCACGTTTGAAATGTCGTCAATTCAAAACCGCTTGAACACCATGGTATGCTATAGAGCAGCATGCTGGTGGGTTAACAAGCAGCACACCTGTGTGTTAGAGCGCAAATCCATCAGTGTCATCAGGCAGGTAGAATCAGGTGCGTTGATGACACACATTGACGTGATCTAACCAAATTGTACTTTATTATCGTAGATGTAACTGGTTCGAAAGTCTTCAAGTTAAAACTATGTAAAACTTTGAGATTTTTTACAGGTCAAAAATGTCTCTTAGGATCGAATTTCGCATGCAATTGGGAACAAGACATTTTCATTACAGGGTCACATTTCGAATCGATATCATGGGCGCCTTGTAATTGGATGGTCCTGGCCACCGTAATCACCAAAATTAAATCAATGTTCAGTTCAGCATCAGTTCCCTTTTAATCCTGTAGAGGATCGCTGGGGGATTCAGCCGACCCCGGCAGACACAGGGCAGAAGCCGGGTCTATACCCAGGATGTGACGCCAGTACATCGCAGGGCATTTTTTGGGGCAATTTACTCAGGAGTTCAATAAACCTAGGCAACAGCGTGTCTTCAGACAGAGTACCAGGCGAAAACCCACGCGGACACAGGGAGGGAGAGAGAGAGAACACGCAAACGCCACACAGTCGGGAACCGAACCCGGGACCTTCGTTCTGTGAGGCAGCAACGCTACTCACTGCGCCACCACGCCACACGCATTATGTATAGATTATTCCAAACGTCTGTGAAACAGATGCTTAGTTTGCTTTTGCATAGTGAAACCTCGTTATATTAAAACATTCTGCTTAAGCTCATCTCATTATCTGAAACCGCTTAATCCTATATAGGGTCACGGTGAAGCCGGCGCCTATCCCGGAAACATAGGGCGTAAGGCAGGAATACACCCGACGACGGGACGCCGGTCCATCGCCGGGCATTGCGGGACAATTTTAGTCTGCGAGCCAATCAACCTATCCAGGAGCATGCTTTTGGACTGTGGGAGGAAACCGGAGTGCCCGGCGAAAACCCACGCGGACGCGGGGAGAGCATGCAAACTCCACACAGAAAGGCACCCGAGCCGAGAGACTCGAACCCGGGACCTTCTTGCTGTGAGGCGTCAGCGCTGACCACTGGGCCACCGCGCCGCCCCTGCTTAAGCTTAATTGTCAAGATTGGTTCGTTTTTTCAAAGGGTATGATTCTGGCTTAGGTTGCGAGAGGTCCCGACTTCTCATCCAGGACAAGTCCAGATTTCCTTTTCCTGGAGAGAAGCGGTGGCGTTCCGTGTCAGACCTCAATTCGCTCTGACTGTAATCTTCTAAACTTTTACTCCAAAGCAGAGTGAAGTAAGGTCAATAAACTCAATCACCGACATGGAGCAGAGTCGCATAAATTCAGCCGTTAATTGCCAGAGGCCAACAAAGCATTGTTATTTGATTGCTATAATAAATTAAGCGATAAAAAAAATGCGATTGTATTGGCCCAGTAAATCGCCTATTGTACCTTCTGGCATCTGCGATACTATTCGTTGGTATTTCTTTGTCCAAAATATAATTCATGCCTTTGCGATTCATATTCATTGTCATTTTAGTTTCTGTGCAAGCATGTATGTATTCTTTGTGCATGTATATGAGTGGCTCTTTGGTCTGAGGCTATGATTTTTGGTTAGGGTGCGAGATGCCCCGGGTTAAAAGCGTGGGCGATCCTAACGATTCTTCTTTATGGGATGGGCAATGCAGTAGTGATCGCAATTCACTCAGAACCCTGCGACGTGACTTCGAGTCATCTTGACAAAGTGTAAGAGTAGGTGTTTCCCAAAGTTATAAATCATGCTATATATTGTTTGCTTTTTAACATTGACGCCCGCTTCATAGTCTCAGACCAAACTATGTTCATCATCATCATTATTAATACCCGCTTAATCCTGTACAGGGTGGTGGGGAATCAGAGCCTCTCCCGGCAGACAGAGCGCGCAAGGCTGGGTTGTACCAACGATGTGACGCTGGTACATCGCAGGGCATGGGCGGGGAGCGGGACAATTTAGTCACGAGGCCAATTAACCTAACCAGCAGGGTGTCTTCGTGTTGCTTTTCCTAAAAGTCTATATCCTTGCAATTGTAACCGAATCGTTGATATTGACTATTTTCCAAACTCGGTGAAACAGATGTTTAGTTTGCTTTTAATATAGTGAAATGTAATGATGTAGGTTTTCACGGCTCGATGCATGATGATTGCTTCGAAAAGCTGCTCTCGCGGGACTGCTGCGTCGTTCGCTTCCTCTCCTCTCCTCGCGACGTTTCGCCTCACACGTTGGAGGCATCCTCAGGCGTAGTGTTCGTGCGCGGCTTCTATCGCCTCCTTATATGTGTGGGCGTGATGCGTGTGTTCAGCAGCGCATAGTGTAGATAAACAACACAAAATCGATTTTGATAAAATACGAATACTGGCAGCCATCCGCCATGAAGGTCCAAGATTAATTCGTGAAGCAATTGAGATTCAGAAGACTAAAAGCATCATGAACCGACAACAAGAAATGCGTATAAAACTTAGCCAATCCTGGAGGCCAGTTATTGAAGTCAGGAATGCAGGACATCAGAGGGGGACCGTCTAATTGTGTGAGGGGCATCTTTTCATGAGATGTAAATTAGGGGACTAGCCACAGACAAAGCAGGGAGGGGGAAATCACAGTTCCGGGGGTGGGAATAGGATATGGAAATTAGTGTCAAGGTGACTTAGAAGCGGACTCACACAACAAAGAACACACGCATCACGCCCACACATATAAGGAGGTGATAGAAGCCGCGCACGAACACTACGCCTGAGGATGCCTCCAACTTGTGAGGCGAAACGTCGCGAGGAGAGGAGAGAGAGCCATCGACGCGGCTGTCCCGAGAGAGCAGCTTTTCGAAGCAATCATCATATAGTGAAATGTCATTATATTGAAAAATGCTGCTTGAACTTAAATTTTCGAGTACGATTAACGAAGTGAACATGAGTGACTCGTTGGTCTAAGCCTCTAAGGGTATTATTTTCGCTTCGGGTGTGAGAGGTCCCGTGTGAAAATCCCGAACGAACTAAGATTTCTTCTTCCTGGAGAGAAGTTGTTGCATTCCTCGTCATATATGACTTGCCCTGGATCTAATCTTCACAACTTTTTCTGCATAACAGGGTGAACTAAGGTCAATAAACGAAATTATATGGAGTAATAGCTCAACTTCAGCCATAAATTATCCAAGGCCTACAACGCATAATTAGTTTTATTGCTTGAATTAAGAAGTCATGACAAAATAGCAAGCGTTTTGGCACAAGTAATCCAAACAATCTTTTGTTTAAAATGTTGTCTCGTGGCATCTGGGATAATAGTTGAGTAAGTTTAACTTCATCAGCATTAAATACATCTTCAAAATAAGCCATGTGTGATAGATATTCATTGCCAATTTTACGTCTATTCGGTAACCATGTGGTGCCTGAATGTAGAACGCTCTCATAACAGCCGAACTCGAAGCTTCTCCGCAGACACCCGGGTTTTAAGGTACACGCGCGACCACGTGGCACGGCTTCTTGCGGATTGTAGCGGCAGCTCGGCATCGTCCACACTCACTCAGCAGCGATAGATGAGCAGAGACCTTCTGGCGTTTTCGATGCTTTATTAATTACACAACAGAACGTCTGTGCCCAGGGTAACGCCAGCACATCAGGATAGCTCTAGATCCATCAGGATAGCTCTAGATCCGTCAGAGCTATCCTAATGGATCACATACTGCATGGCCTCCTCTTCACATTTCCCTCTGGAGTTCTGCCTAGTGCTCACATACACGCGCTTATAAGCATGTTTGCATGCCCGCACGCGCAACTGCCAACTTTGTTACTTATTAATCCGAGTGAGTGCGCAACTGCCAATTTCGTCACCGACCACGAGTAGACTCGCGCCCCGCCACAGACTGGTACTCTCTCTCCGGTACACTCCACCGTAATCTCTCTGTCTCCATTACACACCACCGTCCTCTCTCTCCAGTACACACCACCGTCCTCTCTCTCCAGTACACACCACCGTGCTCTCTCTCCGGTACACTCCACCGTAATCTCTCTGTCTCCATTACACACCACCGTACTCTCTCTCCAGTACACACCACCGTCCTCTCTCTCCAGTACACACCACCGTACTCTCTCTCCAGTACACACCACTGTACCTTCTCTCCAGTACACACCACCATACTCTCTCTCCAGTACACACCACTGTACTCTCTCTCCAGTACACACCACCGTACTCTCCCTCCAGTACACACCACCGTGCTCTCTCTCCGGTACACTCCACTGTAATCTCTGTCTCCATTACACACCACCGTACTCTCTCTCCAGTACACACCACCATACTCTCTCCATCCAGTACACACCACCGTACTCTCCATCCAGTACACACCACCGTACTCTCTCCGGTACACACCACCGTACTCTCTCCGGCACACACCACCATACTCTCTCCATCCAGTACACACCACCGTACTCTCTGTCTTCATTACACACCACCGTACTCTCTGTCTTCATTACACACCACCGTGCTCTCTCCAGTACACGCCACCGTACTCTCTCTCTCTGGTACACACCACCGTGCTTGCTCTGGGTACACACCACTGTACTCTCTCTCTCTCTGGTACACACCACCGTACTTGCTCTGGGTACACACCACTGTACTCTCTCTCTCTCTCTGGTACACACCACCGTACTTGCTCTCGGTACACACCACCGTACTCTCTCTCTCCGGTACACACCACCGTACTTGCTCTCAGTACACACCACTGTACTCTCTCTCTCTCTCCGGTACACACCACCGTACTCTCCTTCCAGTACACACCACTGTACTCTCTCTCCGGTACACACCACCGTACTTGCTCTCAGTACACACCACTGTACTCTCTCTCTCTCTCTCTCCGGTACACACCACCGTAGTCTCTCTCCAGTACACACCACTGTAATCTCTCTCCGGTACACACCACCGTACTTACTCTCGGTACACACCACTGTACTCTCTCTCTCTCTCTCTCCAGTACACACCACCGTACTCTCTCCTGGTGCCTACGCTGCTCCCGGGGTCCCACATGGCCTGGGGGCACTCTAGCCC
>JAZEWT010000024.1:12296762-12312508 GCA_036362905.1 Mordacia mordax | reverse complement strand
CCTCCACCCCCGCCTCCTCCACCCCCGCCTCCTCCTCTCTGGACGCTGATGACGTCACGTCGTCTCGAGCTGATGACGTCACGTCGTCTCGCGCTGATGACGTCTCGTCGTCTCGCGCTGATGACGTCAGTCGTCTCGCGCTGATGACGTCTCGTCGTCTCGCGCTGATGACGTCCGGTCGTCTCGCGCTGATGACGTCTCGTCGTCTCGCTCGCACACTAGCGGAGCGAGGAGTCTCTTGGAGCGCGGGCGGTGAGTGGAGCTCAGTGTTGTGTGTGCGTGCATTGTGACTTTTTATTACTCATTATTACGTACCACGACTTAGGGAGGTGGTGTGCTTGTGTCTATGTGCGTAATTGCGTATCTGTGTGTGCCTTTTAATTATGCTCGGGTTTAGGCCAGGGCCCTTCTGTACGGGTGTCATTTTCTCATCCCGTTTGCTTCAAGAGAAATGAAGAGGATTCCAAGGGAACCTAGATCTCTGCTGTTATTAACTCTTCGGGAACCTAGATCTCTGCTGTTATTAACTCTAAGGGGACCTACATCTCTGCTGTTATTAACTCTAAGGGGACCTACATCTCTGCTGTTATTAACTCTAAGGGGACCTACATCTCTGCTGTTATTAACTCTAAGGGGACCTAGATCTCTGCTGTTATTAACTAAGGGGACCTACATCTCAGCTGTTATTAACTCTAAGGGGACCTACATCTCTGCTGTTATTAACTCCAAGGGGACCTACATCTCTGCTGTTATTAACTCCAAGGGGACCTACATCTCTGCTGTTATTAACTCTAAGGGGACCTACATCTCTGCTGTTATTAACTCTAAGGGGACCTACATCTCTGCTGTTATTAACTCTAAGGGGACCTACATCGCTGCTGTTATTAACTCTAAGGGGACCTATATCTCTGCTTTTATTGACCTGGTTGAGTCCTACGATTCCCTCAATGGGACAGGGCTCGGAGTTGCTGTTGGTGCATTCGGGGACACGGACTCAGTCATTAGGGACCTTCGTGAAGCCCGGGTAAAAGCTGCATCGTTTCCTGTCCACAATGGGGGTGTGCGGCACGGATGTGATCTGGCTCCTGCTTTATTCATCGTATTTCATCATTTAGCTGGAGAAGCTGTCGATTGCTGTACCGGTGGAATCTGCATGTGGTACAGATACAATGGCAGACTGAATGAGTCTCAGGTGCGGTCAAGGGATTGTTCATTATTGGTCGGCATTGCTGGGTGTGTTGATGGTCTGATGAATGCTGCTCACTTGAAGGCGTTGGAGGCCGTGTTGCTGATTGAAACGTACCATCAGTGCCACGACTGGCATGGGTATGTTGTGCCATCAAACACTCCACGCCCTTATCTCACCATGAATCGTACTCGTACGGTTTTGGGGAGAGAGGTAACTGGGTATTTAACTCATGATCGGTTCAGGTTTGTCGATATAGAGTGGTCGCTTCGAATCAGTTGAGTGGTGTGTTCTCTTTTAATCAGTTGAATAAAGCTATCTGGCCTGTCGTTCCTGACGAAGCCCTTTAAAGTTACAGTGATACCCTCCTTTATGTATGCTTGTGAAACATTGACCTCCGAATACCTGTGTCGGCTTGAAACTTGACGGCTGGCCTGCCAATCATCCATCCAGGGCTTGACCAGACTGGTTTGTGTTAGGAGCTGACATGTCCTTGAAAGATCTAGACATGTACCCATCAGTGAGAAGGCAAGGCCGCATTGGCTTGATCATCTAGCCTACATGCCCAACCAAAGAGTGCCCACGCCGCTTCTGTTTGGCCGCATTGATGGGACTAAATAGGTACAACACGAGCCAGATTAGATATGGACTAATATAGTGAAGAAGGATGTGGAGCTGATTGGACTTGCCGATCACTGCTGCCAGAGGTATCTTTTCCGTGGAGGAGGTTCATATCAGATGCTGCTACTGGGCAGATGGAGGCAATCACCCCTATCAACAAAAAAAGTGTGGAGGAGCGGCGCTCGCAAAACTGAGTGGAGTGGTGGGCGGCGCTTCAGCCAGTCATCTCAGTCAGCCCATGGCATCTGGGTCTGTCTCGCAACCTCTTTTCAGCGAGCCTTCGAAACTTCACGTTGTCTCAAGGTGAACTTGGTTTTGCACAAGCGCCATGGTCAAGTCACTGCCACTTAGTGGCAACCATTCGGTTATTATTGTCGAGAGGGTTTTGCATGTCATCCTCACTGTCAACTGTGAAGGCCTGACTCAATTCAAATTTCCTTAAACTAAATGGCGATGAAAGAGAAGTTTTGCTTGTCAGAACCACACATCAATTGTCCAAGGCGGAACCTATCCTATTCCTTACGCAGCTTTGAGACAAACATCAACAAGGTGACGAAGGTAGCCAATTATCATCTCAGAAATATACCTAGATTGTACAACATCTTGTCTCCCGCTGATTCTGAGAAGTTAATACACATCTTCATCTCCTCACAAAATCGATGTCTGCAATGCACTGCTCCCTGGCACCTCTGCCTACCTGATAAATTGTCTCCAACGTGTGCACAATGCACTGCCAGAGTCCTCACTTGCACAGCCATCCACAATCACATTCCAGTACTGATGCCTATCCACTGGTTACCGGCTAAATACAGAATTGAATTCAAGATCCTCCTTCTCACCTACAAGACTCTCACTGGCGCTGCTCTAACATACATGCGTAACCTACTTCAGGCACCCTCCTCAACACGACAACTTCGATCCCCCAATACGGGCTTGCTGCATGTGCCCAGATCGCACCTCAATTTGATGGGTGACAGAGCCTTCTCGCAGCTCTGTGCAGCACTGTGAACCGGGATTGGTCCTCCAGATTTTTGGAAACAAAAACGGCTGCGCATGGCATTAACCACACCACACTCTAATGTGACAACATTCTACCATGAATGCACTGGCTCTCAGCACCAACCTGTGCGTTCTGTCGGTATAGTTTCTTTTTGAGTGTGTAATGGGTACATATATTGTGCACGAGTATTTTGTGTGTAATTTGTGTGTGTGTGTATATATATTCTGTGTAATATGTGTGTGCATTTCTGCAGTCCATCACATGGAGAAGAGACCTTCGATGCAGCCCGGTGCTAAAAGGCACCAATGCGACAAGTGTTCATACAGCACGGATCATGCTGGGCACTTGAAGCGGCACCAGAGAACACACACGGGTGAGAAGCCCTTCAAGTGCACCGTGTGTGGGAAGGTGTTTAAACAGTCATCACATCTTCAAATTCACAATCGAACACACACAGGCGAGAAGCCCTTCAAATGTACGGTGTGTGGGAAGGCGTTTGCACGTTCAGAAATTCTTCTGATTCACAAACGAACCCACACAGGTGAGAAGCCCTTCAAGTGCACTGTTTGTGGGAAGGCATTTATATGTTCATCACATCTTCACAGCCACCACAGAACACACTTAGTTGAGAAACCCTTTAAATGCACTGTGTGTGGGAAGGCGTTTACAGCATCAAAAACTCTTTTGAGTCACCACCGAACACACACTGCTCTGAAGCCCTTCAAGTGCACTGTGTGTGGGAAGGCGTTTGCACGGCCACCACATCTTCTGAGTCACCAAAGAACACACACAGGCGAGAAGCCCTTCAAGTGCACTTTGTGTGGGAAGGCATTTGCAGAGTCAAGAACTCTTCGAATTCACCAACGAATACACACGGGTGAGAAGCCCTTCAGGTGCAATGTGTGTGACAAAGCGTTTGCACAGTCATCACATCTCATGATTCACCAACGAACACACACAGGCGAGAAGCCCTTTCAGTGCACTGTGTGCGGGAAGGTGTTTGCACGTGCAGAAACTCTTCTGGTTCACAAACGATCACACACAGGGGAGAAGCCTTTCAACTGCACTGTATGTTCGAAGGCGTTTGCACAGTCATCAGATTTTCTGATTCACCAACAAACACACACGGGTCGGAAGCCCTTTAAATGCACTGAGTGCGGGAAGATGTTTGCACGGTCACCACATCTTCTAATTCACCAAAGAACACACACAGGCGAGAAGCCCCTCAAGTGCACTTTGTGTGGGAAGGCATTTGCAGTGTCAAGAACACTTTTGATTCACCAACGAATACACACAGGTCAGAAGCCCTTCAAGTGCACTGTCTGTGGGAAGGTGTTTGCTCAGTCACCTCATCTTCTGATTCATCAAAGAACACACACAGGCGAGAAACCCTTCAAGTGCACTGTGTGTGGGAAGCTGTTTGCACGTTCAGAAACTTTTCTGGTTCACAAACGAACACACGTGGGTGAGAAGCCCTTCAGTTGCACTGTGTGTGGAAAGGCGTTTACCCAGTCACCACATCTTTTGAGTCACCAACGGATACACACGGGCGAGAAGCCCTTCAATTGCAGTGCGTGTGGGATGGTGTTTAGACAGTCATCAAATCTTCAACGTCACCAGAGAACACACGCAAGCGAGAAGCTGTTCAAGTGTGCTGTGTGTCGGCAGGAATTTTCTAATTCAGAAGACAAAAACAGTCATGAGAATATGCACAAAATGTTGGGGGCGAAATCGACTTGTGAAAGTCAAAGTATCTTAATGAGTCCAACTCTAAAGCAACAAGAAGCAACTGGACTCAGCAACTTTAAAACATGGCCAGGAGTGAAGGTGAAATATGAGGAAGTGAATGTAAAAAATGAAGAGGTGCAGGTGAAATGTGAAGTTGAAGATTTGTCTCCAGCACCTACCTTCCAGGTCGATGGAGGCAGTGTGAAGCAGGAGGAGAATTCTGACTGAGGGGGAGAGGCAACACCCAGCAGTTTGTGGATGTGTGCGTGGTCTTCTTGGATGAACCAGTGCATGAGGATCCAGTATGTTTGGATAGGTTTGAGAAGATGCCTAACCTGGAGCTTGAGACAAAAACATCTCCACAGCCTTTACTTTATCCACCGGCTTCTCTCAGTACAAAAATTCATGTGGATGCAGGCATCATGGAGCTTGCATTAAATCTGTGCAGAGTGGTAATGATGCGTTTATGAAAACGTAGCATTTTACTGTGTTGGTTAATGTAGGGTGGTACAGTGGTAACATCTGCAGCTGACAGAAAACATTCTGTCCAAGGCAGTTCAAATCCTGCGTCAGCGCCTTTTTGTGCAGAGTTTGTGTGCTCTCCCATTGTTCTTCGTGGGTATCTTTAAGATTTTCGGTTTCCTCCCATAACTAAATGAATATTCATTGGCTAATAATTTATAGAACGCAGTGGCTGCAAATGTTAGTGTCGACTCATCGTTTAATTACCATAACTGCCTAGGCAGTTTACTCACATATCTTAATCGTTACTGTTTTCAAATGCATACTTTGGACATTGAACGTATATGCATAGCGTGTTCTGATTTGTAATGATAGTTATTAAATTATAAAGAGTTATGTTAACTCTGACATTGCTATTATATTTCCTCTAAAGTGTGGCTGTGGGATTTTGTTTGCCCCCAGTTTATTAAACGGGTTGTGATTTTAGCACTTGAAATCATCGCTCCCTGTATCTTCTGGTGGATTCTGAAGATGGTATTAATGTTGTATCTTCTGAAGTAACTACTGATTCTGTCACTGGTGCCTTGGCAGAAATGCGCAGTTCTCTCATCCTGCTGTCGTGGTTTTATTTTTTTATTGAGCAGAATCTGTGTATCCATGTCTGAGAATTGCTCGTCGCTTCTGCCTAGGGTGATGGTAGGACTGTCAGTATGGTGTTTTCTTGTACGCCTTGTGTCTCATTGTTCCATTGACATCTCGCTTTACTAGTACATTGACAAAATGAAGTTGGCCGTTTTCTTTTGTTTCCATAGGAATTCAATGTTTGGTTCGATGGACTTCAGGTTATCGAGTACATCCTGCAACTTTTCTGTCCCATGCGGCTGCACAATGAACATGTTCTGAGTGTGATGCCAGTGAGGTGGTTTCAGTGCATCAGAGTTTGTGGCTTTTGTCTCAAACTCTTTAAAATACAAGTTAGCTGCTGCAGATGAAATTGGAGATGCCCTTGCTGCTTGATAAAAGTGGACATCGAACATTAATTTGGTATAAAATTGTCGTATTAACTGCCACTTCGTGAAACAGTTTTACTCTTACATTTATCTAATATTAAAATTAACATTGTGTAAAAAAATTGTTTAACGTCGCCTACCAGAGCCTCTTTTTTTAATTGCAGGCATCTGTGGCTGTTTTATATTCCACATGCTGAATGTGCACACGTACTATATGAAAAGCTAAAGTTAATTGAAGCCCCAGCTTAAAAGAGTGAGATAATGATTTAATTAAAAAAATACACATAATGGTAAACGCCTGTACAGCACGGTGCTGTACAGACTAAAAATGAAATGATAGGAGGCGAAAGTTTCTTAACTTAAACAACATAAAAATTATTGTTTATAGATATTAAAAATCCTTACGGAATAAATGAGTAAAAATAATGATGAGGTTTTCACGGCTCGATGCATGATGATTGCTTCGAAAAGCTGCTCTCTCGGGACAGCCGCGTCGATGGCTCTCTCTCCTCTCCTCGCGACGTTTCGCCTCACACGTTGGAGGCATCCTCAGGCGCAGTGTGTGTGCGTAGTTCCCGTTGCTCCTTTATATGTGTGGGCACTATGCATGTGTCGAGTCATCCTTTGTTGTGTGAGTCCGCATCTGAGTCACCTTGACACTAATTTCCTTATCTCCTTCCCACCCCCGGAACTGTGATTTCCCCCTCCCTGCTTTGTCTGTGGCTAGTCCCCTAATTGCATCTCATGAAAAGAAACCCCTCACACACCGAGACGATTCCCTTCTGATGTCCACACGCAATAGTTCTATATCTATGCATTCCTGACATGAATAACTGGCCTCCAGGATTGGCTGAGCTTTATGTGCATGTAATGATGTAGGTTTTCACGGCTCGATGCATGATGATTGCTTCGAAAAGCTGCTCTCTCGGGACAGAGAGAGCAGCTTTTCGAAGCAATCTTTATGTGCATTTCTTGTTTTCGGTTATTCTGGCAATAATAGTGTAAAGTCCTTAAAAACACCAAATAGACACTTTTCATAAAGTGTCAAGTTTGCAAAAACCACACACGTTGGTGGTAAATGCAGCAAACAACATGCTTTCATAATATATGCATTGTCCTTGAAACTGATTGGCCTGCATCAGAGACGGCTTCCTTGACGCTTTATGAAAGTGTCTATTTGGTGTTTTTAAGAACTTAACACTATTATTGTCAGAATAATGGGTAAAGCCTTTTCTTTTTGTTACATTAGAGTAGATCAATTGAAAGTAAAACAATGGCTATAAATCGATTAAAGATATCACATGGCAAGTACATATAATTGTTAAACAAAATGGAAAAAGGAATAAGTGAATTACAAGCCTGGTAGCTTCCACACAGCGTTAAGCGGCTGATGAAAAGATAACGCCGCCTGACTCATTCGAGTGAGACCTCTGCTGTCAAACCACTCACTCACTCACGGGACCCAAGCCCGGGGCGGTGCGGTGGCGCAGTGAGTAGCGCTGTCGTCTCAGAGCAAGAAGCTGCCGGGTTCGGTTCGCCAGCTTGGGTGCCTTTCTGTGTGGAGTTTGCGAGTACTCCCCGTATCCGCGTGGGTTTTTCGCCGGGTGCTCCAGTTTCCTCCCACCGTACCAAAATCACGCTCAAGTTAATTAACAGTTGGTTAAATCGTTCCCCGGTGCCCTGCGATGGAGTATCGTGGCGCCTGCACGTGGCCTGGCAAACCGTGCAGTAGTCGGTCACCTCGGCGACCACAGCCATGAAAACCCCACTCGGGGTCGACGTCCACATCGTGTCGACGTAGAGGAAAGAAGAAAAGACCCGAGCCCTTCTTGCTGCATGCGAGGCACGGCTGTTACCACTGCGCCATCACCCTGCCGCCCGCAGTCTGACTGAGTACGCGGTGTGTGCGCGCGAGTCTACAGTTCGAGATGATCGGACGAAGGACAGGCGTCTGCAAGACCCTGGATCTATTGCAGGCTCATACTACGGACTTCCCCTCCATGACTCAAGCGCAACGTGGACACAGAGCGATTGGTGTTGAGATCGGGGTAATGTCGAAACGCTCACTCCGCAGATCATAATCGCCGGATACGGTAAAACTTGTTGTAATCTTATATATGTATACTGGCAAAAAAGTACCCATAGCGTTAACAGCCCCACCTAAGCTATAAAGCATTGATACTGCGTTGTCCTGAACTGACTGCCTTTTGGCAACGACTGCCACCGGCAAATAGGCTCAAAAGGAAGCCACTGCCAGGTGAAGGTCGGTCAGTTGAAGGACAATGCATAGGTTATCAAAGCTACCTGTTTGCATACTTTGCCACTAGTATGTGTGGCTTTTGCAAACTGGACACATTGTAAAATGTGTCTATTTTGGTGTTTGGGATCTTAACACCTGCATAATCGCCAGATACGGTAAAACCTGTTGTAATCTTCCAAAATTAAGTTTGTTCATCTGTACGAACAACAGATCCATTAAACATTTTAGTGGACTTGTTAGTAGAACTGTTCTGGAATTACACAAGTGTTAGCATCTTCGAACACCAAATATAATTTTTTACAAGGCGTCAAATTTACAACAACAACAAAAACCACACACGTCCTTGTGGCACAACATGGAAACCATATCATCTGAATGACTCTCACACATTAGGAACAGTCTTCTTTGTGGTCAAAACTCGGCAGTTTTAAGTCAAATCTTTCCAAAAGGCAGTTTTGGCAACATTGTATACACTTAGTCCTTGTTATTCTCGGAGGATAGCGGACGGGAGTGACCACAGATAATGGGACACATAGATACCGGCCGTACCTGTCCAATACACATCACACACCCAGGAAATCAACAACAAATATTCACGATAACGTTCTAAAAGCGTTAACAACCCTTAACCTCACAACAGTACAGCTATTCTCTAAATACGTGAACGGAAATTATATTCATCAACATGCCAAACAATAATTATCGTAACAATGATCATACTCATATCTTAATACTTTGACTTTTAAGTCTGACTTTAGTGCTCTTCCGAGCTAATTTTACAACAATAAAATGTACAAGAAATACAATATGTACAACCATTTACATCCCGTGACCCGCCTCAACTTCAAAACAGTTTATAATTTATAACGCGCACACGTTCAACTTGTTTCGGTTATGTATACATGCCCCTACTCAGATTGACAGCAAATAATTAGCAGGAGAGTGTACCTTAAAGAAAGCAGGAGGGGTGGTAGACGGAGTGAGTGGGAGAGGCGCTTCCTCTAGGTTCTCCGGTTCCCTCCCACAACTAAGATTAATTGGCTGATAACACCGTGATATCTAGATGCAGTGTCTTGCAAATGTTGGTGAGGGATAACCGCGTGTCTGCCTCTCCGCCTCTGTTGTTTACTGACCCACCTGGGTCATTCTCTCTTCGAATGAATTATTTCGAACTGGAAGGAATGTGCCACGCATTATACATTGTAATTTTGTTTCTAATATAAATTGCATTTTACACGCGTGTAGGCCTCAGCAGCCGCCTCACTCCACTCACCCAGTTTGTATCCCAGTCGCCGCAGACTCCATCTCCCGGTTCGAGAAGCTTTGATAACGGCTCTTAGGCCGGGTTGACCCAATCCAGTGAATACGTGAAACCGCGGATTTATAATCCGTGAAAGAGGTCTCGGCATTTTGGAAAAAAAAAACGAGTGCCCATAATCTACTACCGCTACTGAACCAGAGTGTTTTTGTCTGCACAGTAAAAGGTGCTGAACCGAATAAACGTCCTCTATGACAGCCTGGAGCCATCGTAAGTTCGGGCGACATATGCCTCCTCTGAGACACGACCCCAAACTTTGACAGGCAAAAACTGGAGTCCAGGATCACGCTTGAAGTCCCGGTCCCCCAATTAGAAATACTGGACCTCCTGGATTTGAAACAGTATGAGCTGTTATCCACCACCATAAGCGAATAACAACACATTTGAGAGTATTTTGGCGCAGGATTGTCACAGCTCGATGTGTGATGAGAATTGTTCTCCATAGCTGCTCTTTCAGCATAGCCGGATCGAGTTATCCTGCTCTCTCCAGTACGCTTCCCGCGTTCGTCAGGCTGCCTTTCATGTCGGAGGTGAAATGGAGAGAGAAAGAACAGTCGACACGGCTATCACAAGACAACAGTAGTGGAGGATAATCGAGGATATTCTGAAATAAAACACAACAACCCATAATATATATATAAATCTGGGTAGATAGTTGTCTTGGGCATCATTTGTCCAAGAGGCATATTCGTCCGTACGCATTCATTCGATAGTCAATTACAAACTCGTGGTGTTTTTTTGAAACTTGATGCCTTGTGAAAGGTGTGAAAGGTGAAAGAGAAATCGCGGATGACAGGGACTGACTTATGTCAAGAGTCGCTCGAGATGGATGAACATATCAACAATGGACATTCTTCGACGTTCAAAGAGCAAAGATTTGTGGAAGATCATTGTCTCCGACGTTCTGCGGGATGTAGCACCTAGAAGAGAGAGAGAGAGAGAAAGATGTATATTTGGTGTTTGCAGATATTCACACGTATATTATTGGCAGGAAGGCTAATACTATGGGTACTCTTTTGCCAGTATACATATATAAGATTACAACAGGTTTTACCGTATCTGGCGATTATGCAGGTGTTAAGATCTTAACACCTGGCGATTATGCAGGCAATTATGCAGGTGTTAAGATCCCAAACACCAAAAAAGACACATTTTACAATGCGTCCAGTTTGCATATATAAGATTACAACAGGATCTTAACACCCGCATAATCGCCAGATACGGTAAAACCTGTTGTAATCTTATAAAGGCTAATACTGTACACATAATCTGTTAACATAATCTGTGATAGTGACAGTGTACAGGAAAAAACCCGGAGACTGACATCATTCCGATATACTTAACGCACCTCGCAAAGCAACATAAACATGGCCAATAAACGCTCTAAGAGCAAGCATAGTACTAACAACCCTAACCTACAGGACCCGCAACCAGGTATTCATGGTCCACGGGCATTTGACCTCGACCACGCAGCGAATTAGCCCAGACTCTACCATCGCGGGTCGCTCCTTCGCATCATTTTAGATCAGCTGAGTCCTTGGGCATCTTAAAAATCTCGTCTCAAGACTCACTTGTTCCGTGAGGCTTTCAAATCCTCCAGCTAGGACTCGTAACTCTTGTCTCTAACACTGAGACGCCTATCTCTAACGCTGTGCCTCCTATCTCTAACACTGAGACTCTCATCTCTAACACTGTGACTCATCTCTCATCTCATTGTCAGAAACAGCTTAGTCCTGTACAGGGTCGCGGTGAGCCGGAGCCTATCCCGGCAGACACAGGGCACAAGGCAGGGTTATACCCACGATGAGACACCAGTTCACCGGGCATTGCGGGCAATTTAGTATGCAAGCCAATTAACCTATGCAGCAGCATGTTTCTGGACTGTGGGATGAAACCGGAGTGCATGGCGAAAACCCACGCGGACACGGGGAGAACATGCAAACTCCACACAGAAAGGCACCCGAGCCGAGATTCGAACTCGGGGCCTTCTTGCTCTGAGGCAACAGCGCTACCCATTGGGCCACCGTGCCGCCCAACACTTTGACTCCCATCTCTAATACTGAGACTCTTGTCTCTTCCTCCTGCTATTCAGGAATGCGCAGCTCTCTAGGTTGATTGATGTGGCTCAGTGTTGTCGTGCCGGGATGATGGTAATCCTCTGAACTGCGCCTGCTCGGGAACATTTATTCAATCCATGTTTGTAGCAAAATTAATATTTTTAATCACTTATTTTTTGTCCTACTTTTCATCTTTCGGTTGGGCTGTCCTGGTGTTGTTGGCATGCCGCAGCTCAGATTTGTATAAAATGTTGATGTGCCATTCTCTCAGCGGCTCAGTCGAGCGTTTTGTATCCCTTGGCTAATGAGCACTCTAGAAATGCTATTATTATACGATAAATGTTAAATTAAATCATTTCCCAATATATGTAATGTCTCATCTCATCTCATTATCTGAAACCGACGGGACGCCAGTCCATCGCCGGGCATTGCGGGACAATTTTAGTCTGCGAGCCAATCAACCTATCCAGGAGCATGCTTTTGGACTGTGGGAGGAAACCGGAGTACCCGGCGAAAACCCATGCGGACACGGGGAGAGCATGCAAACTCCACACAGAAAGGCACCCGAGCCGAGAGATTCGAACCCGGGACCTTCTTGCTGTGAGGCGTCAGCGCTAACCACTGGGCCACCGTGCCGCCCTATATGTATTGTATACACTGATAATTTTGCGTTTTAAAATTATGGTTGAAAGTTTGATTATTTTACTTGCTGTTCTGCAACGATGTGTATATTAAAAAAAAACCCAATTTTTTTTAATGCTTCTGATTTTACGTTCGAGTACCGTTGTTGGCGCGCCGTTCTCTCCACAGCTCTGTGAAACGCTTTGTGACCATCGGGTGAAAAGCGCTCGATAAATGCAATTATTATTATTATTTTCACATTTTTTTTTGTTTCAGATTTTCCTGCGTTATGGAGTGGATGCGTTTATTCATAGTTTCAGCGCAATATTTAGTGCCATTGCGTACGTATATGAAGGTCACGGAACTATTTGAGACATTTTGATCCCTGAATGCTTTTCGAACGGATCTCTCACGGATAACCAACTATGAATGTTAGATGGTAGATGTTTATTATTACAGCAGATACAATACCCAGTGCGCTTGTAAGCTCTTTACGGAATTCATGTGACACAACAAAGACGCGAGTTGCAAAGAAAATTAATACAAATCTAAAATTAGGAAATTAACCAAACAAATAAAAAAAAACAACAAAAACATTTACACAAAGCATTGCACATAATTAACCAAATATATAAAAATAAAGTTAAACGTTGCAATGGGGGGAACAATTATAGGCGGCATATTGCACATTGAGAGGCAACAAATGCAACATTAACAACGTTGGATGTATGCTTTTTAACAAACTGTGATTAACTGTTAAAAGTAATCAGCCACGCCCTGAAGGTGTGTTCCAAGTGCATACATGGCGATGTCATCGCGTATACGAACGTGTGAGATGATGTAAATGGCAGGTAACTATATCACGGTTATGTAGTCATAGTGCTGAGAATTGCTCTTCAAGAGTTGTCGAGATAGCTATGTCGAGTGTTCCTCCTCTCTCACGACGTCTTGCTTCCACACGTTGGAGGAATCATTCGGCGAGTGAATGTCCACCTGAAACATGTGTATTTTTAATATCCGTGGCGCACGTGTCGGTTGTTGTCACGTCGGTGGATTAAAAATAAAGAGTGACAAGGTAAAATCAGTGTGAAATAAATGTCTCTAATTGAGAATTAAACTCTACAAGTGTTGAAGTGCCCCGATTTTTTTAAAGGGCAGGATATTCCACAAAGCCGTGCGTACCTTCTCGGTGTAGACAAAAAAAGAGTAAAGGTGCAGCTTTGGAAAAAAAGTCACCGAGCAGGATGACTCCACCGTGAGGGCCCTCGTTAGCCAACACCTGGGACAGGACATGAAGGCATTTGACTCTTCGGCCTCGCCTGCATCCCTCAATATTCGTTTTCAATATGGGTGTAAGCTGCCACCACAATCATCCTTTGCCTCCTGTTCATGCCGTTTATGGGGGTACGAGCCCACAATAGCCTGGGAGTCACAGCCTCACACACTTCACCACCACACTTTTTACGTCCCCTTCATTCTTTAGTTCAAAAGCAGAGCCACTCAGTGTTGTCTGCCCGTTTGTACTGCCTCAAGTGTTAGGCTTTGCACAGCTCATGTTCAATGGAGCCAGAATCAGTCTACCAGGTCTCTTGTATTCCATAGATGTCCAGGTGGTACTGGTCCAGCCCTTGACAGAAGAATAGCAGGCTTTTGTCTGTAGCAACTGTACAGACATCCCATTTGCCCAATCATAAAAGTTCATTCTTGTTTCTAGAGGAACCTCCAGGGTGGGTATTCTGTCTCCTGGTTCCATTGAGTAGGGTTTTGTCAGGATACTTCATAGGTACCTGATCCCTCGGGACCTCTGGCACAAGCTTGGTATGTTCTTTTCTTCATGGCTGTGTGGTAATAAGTTAAAGGTGGAGGGGTCACCAGCTCCGTGCACCCGTCCAGAGCTTCCTTGACCACTATTGTGGTTGTGGACGCTGTGGTCACAGCCAGCACAACGTTACCAACTAGCAGTACTCAGGAGGTGGGGGTTGTTTTTGCCGAACTAAGACAACTACAAAACCAACAACAGCCGTCTTTTGACATTTAGTGGTGGTAGCATCGCCATGGCGCTTGTACGAGGTCAGGTGTACCTTGAGGCAATCACGTGAAGTATCCAAGGCTCGCTTACAGATTATGTTCGGGTCAGACCCAGGTGCCCTGGGCTGACTGAGATGACTGTCCGAGGCATCACATTTGCTCCTGACCGTGCCAACTTGCTGAGTTTTAGCTGCTCAGTTAATTGACAGCAACTACACCGCAATATTATTAACTACGAGCACCATTGCGGGCGGCGCGGTGGCGCAGTGGTTAGCGCTGACGCCTCACAGCAAGAAGGTCCCGGGTTCGAGTCTCTCGGCTCCGGTGCCTTTCTGTGTGGAGTTTGCATGCTCTCCCCGTGTCAGCGTGGGTTTTCGCCGGGTACTCCGGTTTCCTCCCACAGTCCAAAAGCATGCTCCTGGATAGGTTGATTGGCTCGCAGACTAAAATTGTCCCGCAATGCCAGGCGATGGACCGGCGTCCCGTCGTCGGGTGTATTCCTGCCTTACGCCCTATGTTTCCGGGATAGGCTCCGGCTTCACCGTGACCCTATATAGGATTAAGCGGTTTCAGATAATGAGATGAGATGAGAGCACCATTGCCACCACTATAAAAGCCAATGTGGTATATTCACCACTGCAACAATCAATACAACTCAACTCATCCCCATAACAATCTCAATCATAACGACCATCATTACCAGCGTGCGTGTGGTCAGATGGGTGGCGAATGTATAGTGAATGATTGTTTCATGAGGATCCAGTGTATAGTACCGCGTGACCGTACTTTAATTAATGAATATTAATTGAATTAATTAGCATATTTCATTAATGAATAATGACAAAATAAAACACGCCCGCCATTCTTGCTGCTGTATCGGCTATAAACTATATGTTTAGTCTGTGCACCGTGTGTATAGACAACAAACAGTATAGACTATATAGTGTTTGTACGTATGGACTATATGTTGACTGCGTGTATCAGCTAGCCCTGCGATGTACTGGCGTCACATCTTTGGTATTCCCCCGCCATGTGCCCTGTGTCAGCCAGGATAGGCTCTGGTCCCCCCACGACCCTGTACAGGATTAATTGATAATGAATCAGCTGTAGAGCAGAGGGAAACTCGACACGGATATCCCGAAAGAGCAGCTGAGAAGCTTTTCACCACAACGCATGGAGCCGTGATGAACCAACATTGCTCTGCTCGTTTGGGTGGAACGGACGCGGTCCTCCGCTCTCAGCCTCTCGCCGGCCGCGTTGCGTCGTTCCTACGACAAGTGCCGGCTCGGCACGCAGTGACCGCCTCGTCGGGGACGCGCTCTGCCGGTTCTGCTTCCGTCCAGCGCCGAGGTTGCCCAATCAACTCGTGGAACGGTGACACTCAGCAGATTCGATCTGACGAGCTGCGGTTTTTGAGCGTGGCCCTGAAATCCCACATCCACCGCTAGCCCCCCC
>JAZEWT010000024.1:12254492-12274133 GCA_036362905.1 Mordacia mordax | reverse complement strand
TGTATTCCTGCCTTACGCCCTGTGTTTCCGGGATAGGCTCCGGCTCACCGTGACCCTATATAGGATTAAGCGTTTTCAGATAATGAGATGAGATGAGATCATTACGTGTGGTGCGCGCGATCGTCCCGGCACTACAGTAACACGCAGCTGTCCGCAAGCAGCGCACACAGCCGTGTCTGGTAAAACCTGGCTGTGTGCAGGCAGTGCAGCGCTTTATTAACAGCACGTGGGAGGCTCGCTATGGCCACCCGGCGAGCAGCTCCATCGTCACGCTGCTCTGGTCCGTCATCGCCTCTGTGTTCGCCGTGGGCGGCCTCGTCGGGGCAATTCTCGCCGGGCCCATGGCTCAGTGGCTCGGCAGGTGAGAGCACTTCGCCGTCATGGCCACAATAATAATAATAATAATTGCACTTCTAGAGTGCTTTGCGCCTGAGGGTCACAAAATGCTGCACACAGCTCTGGAGAGAATGGCATGTCAGCAACAACAACAACATCAGGGGAATTTGACAGTTATGTAATGGCTATAATTAAGAGAATGGCATAAAATAAGTGATAAATATAATTGTTAACCGGCGATGGACTGGCGTCCCGTCGTCGGGTGTATTCCTGCCTTACGCCCTGTGTTTCCGGGATAGGCTCCGGCTCACCGTGACCCTATATAGGATTAAGCGGTTTCAGATAATGAGATGAGAGATGAGATAATTGTTAAACAATCCAAGGAAGGAAGAACTGTTCCTGACCCGGAGTAGGTCGGCAGCAAGCCATCATTCTGGCACGACACCAGTGAGAAACAGTCCTAGCCAGAGGACTTGAAAGCCTTACGGTTTGAGATGAGATTTCAAGATGCCCAGGGACTCCGCTGACCGAATCTCCAATGGAAGTGCGTTTCAGAGTCCGGGATCAGCACGCGAAAAGGCTCTGTCACCCATCGAATGAAGGTGCAATCTGGGCACACGCAGCAAGCCCATATTGGAAGATCGAAGTCGTCGCATAGACGAGGATGCCTAAGGTAGGTCACCGATGTGTGTCGGAGCAGCACCAGTGAAAACCTTGTAGGTGAGAAGGAAGATCTTGAAATCGATCCTATATTAAACCGGTAACCAATGGAGAGACACCAGTACTGGGGATATGTGATCGTAGATGGGTGTGCAAGTGAAGACTAGCAGCTGCATTTTGCACACGTTGGAGACGATTGATCAGGTAGGCAGAGGTGCCATGGAAGAGTGCATTGCAGTAATTGATTCATGAGGCGATGAAGATGTGTATTAGCTTCTCAGCACTAGTGGGTGACAGGATGTCGCAGAGTCTGGCGATGTTTCTGATATCTAAATATTCTACCTTCACCAACTTGTGTGTCTCTAAGCTGAGTGAGGAATCAAGAGTCACACCTAGACTCCAGACTGCCTTAGCAACTTCAGTGGTCTGGTCGTTAAGCATAAATTGGATAGGTTCAGCATTGGACAATTGTACAGGGTTCCGACAAACAAAATATCTTTATCGTCACCATTATTTAGTTTAAGGAAATTTGAATTGAGCCAGACCTTCATAGTTGACGGTGAGGACGACACGCAAAGACCAAACGCTTTAATGGATAACTTTGCGTGGATATAGATTTGGATTTCATCTGCATTGCGGTGGAAGCTGAGATTGAGGCTGCACAGGATATAGCCAAGTGGTTCAATATAGATGTTGAAGAGGAGTGGGCCGAGAACTGAACCCTGAGGCACTCCAGACAAAACAGGATGGATCTCTGAGTTTTGTCCTCCGGGGCTGACGAACTGCTTCCAGTTTGAGAGGTCGCAGCTCAGCATATGCAGGGCACAGCCAGATACCAAAATAACCTCCAGTCGCTCCAGGAAGGTGGGGTGGTCAGCAGTATCATAGGGTGCACTCAGGTCCAAAATGCAAGCCTTCATCAGCAGTGAAAAGCAGGTCATCTACTACTTTCACCAGAGCTGTTTCAGTTCAATGGCCAAATCTGCATCCAAATTGGAAGGGATCGAGGAGGCCAATGTTGAGGACATGTTTCTGGAGTTGCACGGCTCAAGGACCTTAGAGAGGAATGGTAGATTTGAGATGCGTGATATTTATCAGAGATGTTGCAATCAATGCCAGGTTTTCTTAAGCAGAGGGGTAACTGTGGCACATTTGAATAATGGGGGAACGATTTCAGAGGGTATTGAATAATTAAAAAGATTAGTGATGAAAGTGGAAAGGGATTTGAAATTTGCCCTGATGAGTTTGGATGGGAAGGGATCCAGGCAGCAGTTTATAGGTGGAGATCTGCGAGCTAATGAAGAGACATCATATTTCGTTAACTCGGAAAATTCAAGGCGTTTTGAGATCAAGGTAGGGGGAAGAATATTTGTTGAGGTATTGTTTGGTGGTTGAGATTGGGTAGAGAGACAGTTTTCTCAGAGAAAAACTGAATCAACCGATCTGCCTGATCATTATTAGTGGAGAGGTGAGGGTGAGTGAATGGTTGGACGAAGTAGACGATTAATGATTGAGAAAAGAATCCTGGGCTTGTCGTAGATATCAGCCAGAATGCTGGTAAAGTAGTTGGTACGGGCGCAGTCAAGTGCTTTCCGGCAGCGGTTGAGCTGGTCCTTATTGATACACGCATGAACGGTGAGGCCAGATTTTCTCCAAGTCAGTTCGGCCCTGCGTGCATTCACCTTGAGATCCCGGAGTTCAGCAGTCCACCAGGGTGAATGTTTCCCACCTGGTACTTCGCGTGATTATAATGGGGCCAAATAATCCAATATGCTTGACAGCAGGCTGTTGTAAGTTTCTACTGTCGCATCAGAGGGAGAGTAGGCCGAGGTAGAGAGTGATGAACTATTCAATGCCATGGTGAATATATTTGCAGCGAGGTCATTTAGGTTTTGTAGTGGGATTTGCGCTTGGTTATGGAAATGGAAGGCAGTACCTGAAGATCAACCACACATCAGAATAATCAGATATATCAAGATCAGTGACAGGCAGATTGGTTACCGATATGCCCCTTGAGCAAACCAAGTCAAGAGTATGGCCGCATCTGTGAGTGGCAAATGTCACGGTTTGAATGAAGTAAAGCGATTTCAGAGTGGCCCTGGGATACTTTGCAAGAGGGCCTTTTAGTATTCCAACACGGATGTTGAAATGGACATGTATCAGGATCCTCGCCGAACTGGAGAAAAGCTTAGCAAGCAGCTCAGACAGTTTTATGACAAGAAATGGAGGCTCCAGGTGAGCGGTAGAGCAGCACCAACTCCACAGGTTGAGCTGACTTTAAATTTTTGAGATGTATGTTCGAACTAAGAGAAGGTCTGCAACAGCATCGATGGTATGTTGGCAGTAACACAGTGGAGAGCTGCAAGGCCGCCACCACAGCCATTGCAAGAGTGTTCTAATGTTCTAATGGAGTGTAAAGTCCTGCAGTAGAACTTGATTCAATGCGATTTTTCATCTTGATCATGCCAGGTCTCTGTTAGGCAGAGTATGTCCAGACTGTTATCCGAGATCAAATTGGCAATGAGTAAGGCTTTTTCGCTGTTCAGAGAGCACATGTTGAGCAAGGCAAACTGGGTTTGAGTTGCAGACAATGTGTGTGCTGGAGCAGGGGCACCAACCTGCCGCATTTTCAATAACAACGCTGAGCTGCAACAGGTCTAACTTGTTGCTTCCTCGGTAAACGATATGTAGGACTTAATACAGGAATGGGGGTAGGGAAATCAATCAAAGGCAGGTTAATGGGTATTTTGTTGCCAGCACCCTGATGGATATAATGAGGGTGGCGAAGTATCATCAGCTCACGGCAAATGGCCAGAAAGTTGGGGTTACAGGGAACTGATGGAGAAATCAATCTCTGGAGAGCTACATGTGTATAGGTGATCATGATGAATAGGGGCCAGTGCCCACCGCGACAGACACGGGACGCAAGACGGGGCCACACCCAGGATGCGACGCAAGCACATGACAGAGGACACTCCAGGGCGGCAATATATACTGCAGAAAACCAACTGGGCTCCGACAAACGCCACACAGGAACCTAGTAAGAATTAAGAGCACAGAAATGTACCAAGGTGAAACTATTTTAACACATGCAGATGGACTGGTTGTATTGGTTATCTCTCATCTCATCTCATTGTCTGAAACCGCTTAGTCCTATACAGGGTCACGGTGAAGCCGGAGCCTATCCCGGCAGACACAGGGCGCAAGGCAAGGATATGCCGACGATGGGACGCCAGTCCATCGCCGGGCACTGCGGGGTAATTTAGCCTGCGAGCCAATTAACCTATGTAGCAGCATGTTTTTTGGACTGTGGGAGGAAACCGGAGTGCCCGGAGAAAACCCACGCGGACACGGGGAGAGCATGCAAACTCCACACAGAAAGGCACCCGAGCCGAGAGATTCGAACCCGGGAGGCGACAGCGCTAACCACTGGGCCACCGCGCCGCCCACTTAAGAATTATAAGAATTAAAAAGAATAGATATAAAAGCGAGGTAACAATAATAGAATGCTTAAAGTTGCTGTGTGGGGTTAAAGCTTTCTGGGGGCCGCGTGGGGGGGCGCGCGAGCGGACGCTGCGTCAGTTTCCTGTTGTTGGCTCGCGTGAACACGTGGTCGATAGTCACGGGCGATTACGAGACTTATCTTATTTACTCATAATCTCGTGATAGCGAACCTGTGATGCATGATTCATTGGAACTCGTGACTACGGGTGAGGTTATCCGGAAGGTGTGAAAGGGGGGGGGGCGACACGGAGGGAGATAAAGACGGAGGAGTCGTGGGTCAGTGATCGGTCAGACGGAGCAGTCATCAGGGCGTCAGCATGTAGTCGACTGCTCGCTGTGTTCGTCACGCCCCGGGGCCCGTGTCGCGCTGTTCAACAAAGCATCAAAAGTGAAGAAGTCTCTGCTCGCTGAACGGTCGCGGAGTGAGCGCCGATCCTCGCCGTGCCGTTATCCGAGTCGTGGTGCCGTTATCCGAGTCGTGGTGCCGTTATCCGAGTCGTGGTGCCGTTATCCGAGTCGTGGTGCCGTTATCCGAGTCGTGGTGCCGCAGCTGCAATAGATTCAAAAATGAGTTAAAACTCGTGGGTTTCAGGCTGGGTGCGCCTTGAGGCCGCCGCGTGGAATTGTGCAATGCGATGAGTGTGATGCCTTCTCTAAATTATTGTCATTATTTGACTTTCAGTTGAACTGTTCTGATGTTGTTGACATGCCGTTCTCTCTCTACAGCTCAAATTTGAAACAAAAAACTAACAAAATAATGTTATTGTTGTTGATTTGCTGTTCTTATGTCGTTGTTGTGGCGGCGCGGTGGCCCAGTGGTTAGCGCTGTCGCCTCACAGCAAGAAGGTCCCCGGGTTCGAATCTCTCGGCTCGGGTGCCTTTCTGTGTGGAGATAATGAGAGAGATGTCGTTGTTGTTGTTGACATGCCGTTCTCTCTACAGCTCAAATTTGAAACAAAAAAAAACAAACAAAATAATGTTATTGTTGTTGATTTGCTGTTCTTATGTCGTTGTTGTTGCTGACATGCCGTTCTCTCCGGAGCTCTGTGCAGCACTGTGACCCTCGGCAGAAAAGTGCTATAGAAGTGCAATTATAATTATTATTATTAAATGTCACAGACTCACGCGCATCAGCTACCGTTTGCTGCTATGTAGTGCCGGTTTGTATTGAAGCTGAAACGATCCAGTGAGCTGCATAGCTCTTTTTAACGGTTGTCCAGCGGGGGCTATGTATATGCTGCCTGGGCAGCATGTACATAGCCGTACTATGCAATACAAACACGTTTACCTATCTATACTATGCAATACAAACTTAGATACCTATCCGTATTATGCAATACAAACTTTTATACATATGCGTTCTATACAATACAAACCTGTATTCCTGTCCATACTGCACAATATTAACCGATTTACCTATACGTGCTGTGCCATACAAGCTTGTATACCTATCAATACTATGCAATACAAACGTCTATATCTATCAATACTGCACAATGCAAACCCGTTTTTCTATCCATACTGTGCAATACAAATCTGTTGACCTCATTTGTTAGCATTTAAAGATAAAGGAACCGTTGAAATCTGTAGCCAGGTGTAAACAAGTTACATGTAAAAATTAGTCTCCTACAAAAAGAACTAGGCAGCAGAATGTTTTTGGACTGTGGGAAGAAACCGGAGTACCCAGCAAAAACTCACGCGGACACGGGTAGATAATGTAAACTCCACGTAGAAAGGAAGCACCCGAGCTGGGAATGGAACTCAGGGCCTTCTTGCTGTGATTTGACAGCGCTATTCAGCGCTTTGCCACCATCATCTGGAGGTCGCGGATGCAATTAGATCTAGTGTGGCTGTTGAAACTTTTGCTAATTTCTTAACTTCAATTCACTACTCCTCCACCCACCCCCATATCCTGTCTAGATGTCCCATGCCACGCGATCAGCGGGCGCCAACCCGCCAGACCCTGCTTCCTATTTACTATGTTATCGGCCAATTAATGTGTCTTTTTTTTTGTTGTGGGAGGAAACTGGAGAATCCGGAGGAAACCCACGCAGAACATGGAAAAACACACAAACTGTACCACTGTAGGTTTGCACGACTCAATGCGTGATAATTGCTTTACAAAGCTGTTGATTGAGGAGAGCCGTGTTCATCGCTCCCCCTTTAGACACGGCCATCCTGAAAGGACAGCTTTACCGAGCAATTCTAACGCACAAACTCTCACTTAGAAAGACGGCTGAGGCAGGAATTCAAACACCTTGGTGATGTCCTTCTCACTGGTAGAACTAGTGCTCGGAGCCATTGTGAGAGGAAGGATCGACTGTTAGAAATAGGTGCCCAGTTTTAGAGACAGGAACAAGCGTTACAGATGGCAGCCAATGTTACGGATGGAAATCGAACCACCTCAGGCAGGATATTCTCTCTCTGAGAAAGCGCAGATGTTACCACTGCATAGACACCTCGCCGTGAAAGGCCACTCGCGCTCTTCTCAGGAGGTTGTTTTGGCTGCGTGGGGTGGTGCGCGTGTCCGTGGGAGCAGGAAGCGCGGACTCCTCGCCAACAACGCCTTTGCAATTGCCGCCGCGGCGCTCATGGGGGTGAGCGAGCTCTCCTCCTCCTTCGAGCTCCTCATCATCGGCCGCTTCCTCATCGGGGTCAACGCTGGTGAGTGACATCATCGCAGTCATCTTCCTCCTCACCTATTTTTGGCAATTATGCAAGTTTTCCATCCTGGATAGAGCCCAGGTTACCTCATCTAGGCATCTGTTAAAAAAAGCTACAGACCTCAATCGTTTTTTTTTTTCCAGATGAAGATTAAACTGAGTGTCTGATCCGCAAGGGATCATTTCCAGCAACCTTTGCCGATTGCAGGTTTCGCGAATAACATCCAGACCCTCTCATGCGAACCCACCCGCATTATTGCGATGAAACTCATAGCACTCACACACGCTATGCAAAGCAGGAAAAGGTGTAAACGAATGCTATTAGAACACACGAAGATACAAATGTGTTACGTGCGATAGTAGAGTTTTCCTAGCTCGGTAGACTCTACCTGTCTTAGTAGAGTCCACAAAGTGAGACCTTACCCAGACCGGTATACTCTACTGGTTTAGGAAAACACTACCCTGACCGGTTGACTCTACTGGTTTTATAATACACTATCCAAACCGGTAGACTCGATTAGTTTAAAAATAATTAATAAAAATTTCACTTCTAGAGCGCCTTTCACCCGTGGGTCACAAAGCGCTGCATAGAGCTTTGGAGAGAATGTTATGTCAACAACAACGACATGTGAACGGCACATCAACAACAATAACTTTGTTTGCTTTGTTTTGTTACAACTCTGAGTTTTGGTGAGAATCACATGTCAACAACAACAACATGAGAGCAGTTCAATTGAAAATCAAATAAAGGCTATAAATTAAAGAAGGGCATTAAATAAGCGATAAACAAATAATTGGTCAGGATCCTCCTCACCTACAAGGCTCTCACTGGCGCTGCTCCGACATACATCCGTGACCTATTTCAGGCACCCTCCCAAACACAACAACTTTGATCCTCCAATACAAGCTTGCTGCATGTGCCCAGGTCGCACCTCCATTCGATGGGTGACAGAGCCTTCTTGCGCACTGCTCCAAAGCTCTGGAATGCCTTTCCACTGGAGATTTGTTCAGCTGAGTCCTTGGGCATCTTCAAATCTCGTCTCAAGGCTCACTTGTTCCGTAAGGCTCACTTGTTCCGTAAGTCCTCCGGCTAGGACTCTTATCTCTAACACTATGACTCTTATCTCTAATACTGAGACTTCCATCTCTACACTGTGACTCTTATCCATTCTTCCCGCTGTTTAGGGATACTCAGCTCTCTAGGTTGATTGATGTGGCTCATTGTTGTCGTTAAGCGATGATGGTAATCCTCCGAACTGCGCCTGCTCTGAAACATTTATTTCATCCATGTTTGTAGCAGAATTATTATTTTTTAAATCGTTTATTTTTTGTCCTATAGTTTGTTGCAGCTTTTCATCTTTCGGTTGGGCTGTCCTGCTGTTGTTGGCGAGCCGTTCTCTCCACAGCTCGGATTTGTAAAAAAAAAAAACTCCCATAAAACGTTGTTGCTGATTTGCCGTTCCTGTCTCGTTGTTGATGATGATGTAGCCGTTCTCTCGGTGGCTGTGTCGCGCTTTGTGGCCCTTGGGTAATGAGAGCTCTATTATTATATGATAAATGTTCAATTAAAGCATTCCCAATATATGTATCAAATTCACTGATTATTTTGCATTTTAAGATTGTAGTTGAAGGTCTGATCATGTTTTGCTTCTTGTTCTGCAACGCTGTGTATATTAAAAAAAAAATCCACAAAATGTTGTTGCTGTTGATTTAACATTTTGGTGCTGTTGTTATTGATGTGCTGTTATTATGGACGTGCCGTTCTCTCCGCAGCTCTGTGAAGCGCTCTGTGACCCTCGAGTGAAAAGCGCTCTAGAAATGCAATTATTATTATTATTACCCAGACCGGTAGGCTCTACCGGTTTAGGAAGAATCTGCTCAGACTTGTAGATACTACCGGTTTAGGAATACTCTACCCAGATCGGTAGACTCTATGAGATTAGGAAGACCCTATCCTGAGCGGTAGACTCTACCAGTTTGGGATGACCTTCCTCAGACCACTAGACTCTACCGGTTTAGGAGGACTCTACCCAGACTGGTAGACTACTGTTTCATCCAGACACGACCCAGACCGTTGCTTTCGAAGTCTGTTGACTAGAAGTCCATTGGATCGAGGTTTTACTCTATAATAATTATTCTAATTGCCCATTGTAATGATTGTTATAATGCGGATTGCACAGGAGTAGGGATTAGCCTGCAGCCCATGTACCTGGGAGAGAGCGCCCCGCAGCACCAGCGTGGAGCTCTCGCCATGAGCACATCCATTTTCATCACTCTGGGCATCTTCAGCGGCCAGATCATTGGTCTCCGGTGAGGCTTGAGCGCATGTTTGTGTGTTGGTGTGCAATAGTGGTGAACGGTGGCTCAGTGGTTAGTGCGCTGCGGTAAAAACCTGACAACCATCTGGTACAGGACAATGGGAGACTGATTGAAGGCCGGATGTTCTCGGCAACAGTGATGCCCTGCCCTCAGTATGGCTGTGCAACGTTGAACCTCAATGCGCTTTGTGACCCTCGGGTGAAAGTGCTCTATAAATGCAATTATTATTATTAACATCTGAGCCGGTTTGAAATTTTCTGGCTGGCCAGCGTGTAATGAATTTTGGGTTCAACCAAACTGTACGGTGTGTGGAGCTCACAATTTCTCTAAAGGTCTGAACAAAATACCATTGGTGTGTCATGTGGCCTGCATGCAGAGCCACCGCATGCCCTAGCAGCTTCTGCTTGGTGAGATAGAGGGAGCAAAAGATATACAGCATGGGCTGGTGAAAATATGGACTGGTGTCGCACAGGAGGACCTGGAGTTCAGTGGACTTGCTGTAGACTAAGTACCAGCAGTATCAAGACCGACCTCTTGTGGAGGGTCATGAAGGACGCTACTGGGCAGTTGTAGGCAGTCACTCTCCATCAACAGTGGAGGGTGGAGGAGTGACTATCACAACAGCGAGCGCAGCACCGGGCGGTTAAAATAATAACAATAATATTTGCACTTCTGCAGTACTTTTCACCCGAGGGTCACGAAGCGCTGCACAGAGTTGTGCAGAGAATTGCATGTGAACAAAACAACATCAGGGTAGATCAATTACAGTAAAATAATGGCTCTATATCAATGAAGGATATCTCATCTCATTATCTGAAACCGCTTAGTCCTATACAGGGTCGCGGTGAGCCGGAGCCTATCCCGGCAGACACAGGGCGCAAGGCAAGGATATACCGACGATGGGACATCAGTCCATCGCCGGGCACTGCGGGGCAATTTAGCCTGCGAGCCAATTAACCTATGCAGCAGCATGCTTTTGGACTGTGGGAGGAAACCGGAGTGCCCGGCGAAAACCCACGCGGACACGGGGAGAGCATGCAAACTCCACACAGAAAGGCACCCGAGCCGAGAGATTCGAACCCGGGACCTTCTTGTTGTGAGGCGACAGCGCTAACCACTGGGCCACCGTGCCGCCCTAATGAAGGATATAAATGAATATATTAAATAATCTCATCTCATTGTCAGAAACTGCTTAGTCCTGTACAGGGTCGCGGTGAGCTGGAGCCTATCCCGGCAGACACAGGGCATAAGGCAGGGATACGCCCACGATGGGGCGCCAGTCCATCACCGGGCACTGCGGGTAATTTTAGTCTGCAAGCCAGTAATTCTATGCAGTAGCATGTTTTTTGGACTGTGGGAGGAAAACAGAGTACCCGACGACAACCCACGCGGACACGGGGAGAGAACATGCAAACTCCACACAGAAAGGCTCTAACAAATAATTGTTTAAAACAAATAAAGGAAGGAATAAGTGATCCTGAGGAGGCACAGGTCAACGGCACACAACAGTAAGCAGCATCAACAGTCCTAGCTAGAGGTTTCAAAGCCTTACAGAACATTTGAGTCTTGAGACAGGATTTGAAGATGCCCAGGTACTCGGCTGACCGAATTTCCAAAAGAAGGGTGTTCCAGAGTCTTTTAGCAGTGCATGAGAAGGCTGTTGTCACCCATCGAACAGAAGTGCAATCTGTGCACATGTAGTAAGACTATTGTGGGATCGAAGTTGCCGTGTTGAGGGGGTGGGGTGCCTGAAGTGCGTCATGGATGTCTGTCGGAGCAGCGCCAGTCAGAGCCTTATATGTGAAGAGGATCTTGAATTCAATCTTCTATTCAACTGGTAGCCAGTGGAGAGGCACCAGCACTGGGGATATGCGATCATGGATGGGTGTGCAGGTGAGGACTCTCGCAGCCGCATTCTCTACATGTTGGAGACGATTGATCAGGGAGGCAGGGATGCCATTGAGTAGTGCATTGCAAAAATCGGTTCGTGAAGAGATGAACATGTAGATTAGCTTCTCAGCATTGGAGGGTGAAAGGATGTTGAACATACTGGCTACCTTTGTCACCTTGTTTTTTATGATGTGTCTCTGAAGTGAGTTAGGAATCAGGAATCACTCCTAGACTCCGGACTATTTTAGCTATTTCGATGGTCTGGTCATCAAGCATCAAATGGATCGGTTCAGCCTTAGACATTTTGTCCGGGGTTCTTACAAGCAAAACTTCTGTTTTGTCACCATTTCGTTTTCCTAATCTTTATTTGAGCCAGACTTTCACAGTACATAGTGAAGACAACATTCAAAGACCAGGTGCATTGATAGATGGCTTTGCATCGATATAGGTTTGCATTTCATTGGCATAGCAGTGGTAGCTGACATAGAGGCTGCACAGGATGTGGCCAAGTGGTTCTCCAGTCGGAGAGGTAGTAGCTCAGCCAGTGCAGAGACCTCTAAAAAAAAGCAAGTTAGAATAGCAGGGAGCACAGGTACTGCATCTGCCAGTCATCTTACTGAGGCAACCCATACCATCTGGGTTTGTCCCATGACCTCTTGTCAGTGAGCTTTCCACAATTCACGTGGCCTCGAGGTGCTTATGGCCTACCACAGGTACCATGGAGATGTCACCACCACTTCATAGTGAATGGCGGTTGTTGTGTGCATGTGTGTGACCGGTGTGTGTGTGTAAATTTGTTTTAATGTGTGTTTGTGTAAATGTGCCAATGTGTTGCAGAGAGTTGTTGGGAGAGCGCCAGCAGCTGTGGCCCCTGGTGTTAGCGCTGCCCGCGCTGCCTGCGCTCGCACAGCTGGTCCTGCTGCCCTGCTTTCCCGAGAGCCCAAGTTTCCTCCTCATCGACAGAGGGCAGCCCCAGCAGGCGCGCGAAGGTTTCTTCCTCTCTTTCTCAAAAGCAGTGGTCTCTGACCTTTTAAAACTTCTTCTAGGTACCATATCCTTCAGGACGTTGGTGACAATGGTCTTCCAAAAATCTCTGCTCTTTGATATTCTAAGAATGTCCATTGTTGTATATGTTCATCCATTCCTAGAGACTCTTGACATAAGTCAATTTCTATCGTCCCCGATCTCTCTTTCCTTCAAATGTTCTAGTTATATCCGTATTTTCAATTTCCTCTTTCCTCATAATATGCACAAGAAACTTCAACTGAATGGTAGATTTGAGATGGGGTGATAATTATCAGGGATGTTGCAATTTTTGCAACATCCCTGAGGGGAAACTGCTTCAGTTTTTTCTAAGAAAAACTGAATCAACTGATCCGCCTGATCATTATTTGTGAAGAGAGGCGAGGGTGAGGGACTGGTTGGACAAAGGAGCTGATTAATGGTCGAGAAAATTATCTTGGGTATGTCGCAGCTATGAGCCAGAATGCTGGAAAAATGGTTGGTACAGGCGCAGTCAAGTGCCTTCCGGTAGCGGTTGAGTTGTTCCTTAAAGATTTGAGCATGAACTGTGAGGCTAGATTTTCTCCACGTCCATTCGGCCCTGTGTGCATTCGCCTTGAAATTCCGGAGCTCAGCAATATACCAGGGGGATGGTTTTCTGCCTGAGACGTAGCGTGATTTTAATGGGACCAAATCATTCCATATGCTTGATAGCAGGTTGTTGTACGTTTCTACTGTTGCATCAAAGGCAGAGTGAGCCATGTCAGTGAGTGATGAACCATTGATTGCTGCGGTGAATATGTCTGGAATGAGGGTGCTAAGGTTTCGAAATCAGATTTGGCACTTGGTGATGGAAATGGGAGTCAGTGCAGGAAGATCAAACCACACAACGGAGTGATCAGACAGACCAGGATCATTGACGGGCAGATTGGTTACCGAAATGCCCTATGAGCAAACCAAATCGAGAGTATGACCACATCTGTGTGTGCAGATGTTACGTGTAAAGTGAAGCCAAGTGACTTAAGAGTAGCCATGAGTTCACTTGCAAGATAGCTCTTTAGAGAGTCAACATGGATATTGAAATCATCAAGAATCAGGATCCATTCAGAAATGGAGCATAACTTAGAAAAGAGACAAATAAGTGGAGGCTCCAGGTGGGTGGTAAAGCAGCACCAACTTTACAGGTTGAGCTGACCTCCAATCCAGAGACATATGCTCAAATTAATTGAAGTTTAGCGACAGAATTGGTTGAATATCGGCAGACACATGGTGGAGAACTGCAAAGCTGCCACCACGGCCATTGAACGAGCCTTCTGATGGACTGCAAAGTCTCGCGGTAGAGCCTGATTCATCTCATCTCATCTCATTGTCTGAAACCGCTTAGTCCTATACAGGGTCACGGTGAAGCCGGAGCCTATCCCGGCAGACACAGGGCGCAAGGCAAGGATATACCGACGATGGGACGCCAGTCCATCGCCGAGAGCATGATTCAATGTTAGACAGAGCAGGTCCAGACTGTTTGAGATGAGCTCAGCGATGAGTGGGGCTTTTTCGGTAGTCATAGAGTGCATATTGAGCAGGGCAAAGTGAGTTTCTGTTGTAGACAATGAGTGTGCTGGAAGAGGTCAACTAACCAGTGGTGTTTTTATCAAGCAACGACGATTTGCAAATGTCTAACTTGTTGTTTCTCAGTGGCCGATGTGTAGGGCTTAATACGGGGATGGGGGTATGGAAATCAATTGTAGGCATGTTAATGGGCTTTTTGTTGCCGGCGCCCCGATGGGTGTAATGAGGGCGTCGAAGTATCATCAGCTCATGGATTATGGCCAGAAGGTTAGGGGTACAGGAAACTGATGGAGGAATCGAGCTCGTTAGAGCTGCATGAGTGGAGGTGATCATATCGAATAGGGGGCAAAGCCCAGCGCAGCAGACACGGGGCGCAAGGAAGGTCACACCCAGGATGCCACGCCAACACATAACGGGGCTCCTCCCCTGGTGTAATTTACTAAGCAGGCCAATCAACCTAGAAAGTGGCGCATCCCTGAATGGTAGGAGGAATGCATGAGAGTCACAGTGTTAGAGATGGGAGACACAGTGTTAGAAATAGGAGCCAGTGTTAGAGGCAGGAATCAATCTGCCTCAGGCAGGACCCTCTCTTTATGAACAGGAGGCGTGGATGTCCGCCTGCCTCTGGACCAAATATCAAAGTAAGGTCAGGTGGTCAACGGTATAATAGGCAGCGCTTAGGTTCAGGAGGACAAAAATACTTGACAACCCTTCATCAGCAGTGACGAGTAGGTCATCAACATCTTTGACCAGAGCAGTTTCAGTACTATGGTCAAATCTGAACCCAGATTGGAAGGGATCGAGAAGGTCATTGTTGAGGACGTGTTTCAGGAGTTGCATGGCTACTGCATGTTCAAGGACCTTAGAGGTGAATGGTAGATTTGAGATGGGGCGATAATTTTCAAGGATGTTGCAATCGAGGCCAGGTTTTTTTAGCAGAGAGGTAACTGTAGCAAATTGGAATAGTAGGGGAACGATGCTGGAAAGAAGTGAGTTATTAAAGAGATTATTGACGAAAGTGGCAAGGGATTTGAAGTTTGCCCGAATGAGTTTCGATGGGAAGGGGTCCAGTGAGCAGTTTGTCGGCTGAGATCTGGTAACTTATTAAGAAACATTGGATTCGAATAACTCAGAACATTTCAGGAGTTTTGGGATCAAGGTCGGGGTAGAAATATTTGTTGAGGTATTGGTTGGTGGTTTAGACTGGTCAGAGATACCGTGGGCTACGGTTTTCTCTGAGAAAAACTAAATCAACTTATCCGCCTTATTTTTATTAGTGAAGAGAAGTGAGGGTGAGTGACTGATTGGATGAAGGAGCCTATTAATGATTGAGAGAAGAATCGTGGGCTTGTGGCAGGTATCAGCGAGAATGCTGGAAAAGTGGTTGGTATGGGCGCAGTCAAGTGCTTTCCGGTAGTGGTAGAGCTGGTCCTTAAAGATTTATGTATGAACGGTGAGGCCAGGATCGTAAGGCTTTGGGATCATGGTGTTCTGCAGTATACCAGGGGGCGGTTTTTGCACCTGGCACATAGCATGATTTTAGTGTGATGTTAGAGATCGCAGCAAGTATTCGAGATAGGAGCCAGTGTTTGATACAGGAGCCAGTGTTAGATATAGGAGCCGGTGTTAAAGATAGAAGACAGTGTTTGAGACAGAAGTCAATCTGCCTCAGGCAGGACCCTCTCTTTGTGTGCAGAAGGCGCGGATGTTGCCATTGCACAGACTCACTGCCGCCGGCCTCTGGATTAAACACCTGTGTTGCTTTCTTGTCTCATTGCAGCTCTCGCATGGCTCCGCGGTTGTGATGGCTCTAGCGAAAATACTAGTGATGCCATCGGTGATGGCATCGGTGAAAGCATCAGCGATGGAAGCGGTCGGGGCATGGGGAGTTCTCCGCTGGAGCAGCAGTTGGAGGAAGAGTTGTCGGCCATGCAAGCAGAGCAGGCGCGGATGAGCGGGGGCCCTCGCTCCGTGTGCGAAGTGATGCGGGCCCGCGGCACTCGCTGGCAGCTCATCACCGTGTCGCTGCTCAACGTGACACAGCAGCTCAGCGGGCTGAACGCGGTGACCCATGCACGGCCCCACGTCGTGTGGGCAGCAGTGCATCTATAGCTCTATAGATAGACATCCATTACTGCAGCAGTTGTTATCCAGTGAGCTTACAAGCTGTGGTTGTGGGATTTCTGCAATACAACATTGACTTATATCTCTAAAACTGGTTCCTATCTCTAACACTGGCTCCTGTATCTACCACTGGCATCTATCTTCAACATTTTCAGGGCTCAGGATATGGGATTCCTGCATTACAAGAGCGTTGAGCTGACCAATATGGCAACATACACGATCACAAGGTAAATAAACAAACGCACAGAATTATTTTGTGCAAAGTTGAAACGCAAATCATAACTATAAAGTAAACTGCAACACACATTGCACTGCACGAAAATGACCAAATAATTTGAATAATGGAAATAGAGATAAAGAAATGTGTAAGTGTAACAGTACAATATGATTAGTTTAAAGACGTTTTTTTGCTTAACAAAAAGAATGAGCATATGCAACCATTAAAAACCACCTATCAATGTTTACAATTGTAGTTGGGCACAAATTGTATGCAGTGATCACAAAGTGCTTCCTCACAGAGAGAAAGTCTTGCCCAAGCTGGTTCGAATCCGGCCTCTAGCACTGACTCCGATTTCTTAACTCTGGCTCATATCTCTAACACTGGCTCTCTTCTCAGACACTGGTTTACATCTCTCGCACTGCCCCTTACCTTTCACGAACAATGGAGTCTGTCTTTAACACTGATTGCTATCTAACACTGGCTCCCATCTCCGCTATGGATAATTCATTCTTAAGTGTTCTTTATAGTTGTGGGAGGAAAGCAGAGACCCTGGAGGAACTATACACTAACACTCTCTATGGCCAAGTGATATGTTCAAATTCTCATTGCAGAGGAGTGGCTGCCACTCCTTTGTGGAGAACAGGATTTGTACTGCTTGGACTCCTGTGGTATACAGGATGTCCAATGGACTGGTTCTGGCTCCAGTCGTCACGAGAAATGGACAGTCCTCCACTTGGGACACTCATTGTCTGAAACCGCTTAGTCCTATACAGGGTCACGGTGAGCCGGAGCCTATCCCGGCAGACACAGGGCGCAAGGCAAGGATATACCGACGATGGGACGCCAGTCCATCGCCGGGCACTGCGGGGCAATTTAGCCTGCGAGCCAATTAACCTATGCAGCAGCATGCTTTTGGACTGTGGGAGGAAACCGGAGTGCCCGGCGAAAACCCACGCGGACACGGGGAGAGCATGCAATCTCCACACAGAAAGGCACCCGAGCCGAGAGATTCGAACCCGGGACCTTCTTGCTGTGAGGCGACAGCGCTAACCACTGGGCCACCGTGCCGCCCCACTTGGGACACGAAACTACCAAACACTATGGAGTCACTCTTCCTTCGCATGACAGAATTAAGGGGGTGTAGCAGTGTGGTGGTATGGTGTGGAAGCCTCTGAGTTCAAGGCTACTTTGGGCTCACCTCCCTATAATAATAATTGCATTTCTGGCGCGCCTTTCACCAGAGGGTCACAAAGCGCTGCACAGAGCTGCGGTAAGAATGGCACGTCAACTAAAACGACACAACGGCAAATCAGCAACAATACCTTTTTTTGGAGTTTTTTCGTTACAAATCCGAGCTATAGAGAGAACGGCATGTCAACAACAACATCAGGACAGTTCAACTGAAAGTCAAATAGTAGCAATAAATTATAGGACATTAAATAAGACGAAAATAATAATTCTTCAACAAACAAGGAAGAAATAAAAGTTCCCTAACAGGCGCAGGTCGGCAGAGAGCCATCATCCGGGCATGACAACATTGAACCGCATCAACAGTCCCAGCCAGAAGACCTGAAAGCACTACAGAACAAGTGTAGGCGATGACCTGTTATTTGTATCAATGTTTCCCCCCCTCAAGCGGGGAGGTGCACCATGCCCGGAGGTACTGCAATACCGGGTTGATGCACGGAGTGGATGACGCAAGCCCCTCTTCCATCTCCCTGCCCCAAAAATATACATTTAATATATGGTACCACAATGTGGTATGTATCAGATATTAAAGGGATAAGAAGAGATTTTTTTTCGTATTTTATTGTTTTAAAAATCTTTTCAAAAATAACATCTTGAACGTACAATGGCCCTTGAAACCAAAACCACGCCAGTACAAAGACAACCTGCCCCATACCCAATATCAGCTTCCCCTCACGCATAACACCACTTTTTAGCACCCACGCTCTTTGGTGTGCCACAGGGGCACAGAAACAACAGACACATCATCAGTCCCCCTTTGACATGCAGACCCTGAACACAGAGTTTGACACTATGCCTCCTACTTCCATTTCTCCCATGCGGCTTCTTTACCCATCTTCATATCACACGCCACAATCATGCACTTCACACCTGATCTTTTGCAGCACATCTTTCACTGCTAGGTTCTCCCTACGAAATATTGGAGAGTTCCTTGCATTCCACAGCACCCACTTCACACAGTTCACGCTCGGCCACAGCCCCGCGTACATACATACATGGTACCATATATATATATTTACCGTATCTGGCGATTATGTAGGTGTTAAGATCTTAACGCCTACATAATCGCCAGATACGGTAAAACCTGTTGTACTCTTCCGTTCTCGCCCCGTTGATCCCCCGGTTTCACCCCTATCTCCTTCATCTTCCCCCTGTCTCTGAGTTTCCTTCCCCGACCCGTCTTCACCTGCAGTCCCCCCTCTTCCCCTACACTAGACCCCTGCGCTGTATCATCTTCATACGAGCCTTCCTCCCCTATTGTGTCAAATCCCAACACCTCCCCTAACATGGCTACCATCTGCCCAAGGCAGTCAAAGCTTGCCTTCTTTAATTTCTTCCCCAGTTCCTTTACTTTCTTCCTCTCTCCACTCCCTGTTGCTTGTTCATCTCTCTCATCTCATTATCTGAAACCGCTTAATCCTATATAGGGTCACGGTGAAGCAGGAGCCTATCCCGGAAACACAGGGCGTAAGGCAGGAATACACCCGACGACGGGACGCCGGTCCATCGTTGGGCATTGCGGGACAATTTTTAGTCTCCGAGCCAATCATCCTATCCAGGAGCATGCTTTTGGACTGTGGGAGGAAACCGGAATACCCGGCGAAAACCCACGCGGACACGGGGAGAGCATGCAAACTCCACACAGAAAGGCACCGGAGCCGAGAGACTCGAACCCGGGACCTTCTTGCTGTGAGGCGTCAGCGCTAACCACTGCGTCACCGCGCCGCCCGTTGCTTGTTCAGCCATTGCCCAATTACCTTGCTTTGTCCTTTTCTTCACACCTGTCCTTCCCATCCACTCCATTGTATCGCTTCCTTGCTCCATCTCCTTGGTACCTGTTCTGGGTGCATCTTAGCTTTCCTGCTCCACGGTCTCCTGCTCCTGTTCCTGCTTGCCCCCACCAGCTCTCTCCTCTCCGTGATGGACCCCCACGCTTTCACCCTGCCTAGCTTCCTTCACCTTATTGGCGAAGGATTCTGGTCATGTTATATACATGTGCCCACTTTTGTCGCAAAGGTTACACAAAACATCGTTGGCACATAGCTTGGCCTCAGCTGCACTCCCCACACCTGTAGCAGCGTCGCTACGTGCACGCCGCTGCCAGGTGCC
>JAZEWT010000024.1:12232031-12249220 GCA_036362905.1 Mordacia mordax | reverse complement strand
GCCTGGGAACGCCTCGGGGTCCCCCCAGAAGAGCTGGAGGAAGTGTCTGGGGTGAAGGAAGTCTGGGCATCGCTGCTTAGACTGCTGCCCCCGTGACCCGGCCCAGGATAAGCGGTAGAAAATGGATGGATGGATGTTTTATTTTTACACAGGGGACATTGAGAAACGTATTTTCATTCCTCTATATACTGCAATTGTGAGCAGATGACATAACAATAATAAAGTGTATATATATATTTTATTTCATCATCTGTGGGAGGTATCTAGAGAACGTGAAGGAAGCCCAAGCAGAGCAGGGAGGGAAGGCACGCAAACTTGGCTAATAAAAAAGGAGCCGGATGCAGGAATCGGACCGCCTCAGTCACGACCTTCTGTCTGCAATGTGGTGTAAATGTTACCACTGCATATACACCATGGTAGGGGTAGTGATAGGGGCAAAGTTAGCGCGTTGGGCTACAAATCTGGGGACCCGAGTTTGAATCCTGCTCGTGGCCAACACTGGTGATGATTTGCTGAACTGGTCCTGGGCCTCCCTTAGGTCAACTCAGCCTTAATTGAGTACCTGGTGCAGTGTGTAAACATTGCTACGAGGGAGACAAAGGAAGGCAAGCGTGGTGCTAGTCACCTACCTCCTTGCATGCCGTGTCGACCTTCATAGGTGCTCGCTAACGGAACTTGACCTGACAGTCTGTTAAGGCTATGAGGGGAATCTTTGTCTTTGTTAGAGAGTATTTTTTTAATGGCGGTTCCCCCAACCTCCCCCCTCCAAAGCTAAGTCTATTTATTTATATTCATGACCATTACATTTCATATTTTTCACAATCTGCAATTGTTGTTATGACAACGTGTTTGTGCCTGTCTTATTTGGTTATTTATTTGCTTAGGGGAGTTTATGCTTATTAACGATTTTTTTAAAGCGGCTTTGCTTTAGTTGTGTAAAGTTGAGGCCTGTTCCTGTGTTCTACTTAGAGCTGGAGGCGCAGGCTGTTGTTGTTGACTGTTATAATTAGATATTAATTATTTATTAGCTGTTTTCTGTTATTTGTGTTTCTGTGTGTGATTGTTCATTGTTTAATTTGCTGTTGCCTGCGTTAAAACGCATGACAATATATGTGTGTGTGTGGGTAATTAAGTCTGGGTGTAAGTCTGTGTGCCTGTGTGTGAGTCGGTGTGTGTCTGCGTGGGCCGACAAAACAACCCCCCTACTCACTGTGCCAGTCGGTACTTCTGCGGTGGCTGCAATTACAGCCTCTGCAGCCACTAAGAGGGCTCTGGACGGGTGTGGGCAGCTGTTAGCCCAACCACCTGAAATTGAATTACTACTCAACCACGAATAAAAATAAAAGAAACATGTCAGCTTGTGCCAGGAACAGGCATTCATGACATCTCCTGGCCAAAGTTCATTTGGTGGAGCCAGGAGACTAAATATGCACCCCTGGGGTTCCTCCAGAAACAATAGAAATACGCTGCGTGTGGCCACCTGGAATGTTAAAACGCTCGTTGTGTAGGAGATGCTCTACTCCTCTGTCAGGAACTGGACCGTTATTATCTAGACCCCAGTGGGATACAGGAGGTCCGGTAGACTGGTTCCTGCTTTAGGCATCAGAAGGGGTCAACATTTCTCCACATGGGACAGGAAACTGCCAAACAGCAGGGAGTGCCTCTTCTTCTGAATGGAGTGGGCATGAGGATGTGGCAGTGAGGTTTGGGAACCTGTAAGTCCCAGGCTACTTGGGGCTCACCTCCACGTAAATGGCAGACAAAGGATAATGGTGGTTGTTGCTTACATCCCCACTGAAGATGAACATCAGTGGGATGGTAAACAAATTCGCTGGACTTTTGTTTTTTTCCGAGAAAAACTGAATCAACTTATTAGCCTATGCTTTATAAATAAAGAGAGGTGAGGGTGAGTAACTGACTGGATGAAAGAACCAATTAATGGTCGAGGATCTTGGGCTTGTCACAGGTATCAGCCAGAATGCTGAAAAGTGGTTGGTACGGGTGCAATTAACTGCCCTCCGGTAGCAATTGAACTGGTCATTTGAGCATGAACGGTGAGCCCAGATTTTTTTCAAGTCTGTTCAGCCCTGCGTGCATTCGCCTTGAGATCCCAGAGTTCAGTAGTATACCAGGGGATGCTTTTGCACCTGAGACACAGTGTGATTTTATGGGGCCAAGTCATCCAGCATTCTTGATAGCAGGCTGTTGTAAGTTTCAAATGTCACATCAGTGGCAGAGTTAGCCAACGCAGATAGTGTTGTACTGGTGAATAAGTCTGGAGTGATGACGTTAAGATTTCGGAATTGGATTTGATGCTTGGTGAAGGAAATGGGTGGCTGTACCTGAAGATTAAACCAAACAGCGGAATGCTCGGACAGACCAGGATCGGTGACATACAGGTTGGTTACAGATATGCGCCTTCAGCAAACCTCAAGGTGCATATCTGTGAGCGCATTTGTCACGTGTTGAATGATGCCAAATTAGTTTAGAGTTGCCATGGTATTCCTTGCAAGGGGGGACTTTGGAGAGTGAACATGGATGTTAAAATTGCCAAGTATCAGGGTCCTTTCAGAACTAGTGCACAGCTTAGAAAGCAGCTCAGACAGCTTATCAACAAATGAAGCGGAGGTTCCAGGTGGGTGGTAGAGCAGCACCAACTTCACAGGTTGAGCCGATATCGAATCCAGAGACATGTGTTCGAATGAATGGAAGGTCGGCGATGGAATCTGATGGATGTCAGCAGTGATACGGTGGAGAACTGCAAAGACACTTCCATGGACATGGGAACGATCTTTCTGATGGAGTGCAAAGTCCCGCGGTAGAGCCTTGTTCGACGTGCGAAAATTATCTTGATGGTGCCAGGTCTCTGTTTAGCAGAGCGGGTCCAGGTTGTTGTCCAAGATCAGATCAGCCATGAGGGGCAATTTCTCTATTCAGAGAGCCCGAATTGATCAGGGCAACATGAGTTTGATTTGAAGACAATGTGCGTGCTGGGGGCATAATACCGAGATGGGGTTAGTTGCATCGGTAAAGGCCAGGTTAATGCGCCTTTTATATCCAGCACCACGATGGATGTAACGAGGGCGGCGGGATATTGCTAGCTGGCAAGTAGGTTGATAATAGTGAGATGTGTTTCAGGGCAAAGGCTCAAGAGAGCCGCACGTGTGTAGGTGATCATTATGAATAGGGGCTGGAGCCCACCCCGGAAGACACGGGGCACAATGCGGGGCTACACCCAGAATGCGACGCCAACGCATCACAGGGCACCTCCCTGAAGGCAATTTACTCAGCAGGCCAATCAATCTTAAGCGCAGTGCATCCCTGGACGGCGGGAGGAAACCGAAGAACCCGGTGATAAACCAATGCAATTCCACACTGAAATGTGCCCTCGCCTGGAGCTGAACCTGGGAAATTCCCAGTGTGAGACAGCAGTGCTATTAGGTCATGTAAGAGCAAGGTGGTGGGCAGTTAGGCAGTGAAGTGATGAGTGGTTAGATGGTTGAATGACGATGCAGAGAAGATTTGTGTAGAGATCGGTGATAGCTACACGATATGAAGGAATGAGTGAGAGAAGATGTTTAACGTGGTGGAGCCTCGTGAGAAGGTGAACATATGATGAGTGAGGGAGCCGCTGCTGTTAAGAGATGAGACAAAAGGGTTCACTCTCGCAGTGAGGAGAGTAGGCCCCAGAGTCGAGACGTAAAATTTCGGATTAAGACTAACAAGAATTAAAAGGACTCGTTTATCTCACGCTTTTGGACAGAACAAGATTTAGGCAGTTGGCGGTTCAAAAACAGCAGCGAGATTCAGCAGCCAGGACGTGTGGTGGATGAGGGTGAGAATGTAAGGAGAAGATGAGGTGGGTTAAGTAAGTGAGAATGAGGTGAGGGGGGTGAAGGTGAGTGTGGAGCTGTGCTACATGGTGAGTGAGGTGCAGGTACTGATTGGGCATTGGCGATTGTAGCTGCTGCAGGGTGAAGGCGACAAGACTGCTGTGGGAGGAAAGCTCGAGGCTTCACTCGCTTCGTCAGTACAGAAGGCCCCAAGAGTTGAGGAATGAAATATAGTAATTAAGAACAATTAAGAATGTCAATCATTAAGAGGGATAGAAATATAAACAGAGTAGCACGAATAAAGTGATTTATGCCACTTCAAATACACTCAGAAATAGTAATTTATCTGACGCTCGCAAGAGCAGCAAAAACTGCCAGCGTCCCTGAAGATGATTAAAACACAGCAAGTTGGCAGAGTAGGGTGCATAGCAGGTGGTGTATCTACCAGTCACTTCATTCAGACAACCCCTAACACCTGGATCTGTCTCACGATCTCCTGTCAGCGAGCCATCAACACTTCACACTTCACCTGGTCTCAAAGTGCTTGTCGTCTGGCACAAGCGCCGTGGTAAACGACAGTTGTTGTTGTGTCCCGATATTCGAGCCAGCGATAGAGATAGGAGCCAGTTTTAGAGATAGTTGTCAGTGTTAGAGACAGGAGACAGTGTTAGGGATAGGAGTCAGTGTTAGAAATGGGAGACAGTGTTAGAGATAGGAGTGTTAGAAATAGGAGAATGTTAGAGATAGGAACTAGTGTTAGAGTCGGGGTTTGAACTACGTGTGGCAGGGCCTTCTCTCTGTGAGGAGAAGTGTCGGATGCTACTCCTGCGCAGGTTATTCAGCTGATGGTTGTGTAGATTTACAAGGCTCGATGTGTGATGGGAATTGCTTTCCAGAGCTGCTCTTTCGGAATAACTGTACCATTGGGTGTTCCAGCTTTTTATCGCATATACATACAGTATACATAAAGTCTATAGTTAATAATACTGTCTGTAGTATATGCATGCATTCTATAGTCTATACATATAGCCTATATACAGTCTGCACATGCAGTCTATATTCTATATAAACATCATATACATACCGTCTACAGTCTAGTGCAGTGATTTTCAAAAAAATGGTTTGCCGATTGTCAGGCCTTTGTTTGACTTTCTGGTTCAATTCGAGATGTTTTTTGAGTCACTATAATAAACACTCCGGTCAAATATTTTATTGGGTCATGGGCATGAAGATTTATTTTCAACTAGTTCGCAAAAGAAAGTTTCGGATAGGCTCCGGCTCTCCCACGACGCGGTACAGGATTAAGCGGGTATTGATAATGAATTAACGTCTTTGGACGCCTCATTTCAGACTCCCCACGTCAATCTCATGTAGCGGCCACGTCACGAGGTGACGCTGTACAGCCACACGCAGTGGTTAGACTTAACCCGGTGCAGCTCGGTGCGGTCAGTTTGTTTCTAAGCTGGATTGAACCGTTGACCTGTGCAGCTCGTTTTAATAGTTGTCCAGCAGGGAGAGGTAAGCGGGATACACCATATCAGGGCACCAGGACAATTAACCTATGAAGCAGGAGCTGCGTGTTTATTGTGAGTAGAACCAGGAGTGCCCGGCGAAAATTCTTGTACGATGGGAGAACATTCAAACTCCACACAGAAAGGCGGCATTATTTATTAATTATCAATACCCGCTTAATCCTGTACAGGATCGGGGGAGCGGAGTCTATCCGACAATGGGCACAAGACGGGGGGATAAAGTACATCGTAGGACACACTTGTCAGGACAATTTACTCAGCAGGGCAATTAACTTAAGCAGCAGCGTGTCTTGGGATGGTGGAATGAAACCGGAGTTCCCCTGTCAGAACCCACGCAGGCACGGGGAGAAAGAGAACTTGCAAACGCCACACAGAAAGGCACCTGAGCTGGGAATCGAACCCGGGTATTCTCACTGTGAGGCGACAGCGCTACTCACCGCGACGTCACGGTGCCCCCCGTGGTGGTGGGAGTCTGGCTGCGGAGCAAGGCGTGAGTCGTTGAGTTAGCTGCAAGAGATTGACCTCCGTGGAGGATGCTTGCTTAGGATGCCACTGGGCGTGCCAGGCTAGGTACACGTTGAGGCTACTGGGTAGTTGGACGCCGTCACCCTCCAGCAACGCAAGACAGTGCTGCTGACTGCGCACTGCACAGCAGCCCCCGGATGATGACCGTGACGTTGATGCCGCGGCTGCTGCTGCTGTCGCTGCTGAGGATGAATCTGATAACGAAGCTCATGGTGTGGAGTTATTGTCTTTGCTCTCCTCCAGGGCCGCTTCCTCTGGATGTCTTACCTGAGCGTGGCTCTCACCTTCGCCTATATCCTCAGCTTCGGCATTGGCCCCGGTGAGATTGGCCACATGGCAGTGACATCCGCGCCTCATACCTCTAATTCTGGCTCCTATCTCTCACACTGGCTCCTGTCTCGAATACTGGACCCTATTCTCTAACATCTCATCTCATCTCATTATCTGAAACCGCTTAATCCTATATAGGGTCACGGTGAGCCGGAGCCTATCCCGGAAACACAGGGCGTAAGGCAGGAATACACCCGACGACGGGACGCCAGTCCATCGCCGGGCATTGCGGGACAATTTTTAGTCTGCGAGCCAATCAACCTATCCAGGAGCATGCTTTTGGACTGTGGGAGGAAACCGGAGTACCCGGCGAAAACCCACGTGGACACAGGGAGAGCATGCAAACTCCACACAGAATGGCACCCGAGCCGAGAGATTCGAACCCGGGACCTTCTTGCTGTGAGGCGTCAGCGCTAACCACTGGGCCACCGCGCCGCCCTATTCTCTAACATTGGCACCTATTTCTAACACTCTAACTTCTGTACCTAACACTGGCTCCTATCTCCAACACTGACTCCTATCACTACCTCTACCAGGGAGTCCATGTAGCAGTAACATCTGCACCTCCCACAGAGAGGTTCTGCCCGAGGCGGTTCGATTCCCAATCTCTAATGACTTTGTGTGTGGAGTTTGTGTTTTCTCCTCCTGTTATGCGTGGGTTTTCTCCGAGTTGTCGGATTTCCTCCTGTTACTAAAAAAGACTCATTAATTAGCTTATAACATAACGAACAGGACGCAGTGTGTGGCAAAAGTTGGCACCGGCTAACCATGGTGACTGCCTTCTCTCTCTGCCATCTGTCTAGTTTCCTCTTCACACTCTCGAATACCATCAACATTAAACAATTATTAACTATATGCTACACATTGTAAGTCATCTTTTTATTCTTTTTTGCAATAAAAACCATCGGACGACGTGCGTAAATCACGGTGACAGACATTTTCTTTAAAGTTTATTTTATTTTATTTCTGACGAGTCAGCCCGCATCACTTTGGCGTCGTCGTCCGTTAACCTCCGACCTAACCCCTGCGTGACCTCTATGGAGACCCCAGGGGGCGTCACGGGAATCCTGCCGGCGGAGCTGTTCTTGCAGGAGTCACGCCCCGCCGCGTTTGTCGTGAGCGGCGTCGTCAACTGGGGGAGCTTCTTCCTCGTCGGCATCGTGTTCCCGTTCCTCGTGGTGAGCGAGGGTGAGAGAGTGAGGAGAGAGTGTGGTGTGAGAGCGAGTGAACATGAGCGCGTGTGGTGTGCGACATCAAGGCTCTGCGTAGGTTGGAGCGATTGAATGAGTGGTGTGAGTGTGATCTCAGCTGTAGCCATGCCCTCTCTTCTCTGTGCTTGCGAGATGCGGACCCCCCTGGTGGAACATCTGTGCCGTTTCGAAACTTTCCGGCTGGCCTACTTACGATCCATCCTGGGTTTAACCAAGTTGGATTGTGTGAGGAGCTCACAAATTCCAGAACGATCTGAACAAAGTCCCATATGTGAGCGCTTCTGGCAGGCGAGGCTGTGTGTGATTGTATACAGGGAGCAGTAAAATGGCAGTTAACGTACTGCAGACCCCACTGTGACCCGAGTGTGATTCCCGCTAACGGCCACCAACACCAGTGACGAGTTTTTGAACCGATTCTGGGCCTCCCCTAGATCGACTCTGCCGGAAATGAGTAGCTGGTGTGGTGTATAAACGTTTTCAATAAGGAGACAAAGCAGCCGGGCATGGTGCCGGCCACCCACCCCCTCGTGTGCTGTACCGGCTTTCATGTGTGCTACTCTCTAACATTCACTCACCGATCCGCTCACCCACCCATATACTCACCAAGGTTTCATCCCACAATCCAAAGACACACTGCTACTGCTGCTGTCTGGGTTCATCATTCTACTGACTCAGTCAGTATTTTAACCCAGAACGAAGCGTTAAGCTGTATCCAGCAGAGAAGGCTTAGCAAGTTACAACAAGGTACATGAGCTGGGAACCACACCCGGGATGTTGCTGTGCGAGGGCAGTGCTATTTACCACACCTCCACGTCTCCCTGACAATAATTACCTCCAGTACCCCATAAGCCAATCCAGCAGTGTATCGATACTGGTTGTCTCACTCGTCAGGAGCACACGGGGCCCTACTGTTTCCTGATCTTCATGGGTGACTGCGTGGTTGGAGTTGTGCTCGTGTGCGTGCTGCTGCCCGAGACGAAGGACCGGTCCTTCTTGGAGATCACGCAGCTCTTCAACAAGAGGAACTACTGCCACTCGGGCCCCTCCTCCAATCTCGTCTCCCTCGACACTCCCACCGGACCCCACTCGACCGATTGGTCGGCGCCACTTACAGCGAATGACCAGCTGGGGTCGCGACCGCCAAGTGTACGTTAGATTCCCGCCTTTAACACTTGCGCCTATTCATAACACTGACTCCTATCTCTACCACTGGCTCCTATCTCTAACACTGGCTCCTGTTTCTACAACTGGCTCCTGTGTCTAACACCGGCTCATGTCTCACTAACACTGCCTCCTATCACTACCCCTACCAGGGTGTCCACGCATTATCCATGCCTCCTCGCAAAGAGGTCCTGCGTAAGGCAGTTCGATTCCCGCCTTGGGTGTCTTTATGTACGGAGTTTGTGTTCTGCGCATGATCTGCATGAGATTTATTAGGATACTCCAGTTTCCTTCGACGACTAAAAAAACCCTCATTCATGTGCAAGTCATTGAGTTAATTTATTTTTGACCGACAACATCATTATATATATAGGGACAGTGTCTGGTGAGTTGCTTCTAGCTGACTGCCTGGCCGACTCTTCCCCTCTCTCTAGTTTCCCCGCTATGTATCTGTTTCTCGTTCATGACCACTTGTGGAAATAAAATGGTACCTTATACATTGTATTACTATTATTTAAACAGGCAGGCTGCCTGCAGGTTACAATCTCTCGCAACATCCGCATTGTACATGACATCACTGCAAGCAGAACCAGAATTTATACCACCCTGATCTGGAGCTCGAAACACTCTGATTACGAGTTCAAGGCACGCTGATCTAGTATTCATAGCAGTCTGATTTAGAGTACAAAGCACTGTGATTTAGAGTTCTCAGAATTCTGATCTGGAGTTCAAATCACTTCTAAGTTAAACAGGGAATGGTTCAGCCTCTCCGACCATGATTGACCAGAGAGTTATGTACCCCAAACGTACGAAAAACAACCCACAGCCCTGGCCTACTAATGTATCATAGACCTTGACCAGGTCCATGAAGCAGAGATGCAGGGCCTATTAGATTTTATTACACATCTCATGTAATAGGAGGACAGAGAATAGGGCGTCTGTACAGGACTGCTCCGTAAGGCTGTCCTCAGCGTGCCTGACAAGGCAATGTTGAATAATCCTTGCCAGAACGTTTCCCAGTACACTGAGGAGCAAGATGTCCCTCTAGTTGTTACAATTTACTCAGCAGGCCAAATTAACCTACGCAGTCGCGTGTCTTTGGACGACTGGAGGAAACGGGAGTACTCAGCAAAAACCCACGCGGACACGGGGAGAGAATGGGGGAGAACACGCAAACTCCACATAGAAAGGCACCCGAACCCCGGAATCGAACCCGGGACCTTCTTGCTGTGAGGCTATCGCCTCACAGCATAACTCACTGCACCACTGTGCCACCCTGCACGGAATCAGTATTAATTAAATTTATAACCACCTTTTGAACCAAACTTACGACGCTGTACAAAGTTAAAAGCTGGTAATAATTTACTTTAAAAACACAGTCGTGCGATGTGAAACAAATGTGATAAAGCTGTTCTGCGTAGGCAGCATCCCCTATATTAGCGGTGGAGTGTTCTATATTAGTGGGGGCATTGTCTGTCATCGGAGGCATACTCTCTATTAGTGCGGGCGGGGCTCGCAAACGTGGGGGAGATCCCAGATGAAGGAGATGGTGTCTGTGATGTGCAGAGTTAAGGATTAGGGGGGGACTTTTACTGTAGAGGGGGGACCAAATGCCACGTGGGGGACGAGCAGCACAGTCTGCGGGGACTTTTTCTGTAGAGGGGGGACAAAGCCACGTGGAGTGACGTCGGTTAGAACTTTCTAGAAGAGCTACGTGGGGGGACGGACAGCACGGTCTGTGGGCGGGGGGGGGGACTTTTACGGTAGAAGGATGACGTCGGTTAGAGCTTGCTAGAAGGGGCCATGGGGATAAAAGCGGGGGGTTGGAGGGGCGGAAAGGGTTTCCTGGGGGAGCGAGAGAGAGGAGGAAGCATCACGATGTAGCAGCTGGTTGTGTGCCGCTACTCCGGCCCCGTGCACTGCTGGTTTCAATAAAGCATCTAAAATCAAGAAGTCTCTGCTCATCCGTGCTCGCTGGCTGATCTATCGCGGAGTGGGTGCTGATCCTCGCCGTGGTGTTGCCACTGTGAGCCGTCACAAGCCCGGTGGTCATCCGTGTCGTCACAGATGTTTATTATTACAGTAGAAAAAATACCCAGTGAGCTTGCAAGCTCTTTACAGGATTCCTGTGACACAACAAACACGCAAGTTGCAAAATATATATAACAAATTAACCAAACAATAATAAAAATTATACACTGCATTGCACATGATCAACCAAATCATTGACAACGGTTAAAATTTGCAATGGGGAAAAAATATAAGTGACGTTGCACATCGAGATGGAACAAATGCAACATTAGCAACATCACAAACACGAATCACTATTTGCAATCACAACTGGGCAGATGTTCTAATTCTAATTAGGAGCTCATCGAAGGTAGTAAATGTAGTTTCAAGCTCAAGGAAATGTTGTTCCACAAACGTGGGGTAGCTACCACATAGACTTTTCCCCCATATCTGGATGTGAACCTAGTAACACTTGGCAAAAAATACTTTGTTAAACTGTATGGTCAACAAATCCTTTAAATTCTCGTATGCGGATGTGGAAGCGGTTGTACGGCCGCTTGGAGTTGCGAGACGGGGTGGTGAGAGAGAAGACGGTGAGTGGAGAACTGGGACCAATCTGCGTGCCCATTGCAACACGACCTCAGCTGTTGCCTACGGTACATGACCACTCGTCTGGGGGATATGACAGGGAGTGGCGGATGTGGGAGACCCTACGTCACAAAGACTTCTGGCCGGGTTTGGTGCAAGCGGTGACGAGCTAGGTGTGCAGCTGCCAAGCGTGCCAGCGGGCAGCCCGGAAATCTCCCCGATACGCAGCACCCCTGCGGCCGCTGCAAGTGAACCGAGTAAACCAACTCGTCGGCATCGAACAAATGGGATCCCTCACCACGTCTCACCGGGGGGAGCAAGTACGTCATGGTCACGGTGGCGTACCTCACCCGTCACGCCGTGGCCGTGGCCATCCCGGATAAAAGGGCAGCGACGGTCGCTCGCGCGTTCCTCGAGCACTATGTCCTGCAGCATCGGGTTCTGGAACGGGTGCTCACCGACCAGGGGAGGGAGTTCGAGGCAGAAGTGTTTCGCCTCCTCTGTCACGCACCCGGCATTGTCAAGGAGCGCACCATGGCGTACCACCCGCAAGCGAACGGGCTGGTGGAGCGATTCAACCAGACTGTGGCGAGCAAGCTGAGGCGCATGGAGGACCAGCATGAACGCGACTGGGGCGACCACCTCCGATGCGCGTTATTCGCGTTCTTTGCCACGGTGCACTCATCCACCAGGCAGACACCTTGCTTCCTCCGGCATGGACATGAGGCGCGTCTGCCGGCGGATCTCGTCTTTGGAGTACCAAGCCCCCAACCATTGCTCGAAGAACGCCCGCACGCCCACTGGCTGACCACCCTGCGACAGGCGCGTGGCGCGGCCCACCAGGCCGGGCAGGCGGCGCACCCGCGACAAACTGCGACCTCCCGTCGGCGCACCGACCCGACCAGGTTCAACAGCGGAGCCAAGGTGTGGGTGAATTCACCGTGGGTGCGGGCCCGACAGGTGGGTAAACTCGCCTCCCGGTGATCGGGTCCACACACGGTGATCCAACAACTCTCCCCGTGGATGATAAAGATATGGGGAAAGGGTTGGAGGAAGGTCTGTGTGGTCAACGTGCGCCGACTAACGCTGTCACGGCCGACGCCGGGTGAAGGAGCCCCGCGTCCCCAGTCCACGGAAGAACACGATGGTGAATGAGTCTGCCCTGATGAGAGGGGCTGCCCCCAGAAGGGGACTGCGCCTGGAGTAGCGACGGAGCCGGCCCCAGCCACCAGTCAAGTCACGACCCCCGCGAGCGCGCGATGAGACCCCGCGATCCGCGGGAGCAATCCCCAGACAGGTGCCCTCGCACGCCGGCCAAATGAGACGGCTGCCGGCGCACCTGAGGGACTACGTGACCACGGTCCGACCCGCCGAACCAATCACTCACATGGACGCAAACGGAACTGTGAGTGCTGTGACCAGTAACGATGGCCATGATCGTGGTAGCGATCCCGGGAGTACCGGGAACCGTGCCGAGTGCACGGACGTTGCTGTAGATGTTGTGGACAACAATGATACAGCCGGTAACGTCGCTGCCGGAGATGCCATTATTTGTACTGGTAATCGTATGGATGGCCGCGAGAGTGATGTGGTCGCTAGCGATAATATGTCCATTGCTGTTGCAGTGAATAGTGATGCTGAGGGTGTTGGTGTGGCTAACATTGACATTGGTACGGGAGGTGGCGAAATCGTCGCTGGCAGTGGCAGTAGTGATGGTGCTACTAGATATGTGAATGACGGTGGCAGCGATGCCATCGCCGAAGATGATATAGACCAGGGGTGCCCAATACGTCGATGGCGATCTACTGGTCGATCGCAAAGGTAGTATGAGTCGATCGCATGGCATTTAATCGTCAGCCTATCATCCATCCTTACTATGACGTTTGTCACTTGATTGACGTACAGCGCAGCCGGTCTCATGGCCGGTCTGACCAATCTGACCTTATTCAAGGTATACCAACATATTTGGTTCATATAAAGAATTCTCAATATATTTACGAATGCTATGGGTACTTTTTTGCCAGGCAATTATGCAGGTGTTAAGATCTTAACACCTGCATAATCGCCAGATACGGTAAAACCTGTTATAATCTTATATATTTACGAATGAATATCTCATCTCATCTCATTATCTGAAACCGCTTAATCCTATATAGGGTCACGGTGAAGCCGGAGCCTATCCCGGAAACACAGGGCGTAAGGCAGGAATACACCCGACGACGGGACGCCGGTCCATCGCCAGGCACTGAGGGACAATTTTAGTCTGCGAGCCAATCAACCTATCCAGGAGCATGCTTTTGGACTGTGGGAGGAAACCAGAGTACCCAGCGAAAACCCACGCGGACACGGGGAGAGCATGCAAACTCCACACAGAAAGGCACCCGAGCCGAGAGATTCGAACCCGGGACCTTCTTGCTGTGAGGCGTCAGCGCTAACCACTGGGCCACCGCACCACCCATGGTTATTAATATTTTTATTAATTTATTATGCATATCAATCTGTTGCTGGGTTATACAGACTTCTCGACCACCCTTGTAACCCCAGAGAGTTCATAAGACGATGAAATTACACTCATCATCCTTGATAATTATCGCAACATCTCAAATTTACCATTGCTGTCTCAGGTCCATGAACGTGCAGTAGCCGTTCAACTTCAGAAACACGTCCTCAACCATGACCTCTTCGATCCTTGCCAATTTGAGTTCAAATTCAGCCATAGTACTGAAACTGCTGTTGTGTAAGTAGTTAATGACCTACTTATCACTGCTGATGAAGGCTTGTCAAGTATTCTTGTCCTCCTGGATCTGAGAACTGCCTTTGATACCGTTGACCACCCGACCTTATTTTAGTGACTGGAGGGTATAGGGGTCTATGGCAATTACTGGTCGAGACTTTTACGAGAGTCTATTGAAATCGATAAAAATAAAAATTATTTCAATCGTTCTGATAGCTAAGTGCGGCTTGGCAATGCATTCTCAAACAATAAACGTATTAGCTACATATGTCCTTAACGCTAAACACAATCTCGTGCATAACACTTACTGATGAGGGTAATCTGACATTGTTGGCCGTTTGTCCAAATAAGACTCACGTAATTCGAAACACCTGAATGAATCTGATTAACCTAACTTGGAAACAACTGTGGCGCACCTGTCGTGACTCCGGGCTTGTAACGGCTTACAGTGGCAACACAACAGCGAGTATCAGCATTTACTCCGTGATATATCAACAAGCGACCACAGATGAGCAGAGACTTCTTGGTTTTCGATGCTTTATTAATACAATAAAACGGCCGGGGTAATCACTGCACATTGACACCTACCCCTCACAAGCTCAGCGCGCCCAGCTACATCACGACGCTACCTCCTCCTACTAATTCCCCCGGAGAACTCCCTCGCCCATTCACTCAGTGCTCCTTATAACTCCGCGGTGCCGTGAGGTTGTCACGCACGGCTCGTTGGTCAATCATTAATTAACCTTATGCATTAGGTCACCACATCACGAGACACCGCATGATGAGATGGAAAGCTATTAAGTAACGATGCCCCCTCCCCCGCTATTCCTTAACTCTGCACACCTATGTAATATGTTGCCCCATCCACCCAACCCCCCCCCCCCCATTGAATCCCGGCACTCTTGAACACGTAATTGACACGTTACAACCTCCCTATATGAACGGACCCAGAATCGGACCAGTCTTCTGAGCTGCTCGCCCAGGTTCTGTGCAGGTTCCTGATGATGCTTGTTGTAATTATCAGCGAAACGTCGTATTTCATTGTAATTGCTATGGGTTAGCCTTCCCACACACCGGTGTGCTGAGATAGCGACGAATTGGCACGTTCTATTCACATGACAAGCCTTACTACTTAGCTGTGTCGGGTGGTGGAGGGTTAAACGACACGATTTTTTGCGTGACCTGACCCAGAAAAATGGATTTCATCAATATCAGAGATCCATTCTATTTTATCTGGAGTCCCCCAGGTTACAGTTCTCAGCTCAATTCTCTTCAGCATCTACACAAAATCACTTGGCCATATCTTGCGCAGCCTCAACCTCAGCTACCATTGTTATGCCAATGACATCCAAATCGATATGCACGCAACGCCATCCACCAATGCATCTGGTCTTTGCATGTCGTCTTCACTGTCAACTGTGAAAGCTTGGCTCAATTCAAATTTCCTAAAACTAAATGGCGATAAAACAGAAGTTTTGCTTATCAGAACCCAAATCCATTAAAGTTGCTAAGGCAGTCCGGAGTCTAAGTGTGACTCTTGATTCCTCATTCAGCTTCGAGACACACATCAACAAGGTGATGAAGGTAGCCTCTTTCCATGTCAGAAACATACCTAGACTGCGTAATAACCTATCACCCTCTGATGCTGATAAGCTAATACACGTCTTCATCTATTCACAAATCGATCACTGCACTGAACTAATCTCGCGCACCCCTGCCCGGGAGCAGCTTGCAAGAATCTCTTGCAGCTTGCAAGAATCCTCATTCGCACACCCACCCACGATCACATATCCCCAGTACTGATGTCTCTCCACTGGTTACCAGTTAAATGTACCATTTAATTCAAGATTCTCAGTTTCACCTACAAGTCTTTCACTGCCACTGCTTCGACATATATCTGTGACTTACGTCTGGCACCTTCCTCGACACGACTATTTCGATCTTACAATATGGACTGACTGCATGTGCCCAGATCACACCTCCATTCGATGGGTGATAGAGCCTTCTCGCGCACTGCTCCCGGATTCTGGAATGCCCTTCCATTGGAGATTCGGTCAGCTGAGCCTGTGGGCATCTTCAAATCTCGTCTCAAAACTCACTTGTTCCGTAAGGCTTTCAAGTCCACTGGCTAGGACTGTCGATGCGGATTACTGTTGTCATACTGATATTGTGGCTCGCTGCCAACCTGCGCCTGCTCGGGAAGAGTTATTCCTTCCTTGTTTACTGAACAATCTTTTTTATCGCTTTTTTAAATATTCTTCATTATTCATTAGCCATTATGTGACCTACAGTTAACTGTTGTTACGGTGTTATTGTTGACATGCCGCTCTCACTATAGGTCAGATATGTAATAAAGAAAAAGTTCGTGTTGTTGATTTCCCGTTCATATGTCGTTTTTGTTGGCATGCCGTTCTCTCCGCAGCTCTGTGTAGCGCTTTGTGACCTTCGGGTGAAATCACTCTAGAAGTGCAATTATTATTATTAACTTAGAGGAAGACGAGTTCGCTTAAGGGCGGCGCGGTGGCCCAGTGGTTAGCGCTGACGCCTCACAGCAAGAAGGTCCCGGGTTCGAATCTCTCGGCTCGGGTGCCTTTCTGTGTGGAGTTTGCATGCTCTCCCCGTGTCCGCGTGGGTTTTCCCCGGGTACTCCGGTTTCCTCCCACAGTCCAAAAGCATGCTCCTCGATAGGTTGATTGGCTCGCAGACTAAAATTGTCCCGCAATGCCCGGCGATGGACCGGCGTCCCGTCGTCGGGTGTATTCCTGCCTTACGCCCTGTGTTTCCGGGATAGGCTCCGGCTCACCGTGACCCTATATAGGATTAAGCGGTTTCAGATAATGAGAATGGGATGAGAGTTCGCTTAACACGTGAGACATTTACTCCACATTGGTCGCGGGGCCTCTACCCTTGTGTATTATTGATAAGCCTCTTTGTGGGGAGCAGTTTAGAAAAGCGGTTATCACTACGCTGAGCTATGAATCTGGCGACCAGAGTTCGAATTCCATCAACATCAATGACGATTTTCTGAACCGGTCCTGTGCCGCTTCAAAGTGGCCTCAAATCAGTAACTGGTACAGTGTGTAAACATCACTATCAGGGAGACAAAGGCGGCTAGGCTTGATGCTTGCAATCGACCCCCTCGTGTACCGTTCTGGGATTTATAGGTACTAGACCCTACAGTCTGCTAAAGCTACGCAGGGGATCTTTGTCGATTGTTATATTGATGATTGCTATCCTGAGGAAAAATACACTCAGGAAAGCGAGA
>JAZEWT010000024.1:12198467-12214972 GCA_036362905.1 Mordacia mordax | reverse complement strand
CCTTCCCTGCCTCCCTCCTTCCCCAGCCCCCCCCCTCCACCCATCCCCTCGCTGAGTATATCTGGCGCGTACACTGAGCGGAGCGTGGAGTGGCGATGTTTCAGCCCGCACGTTCGAGGCATCCTCAGGCGCAGTGTGGATGGCTCGAACGTGTAAGGGCGAAACGTCGCGATGGAGAGAGAGGGAGCGATCGACGCGGCTGTCCCGAGAGAGCAGCTTTTCGAAGCAATCATGCATCGAGCCATGAAAACCAACATCATTGAATTAAGTATGGCGAATACATGTGTGTATTGAATTACGTACAACGGATTAGAATATGTCATTGTGACGCCACGGTCTTTACTCCGGGCTTGTAACGTCTTGGTGGCAACACCACGGCGAGGACCAGCAGCCACTCCGCGATAGATCAGCCAGCCAGCACGGATGAGCAGAGACTTCTTGATTTTCGATGCTTTATTCCACCAGCAACACACGGCCGGAGTAGCGGCCCACAACGAACTCCTACATCAGCGCTCCTCACATCGTGACGCCGCCTCCTCCTTCCAATTCCCCCGGAGACTCCTCTCGCCCCTCCAAATCGTGCTCCTTACATATCTCGCTCAAAAACAATCACGTCGTCATCATCATTAATAATCCACGCTTAATCTTGTACAGGGTCACGAGGGGCTGGATACAATCCCAGCAGACAGAGGGTGCAAGTCGAGGCCATACCCAGGATTTGATGCCAGTATATCGCATGGCTATTTTTGTAGAGCAATTTACTCAGCAGGTCAACGAACCAAGGCAGCTGCGTGACTTTGGATGGTAGTCGGAGGAAACCAGAGTTCCCGGATAAAATTCACGCGGGCACAGCGCGAACACGCAAACGCCACAAGACACCCGAGCCAGGAATCCCACCTGTGACTTTCCTGCTGTGAGACGACATTGCGACAGTGCGCCACCACGCCGCCCTTCAATCACTGGATCAGAGACCACTTTCTATCGTCCTGGCGCCATCCGAACCACGGCAGCTGCTATCTTCTTTGCCGCTCCCTCCCAGCTCGCAGAGAACCAGGGACTCTCCCGGACATCTCCCATGACCAACTTATCCATCGCTCCAACGAGCATGCCCATTAAGAAGTCTCCTGTCCCATTCACACGCTCATTTTTCCATAGTCGCCTCCCTCCACTTCATCTTTTGACGACCAAAAGGCGTCAGAACATTAGCTTCTCGCGCCCCCCTTTTAAATTGGCGCCCCTCCCCTCTTGTCCCCCCGCCCCAGCTAATTAAGCCCCTGCACCCTCTGTTCAAGTTAAATCTTCATGCACAAATTCCATAATCCAAGCACCAATTCCATCTCCCTTTTTGGCAGCAGATGTGGTCCATTTTGGCTCTTGCCCGGCGCAACCATGTGGCCTCGAACCCCCCCTCAACTGCGGCTCCCCTTTATTACCCAATTCCCTCCCATCTTTTGCAGAAAAACCGTTCAGAAAGCTCAGTTCGAAGGATTAAAAACAAGCTCCGGGGGGGGGGGTGTGTGGTGAGACCATGGGGTGGAAGGCGGGGCGCGTTTAGGTTGACTGTGCTGTTGGATTCAGTCTGGAGTGTGCTGCAAGTGTTGTGCGGCCGTGGCAATGCATGCGATTCTCCGCGGCTATAGATTTAGGTCCACGCGCTGGGGACTGCTGCCGGTGGTACAACAACTCTTCTGTTTCTAACACGGTCATTTTTAAATTCACAGCACTGCATTAATACCATCGACCTTATGTGGTATTCATCTTTATTCAGGAGAATATGTAGATCAAGAAGAGATGTCAGAAGAACGTTACATATTAGAACATGAACGCCTGCTGTGTGAGTACTTTGCTACGAAGCGAACGCCGCGGCTGTCCCGAGAGAGCAGCTTTTCGAAGCTATCACCGTGCATCGAGCCGTGAAAACCGACATCATTACTTTGCTACGAACAATAAAAAGCATCATTCAATAGAATAACATGAAATTAGGCAAAACTACATAGCGTATATGATGGCTGATTTGGACTGATGTAGGTTATCCAGGCTCGATGTATAACAGCTCTCCACAGCTATTCTATCGGGGTAGCCGTGTCGAGTGTTCGTCTCCTTCACGATATTTTGCCTCCCACACACAGAAACGCCTGGTGATGCCGCCAACATGGCTGGCGAAATGTCACAACACGAAGGAGAGACACAGCTATCCAGAAAATAACAGCTGTGGAGACCAAATCTCGTGACAGCTGATTGACAACACAGGAAAAGTAATTGCAGCTCGAAGACACACCGTAAAGGATTTTCGCTAAACGCGGTGAAATCAGGTCATGCAGCATTGCATGAGCGGGGCCTGTCAACACGGAGCTCTTCATTTGCCATGGCTCACGATGATGACACTACACCGTGCAGCATGAGTTGCTTTATCCAGCATTATGAAGTAATTGTTTAAGAATATGTATTATTACAGAAATTGCTCAGTGTCTTCTATGACGTTCAATACACATTTCATCTTTGGGCCACTAAACAACACGGTTCTTTTTCATTGTTAAATATCTAGATCTCTTGGCGTATCAATTACTCTCAGTAAAGTGACTTATGAACATCACATTATGCCTAACTATTAATCATGTGAAAATATAATTTTCTTTGAATAATTACATGAGGACTATACCTCTTTAAGATTACTGCATGTAATTATGAATTACATTTTCTTTGAATACATAATTACATGGGGACTATACCTCTTTTAGATAACTACTGCACATCAGACACTGTACATGTCACCTACAATCACTTACAAATTACACACAGCTATAAAATTATACAATACCTAAAAGCCCATTGTGCGAGTACATGCTGCCTTTAAAGATATATTTTTATATTACTGGCAATTATAAAGCTTGTACATTGAATCCTTCTCATGCCATTGAATTCACGAGGTGAAAACACTGCCGTAACATATATATATATATATTTATATAGCACAACGTCGCGAAGGAAGGGAGCTTTTGGAGGAAATCCTCATGCATCGAGCTGTGAAAACCTGTCATTACAATAAGAAAATGTGATTACAGAGGAATAGAAAATGGCTTTAATAGATTTTTAAAGTTAACTTTCCGTTATATGGCATGTCGCATTTGCATAGACATGGAGACATCGAGTGTGCCGTGATTTGTTTTCAAGAGGTGCAAGCATAGTGAGACCGAAGTGTTGATGGAGAGGGGCCCGTCTCATTACACTAGGCCTTGTAGCTTTGACATAGTTCGTTCTAGAATAATGGTAAACACGTGTGTACTTTTTAATTGGCATTCGTCTGTACAAAATGCATGGTAAGTCAGACAGTTTAACAGCCCGAGTTAACCAGAGTTTATTCTGACCAGTGTCTGTAATGCCAACATACTTTACCGCAATTCCATCGACGAGCGCAGGGGTTCTCACTCTATTGCACCTCAAGACCCCTTTGTGTATGGTCTCCACGGACTACAAGCTCACGCTTGTCGGCCACCAATGGATCGCGAGCCACCGGTTGAGAACGACAATGCCTAAACACAGTGGTAACATCCGCGCCTCACAGAAAGGTCCCACCTTGGGTGCTTTTCTCTGCGTAGTTTGTGTGCTATCCCCATTCTGCGTGATTCTTAGGGTTTCTTTGTTTTCCTCCCACAAATTAAAAAAAACAACACTCATTAATTGGCTGACACTATCATAATATAGATGTAGCATCTGTATTGGCTGTCCCTTCTTTGCTGCAGCATCTTAGGACCTTTCATTGAAAGCCACGATGTAAATGTTATTAATTATAAATAGTTGACTAAAAGTATAATTAGTTAAAGCAGTATTTTACTGCATGGCTGCTTGTGTTACCACTGCCAACCGATGGGTCGGGGCAACATTAGTTGGTCGATAACACTATTGAAGCGCTATTGTGTCACACAAATCCGACGTTGCTTTAAGCCTGCCATTCTCAAGAGATAGGTTGCAACCCATCAATCGGCCACGAGCACCCCTTTGTGGGCCATGGAGACCATTCCCAAGTGGGCCTTGAGGTGAAAATGGTTGAGAACCCCTGTATACAGTACCTTACACTTTACACTGCTCGACACACTACCCTATATCCTATATAGAATATTCTCATTATTTTACGCGTTACACAACACTATAGACACTCATATATATATATATATATACACCATCCTATACACTACTTTACCCTATATACACTCCTGTAACCACCATATGGAACGGTGTCCAGAATTAGATTTCCAGCCTGGCATATTTGTACATTCTCCCCATGTCCGCATGTGTGTTTGTTGAGCACTCTGTTTTCCTCCCACCATTCAAAGACATGGGCGGCGCGGTGGCGCAGTGGTTAGCGCTGACGCCTCACAGCAAGAAGGTCCCGGGTTCGAGTCTCTCGGCTCCGGTGCCTTTCTGTGTGGAGTTTGCATGCTCTCCCCGTGTCCGCGTGGGTTTTCGCCGGGTACTCCGGTTTCCTCCCACAGTCCAAAAGCATGCTCCTGGATAGGTTGATTGGCTCGCAGACTAAAATTGTCCCGCAATGCCCGGCGTCCCGTCGTCGGGTGTATTCCTGCCTTACGCCCTATGTTTCCGGGATAGGCTCCGGCTTCACCGTGACCCTATATAGGATTAAGCGGTTTCAGATAATGAGATGAGATTCAAAGACATGCTGCTGAGGTTTTTATTATTAAATTGCACCTGGTGACCTGAGATGTTGGAACTTGCTTACCCCACCCCACTGTACTGTTAAAAAGGGCTATATCCTACAACAGTTCCTTCCAACTTATACATAAACTGACTGAATGACACCATCCTCTACACTACCCTGTGCATTACACTACCCTACACACTATCATGTATACTAGCTGACAAAACACACTACCATATGCACACTATACTATAATCTATACACAACCCCACACAGAGCAATACCCTACCCACACTGTATTTTACACTACCATTAAAACACGCCTACAATGAGTGTTTTGTAAAGTTAACAAAAACCAATGTGGTATATCGTGACTCTAGATGGAGGCAAATCAGGTTTCATGAGTCTTGGGAACTAGGAGAGCCATTGTTTCAGGCCAGATTATTACTGGTTGAATCTGGGCAAAGCCATATATGCTGGCCAGCCAAATTCAGGGGAGAGAGCATTCTCTTTAACAGCAGCCACAGGACCAGCCAGTAAAGGGAGGATGCCACGAGAGATGATTGGATCTTCTCGAGCTGTAAGTCACTAGCTTTCCCAACTCCCACAACATCGATAACTATGGATATGTAATTTATCATCGCCGCATGGGACTAATACACATTTGTCTCTTTGCATAGCCTTTCCTGTGTGGGGGCACGACTGAGGCCATGACAGACCAATCGTGCTCGAATTAAAGCTATTGAGGTGGTGGTTCCCCATGGGCAGTGGAGCTTTGTTTGTGTATACATCAGCACGCTTGCATGAAATAAAAGCGTAAGAGTCTTTGCCTACATAGTATGCAATGAGGTTTGGTAGATTAACACACTAACCTGGATGAGGAGTCTGACGCTAGAACACTAACACACTAATGTAATAAAGCGAGCGTGTACATGTACCAGAGTGTGGTGCATTGTATGGAAGTGGATGGCGTTTTAGAATCCCTTAATGGTTAGCTAGAGGTGCATTAAACCACAGAGGCCATTAATTTCGACTGGTGGTGCTTTTCTGTAGCAATAAACTTTCACAAAATGTAGTAGCTCTGAAAGAAAAACCTGGTGGACCCACAGAGCAGAGGGATCCATATTAGCATACATTGTATGGTAACCCACTATCCTATACACCAGTCATTCTCGACGAGTGCGTCGTGACCTATCAGCAGGCCACGAGCAACATCGAATGGTCCATTAAGACCAAACTCGAGTGGGTCAGGTGGAACTTGAGGAGCAAAAGGTTGAGATCCCCTGCTCTACGCCAGTGCAAGTAGAGTATCAAGTGTCGCGATTGCCTCAGCTCCAGGCACCTTTATAACGTTGTTTCTGACGTCAATATATCTGACATAGCCAGGCCCAGATTTTCACTAAAGGCGTTAGTAGTGCCAGATCTCTGCTGGTCATTCAGTTGTTCACTGAGGGTTTTCAACTGAAACTCGTGCAAAAATTGCAACATCGAGTCAGACACGTCAGATGATTCTACATCCCCACTCAACCCATCTACTATTCCGCTGTCATTATTGTCAACGGAGGACCACCCAACCTTGTGGCCTGCGTAATCCAAGAGGGTGGCATTCTCTTTAAACTCTCGGAGGCCATTTCTTGAATTGGCACTCTCAAGCATTTGGCCATCGTGTGATGAGTTTGTGGTTAGCAGTGTGGAGCAGCGGCCGTTTTCTGAACTTGAGGAGTGATAGCCCTCACTTCTGGGACTGGCCTCGACAGAGCTCTGATGATTCGATGCCACAGTGTGGTGGTGTTTCCAATCTAAGTAGATGTTCCGATGAACTCTGTCTGCTGGCCACTCATCAAGAAGAGGTCTGGAGATGATGTCTGACTGAGCCAGTGCTGGTGGTGCTGTTATGTGACTGTGAATTACGCCATTGTTTGGCGAGGACGGATTCAGCAGGTGAGTCTGCACGATGTGTAGCGGCATGGCTGGATTGATTTTACTTTGATAACAATCTGGGAGGTTTACTTGCAAGCAATGTTGCACCACACTATCTCTCTCTACCCCATCTGTTAAGGAAACCACAGATTCAGTTGTAGTTTCACCCACGTGCTCGAACCAAGTCGGATTGGACTTCTGAAACATTTTAAATTTGTTTATAGCTTCATAGAGATGTTTACCTGTGACAGTGGTGTGATAGTCATCCACAGAGATGCCACTGACATGGCGTTTTACCCCTGGCCCATGTAACTCCATCCCATGAATTCTAAACCATAAGTTTCGCATGTTGGTCATGAGTCCATATTTCAGAGCCATGCGTAATACGTTTGGTACATTGTCTTTACTGTCAAAATCCTCAAAATAAGTAACAATGTATTTGTTTCTGGCAGCAATGGGGTCTTTGAAGTCATTCATGATGAGACTGAGAGCCGGAGTGAACGTGTCTCCGATGATGCCATAGTCATACCTCCTTGAGGTCTGTCCTTCCAAACCAATAAATCTCCACCACTTGACCATCACCCCTTTGGAACACACGATCATTATCTTGTTTCCTGGGTCCATTTCCATCTCGGTCTTCCGTGCCTGTAGCCAGTTCATGTGTCCAGTCAGGGAAATGTGCTGCCTCTCATACTGGTCAAGGATCACTTCGAAGCCACAGTGGTTTTGAAGGTACATGGCAAGGCAGCAGATCACTTCTTCATACAGTGTGTGGTCCATGGAGTAGAGCAAAAGAACCTTCCTGCGTTTGGCGACTGTAAAACAAAACAGAGCAATAATTCCATGACTGCATGAGCATTGGCTGCATGTGGCAGGGTGGCACAGTAATATCTGTACTGCACAGAATAAAGGTCTTGCTCGAGACAGTTCGAGTCCCATCTGGGGAGCTTCGGCTGTGCAAAGTTTGTTCTCTGCACGTTCTGCATGTACTCCAGTTTCTTCAGTTTCCTCCAACAACTAAAACAATCTAATTAATTGAACAACAACGTCATAATATATAAAGTAGAACGCAGTGTCTGGAAAATGCTAGAGCTGGCTAATCCCACCTCTCTCCTATAGCCTCGCGCCTGTATTTTATTTATGATCAGATGTGGAATTGGTGCACGTTATACATTTTATTATGATTTTATTTCGTTCAAATGGAAGATATTTTTTCAAAAATAAATTGATGGAGGCATGAGGAAACCACAGCAAGGTGTGGAACGGGGAAGGCAGACAGTCGGCGCAAACAGTTTTCAGACAATGTGTTCTATGTATGATGACGGTATCGGCCAATTGATGAGTATTTCTTGGTTATGAAAGGAAACAAGAGGAAACTCCATGCAGAGCAGCATGAGAACACATGTACTCTGCACAGAAACGCGCCCAAGGTGGGAATTGAGCTGCCTTGAGCAGGACCTTCTTACCGTGAAATGCAGATGTTACCACCACACAGACGCCCTGGTAGTGAGAGTGATAGGAAACAGTACTAAAGATAGGAATCAGCGTTAGAAATGTGAGTTAGTGTTACAAATCGGAGCCAGTGGAACTAGGCACGTCAATACAGAACCTGTACAGATGGAGAGACTATCACTTTCGTGAATTTTTTTAGAAAACACTCAGAAATGTTATACCACATAAGATCTGGTTGTGAGAATTTTGAAAAGTTAACTCCTGAGATAAATGCAGAACCAGAAGAGGTACATTACCTGTGGGTTTCTCTACACTTTTTCCAGGAATACGCAATGGGCTGGTGTGTTTCTTGGGAACGATGCACCGTCTGCGTCTCACTTGGGAATAATAATTGACAATTAAAGAGCAGCAGATTAAACAAACCTGCTTAGATCGCGAGCTGTGGTAGCTCGGGCTAGATCTGTGCTGATCGCCAGATCACAATGTTATTATCTCCGAGCTTAGCCAAACGCTTACAACTGATTGGCAAGATCCTCTGCAGAGTTGCCACATGATATGACTAACCAACACACACTCAAAGCATGTCAAATGATACCCTGACTGCCAAATTACAAAAGACAAAAAACCCCAGTAGAGCCTTAACAGCCTATAAGCAGTAAAGTACTGTTAGCTAGTAGAGCCAATGAAGGTGTGCAAAGCACGTTAAAGGGATGACTGGCCAGCACCATACCCAGCCACTTTTGTCTCCCTGGACGTGATGTTTACACACTGCATCAAACTACTCATTTGAGGCCAAGTCAACCTAGGGTCAGCATGGGAGCAGTTCAGAAAATCTTCACTCGTGTTGTACATAAATGGAAATCAGTTACCTGGATTTGTTCTGCAGTGTGCTAACCACATTATATATAGTTCATACAGATATACAAATCAGAGCAAGCATCGTTAGAAAATTACAAAATCACATGCTGTGGAAGTTACATGTTAAAATGTTTACATGTGCATGGCTATTATGGATGTCAACAGCCACCTGGATACCTTTCGCAAATGTATTGTTCCATCTCAAAGGATTTGCACATGAAATGTTTTGTTAAATTATTTTTGTAAAACTTTTAATACAACGAAAAAAAGCCACCTTAAAATGCATCTGAGTAGGCAGGCGTACAACTAGATAAGTTGTACTCATGCAGGTTTCAGTGACTGCATGAGAATTGCTTTCCAAAGTGATTCTTTCATGATAGCCATGTCGAACACTCCCCATCTCCCTTTTGCGATGTTTCAATTCCCACGTTGGAGTCATCCTCACGCATTGAGATTGAATCAAAGCTCGTTGTCAATTGCAGTTCACCGCCTTGCCTGTGTAATAACATTAAAGCAAGTGCCTCCATATGAGACCTGGACAGACTCGCCTAATTTTCCTGCTTCCCACCCATTTCCAAATTGTTACCAGATTTCCCGCCTCTTTCAAACTGTTCCCAGTCTTTCACCTCTTTCGAATTCGCTTCCTTCAAATCTAATGATCCCCGCGCAGGCCGCTTAAAAGACCCCCGTTGGCCGAGACAACAGTAGGATGTCCAAGGGCGGGTAGAAGCAAGAACTCAGTGTCGGAGACAGGGGGACCCTACTTAAGGAGCGATTGAACCAGAAGCAAGGCCTTCAGTGAAACCTTTGGTCACGGAACCACTGCATATGGAGAGAGAAGCAGAGCCGAGGGACACCTGAGACCTCATCATGAATGATGTCATCGCTGGGGATACTGGTCCTTGGTGCTGGTCTTGCGACCGCCAGATATACAAGTACATCAGAGTGCATTTGAAGTGGATTTAAGCACGTTATTCTTATTACTCTGGTTTCATATTTATTCCTTTTCATTTCTGTTATCCTTAACCGTTATTAATCAGTATATTTTACACCTCAACTCTTACAGCCTTCCATACTGACAGAGCAAGTGAAGCATTGTCTTTGACTTGCAGCAGATCGGTCGCCTACACCTCGCAGCAACTCCAAAAGTTGCAATCTCCCAACCAGTACCCACATCTCACTCACCGCTTAGCAAAGCTTCACGATCACCCTCACCTTCCTTACCTCACTATCACAACCTTCCTCTTCTCCTCCTTATAGTCACTTCATCTGCACACATCCTATCTGGTGGATCTCACTGTTGTTGATCCGCTTTTGTGTAAAACACGAGATAAACCAGTTTTACAAGTCATTCTGTGTGTGTTTGAAATGGTTTTAATCGTTTATTTCATTTTCTGTTGTATTTTTGATTTCTTATGAGTTTAAATCATTATTTTGACCTATTGGCTGTCGGGGCTCATGCTACCCACTGGTAGTAGTGGATCTAAGTGCTATCTTTGATACCATGACCACACAATTTTATTTGAGTGATCGAAGGGTATAGGAATCTCTGACAGTGCCCTGCATTGGCTGAGCTCCTACCTCTCCAACCGGTGGCACATCATCAGCCTCGGAGGATAGAACTCAGAGATCTATTCTCTCTGTTTGAAGCTCCTCACGGTTCAGTTCTTGGCCCAATCATCTTCAGTAATATCATTGCAAATCAATCCATCAATGTGTCTGGTCTTTGCATGTCGTCCTCACTCTCAACTGTGAAAGCCTGGCTAAATTCACATCTCTCATCTCATTATCTGAAACCGCTTAATCCTATATAGGGTCACGGTGAGCCAGAGGCTATCCCGGAAACACAGGGCGTAAGGCAGGAATACACCCGACGACGGGACGCCAGTCCATCGCCGGGGCCTGGCTAAATTCAAATATCCTAAATCTAAATGTTGACAAAATAGAAGTTTTGCTTGTCAGAACCCCGCAGTAATTGTACTAGGCTGAACCTATCCAATTGATGCTTGACGACCAGACCATTGAAGTTGCTAAGGCAGTCCGGAGTCTCGAAGTGACTCTGGATTCCTCACTGATTCGAGACATATCAACAAGGTGACAAAGGTAGCATATTTCCATCTCCGACACATAGCCAGACTCTGCAATATCCTGTTACCCTCTGATGATGAGACGCAAATACACATCTTCATCTCTTCACGTGTCGATGTTTGTAATGCACTACTACCTGGCATCCCTGCCTACCTTGCCAATCGTCTTCAACGTGTGCAGAATGCAGCTGCTGGAGTCCTCATATCCATGATCACATATCCCAAGAACTAATGTCTCTCCACTGGTTACTAGTTAAATATAGGATTGAATTCAAGATTCCCCTCGTCACCTACAAGGCTCTCACTGGCACCTGTTCCTAATACATCCACGACATACTTCAGGCACTTTCTTCAACTTAACAACTTTGATCTTCTAATATGGGCTTGCTGCATGTGCCCAGATCACACCTCCAATCGATGGGTGACAGAGCCTTCTCGTGCGCTGCTCCCAGACTCTGGAATGCCTTTTCATTGGGGATTCAGTCAGCTGAGTCCCTGGGCATCTTAAATCTCGTCTCAAGACTCACTTGTTACATAAGGCTTTTAAGTCCTCTGGTTAGGACTGTTCACTGTTGATGTGGCTCGCTGTTGTTATGCTTGGATGATGGGTTGCTGTTGACCTGCGCCTGCTCAGGAACATTTATTCCTTCCTTGTTTGCTGAACAATTATTATTATTATTTGACTTTCGTTTGAACTCTTCTGATGTTGTTATTGACATGCCATTCTCCCTACGGCTCAGATTTGTAAAAAAACAAAAACACCGTGATTGTTGTTGGTTTTCTGTTCTTACGTCGTTGTTGTTGCTGACATTCCGATCTCTCCACAGCTCTGTGCAGCGCTTTGTGACCCTTGGGTTAAAAAAGCTCTACAATTTCAATTATTATTATCCTTAACCTCCAAAAGTACCCTAGTAACGTTCCTCTTTTATAACCCCACTTACCTTGTTATCACTACTGACATTTAGTTTTAAGCTGCTGAACTACGTGGTATTAAATAAACAAACCCCAATTTAAGCGCAGTCTTCATGTCCTTACATCTACATTCCTTTGATCCTTTGTAACGCCTTCTCGATTCCCAGCTCTTTCCCTTGAGATTTTTGCTCGTGTTTCCTGAGGTCCATTGTCTTTCGTGCCCCTGTGATGTCTGGGCTGACTGCTCTCTCCTCTCAGGAATGCCACTATCTTTCTCACCTCCTGCGATGTCCGTAAATGTCTGCCAAGATGTTGCAAGGCTGGATTTATTTGGTTATGTTTAGGTTGTGGCAGAGGATTTCATCCAATAGAGTGTGATATTACTAAAATCGTACATCTCAAAAATCTTTATTATTCAGAGACAGCGTCAGGAAACGTCTAGTTTGCCTCAACACACGGCACATCATAAACACCTGTCACTTGTTGCTGGCCAATCAATGACTCCCTGATATCCATCCAATCAGCATAACTCTTCTAAATAAACAAGAGCATGTGTGGCAATCAGACGTATCTTGTACGGATCCACAAAGAGAGGATAGAATATATAATAAAGTGCTTTTTGGCAGGGTGACATAAAACCATCGTGAACCCACCTCTACCCGACAGCCAATCAGTAAGGTGTTGCCACGTGAACATCTCATCTCATTATCTGAAACCGCTTAATCTTATATAGGGTCACGGTGAGCCGGAGCCTATCCCGGAAACACAGGGCGTAAGGCAGGAATACACCCGACGACGGGACGCCAGTCCATCGCCGGGCATTGCGGGACAATTTTTAGTCTGCGAGCCAATCAATCTATCCAAGAGCATGCTTTTGGACTGTGGGAGGAAACCGGAGTACCCGGCGAAAACCCACGCGGACACGGGGAGAGCATGCAAACTCCACACAGAAAGGCACCCGAGCCGAGAGATTCGAACCCGGGACCTTCTTGCTGTGAGGCGACAGCGCTAACCACTGGGCCACCGCGCCGCCCGCCACGTGAACAGAATGTGTCAATTCTTTACTATTATAGCACACCGGTGTGTTTGAGAGCAAACCCACAATTGGTTTTATCAGGCTCCTAGACAGAGGTCTGGAGATGTCTTCTAAATTGTGGGTTCTACACAAGAAGAAAAATAAACTGGGATTTTACTGTACAATACAGCCAGAGAGTGACACATACTGTAGTTACACAACAGTCGTGCTTGATTCAAATGGAAAATATTCCCTTCACCACTCACCATTGAGCAACTATTTTTACACATTAGCTGATTTGGTGAGATTGAAGTGTTTGGCATTGATCAATTTTCAAAAATGAAGAATGCGCCAATATTGAGGGTATACTGTGTTTCTGTTGTTTCGAAACCACCATGTTACGGATAAATGTTTGGTTTATTTTGTCATTTGCAGCTTTTGCTCACTTCTCAAGAAAATTATGGCAAAGAACAGCAGAGACAGCAGGAAGACTGCCACACCGGCCAGGACGATGATCTTTGCGTGCGCAGGACCTGCCATGGGAGAGAGATTAATAATGATAAATGCACTTCAAAATGTTCACATATTCACACATTCAACTTTAAGGTAGTCATTTGAAAAGAGAACGACTTACAGGTGCGAAGAAACTGTAGAGAGGCTGGCAGGGGTGAAAGAAGCCATGTGGTTCGGTGGTGCCAACATTTTCCAGACACTATATCAAATATCTTATGATTCTATAGGCCAATTAATTAACAATTGTTTTTATAGTTGTGGGAAGACACTGAAGAACCCATAGGAAACTTACGCAGAACAAAGCTAGAATTCAAATTCCAAACAGAAAGGTGCTTTTGTTCTGTGAGGCATGTTACTACTGTTCCACTCCATCATGAATGAATGTATAAGTTACTCATGAAAATGGCAACCCTACTTACCACTGTATCTCAATTACAGATCGACAGATATATTTAGCCAGGATGGCATGCACATTTTTTACAATATGGACATGCGCTCCCTCTGGTGTCAATATAGGTGGATCTCATCACAGCCTGTTCACATTTTCATTTGTTATACAAAAACAAACTTAATATCTCGCTTATTAAACATAATAACTATGGCTTAGATGACTATGCATATGCTAAGTATTACTTAGAAAGATATGCTGCAACCTTTGAAAAACATTTCTAGAAATGTGATCCAATAATCTGAATGATTTTGCACTACTTAGAATTCAAGCACAAGGGAAGAGTTTAAATGTATTAAGTTTTTATTGTATCGAATAACACATACCTTAATACAAATATTATAGCACAATTATTGTGTCATGTTATGTTTCTTTTCTCATGTTAATTATGGTTATCGGCCAGTATATGGCCCTTTCTGCTCTTAAAAATATCGTCATCCACCTCAGTTGACGTCTAATCTATATCCCAAGCAATGAAAATCTAGGCTATGATGAAATATATATTTTATTGTCAATGGCTTTAAACAAATGTTCAAACATGTAGTGAACTTACCGTCACATTTCAGCTTGTGTGTAAAACCTAAAAGAAAATAAAGAAAATATGCCACGTTTCACTGAACGAGAACTGCTACATGGGGATGATGTAATCAACGCCGAGCCGAGAGAACAGCCTAGAGATGATTGGCAGGATCCTCTGCAGAGTCAATAACAATAATAATTTAACTTCCAGAGTGCTTTTCATTAAGTAAGCGCAGCACAGAGCTGTGGAAGGAATGGCATGTCAATAATAATAAAATCAGGGCAGTTCCAATGAAAGTAAAATACTGGCTCTAATTTAGAGGACAGAAAGTGAGCGATAAAAATAATTGTGAAACTAACGAAGGTCGGAATAAGTGTTCCTGAGCAGGCACAGGTCGGCAGCGAGCCATCATCCCAGTGTGACCACAGTGAGCCACATCAAGAGTCCTAACCGGAGGACTTGAAAGCCTTCTTACAGAACAAGTGAGTCTTGATACAACATTTGAAGATGCCCAGGGACACAACTGACTGAATCTGCAATGGAAGGGCTTTACAGAGTCTGAGAGCAGAGTCTGGAAGCATGGTGTGAGAAGGCTCTGTCACCCATCGAATGAAGATGTGATCTGGGCACGAGGCAAGTCCGTATTGGCTGATAAAAGATATCGTATTGAGGAGGGTGCCTTAAGTAGCTCACGGATGTATGTCGGAGTAGCGCCAGTGAGAGCCTTGTAGGTGAGGAGTAGGATCTTGAATTCAATCCTATAATTAACCAGTATCCAGTGGAGAGACACCCGTACTGGGGAAATGTGATGGTTGATGGGTATGCAAGTGAGGCCTCTAGCAGCTGCATTCTGCACACGTTGGAGATGATTGGTCAGGCAAGCAGGGATGTCAGGGAATAGTGCATTGCAAAAATCGATTAGTGAAGAGATGAAGATGTATTATTAGCTTCTCAGCATCAGAAGGTGACAGGATGTTGCGCAGTTTGGCTGTTTTTGATATGGAAATAGACTACCTTCGTCAAGTTCTTGATGTGTGTCTCAAAGCTGAGTGAGGAATCAAGAGTCACTCGAAATCTCCGCACTGTCTCAGCAACATCAGTGGTCTGGTCATCAAACATGAATTGGATGGGTTCAACCTTGTGCAATTGGTGCGGGGTTAAGACAAGCAAAACTTCAGTTTTGTCGCCATTTAGATTTAGGAAATTTGATTTGAGCCAGGCCTTCACAGTTGACAGTGAGGACAACATACAAAGACTACACGCATTGATGGTTGGCTTTTCGTGGAAGTAGATTTAGGTGTCATCGGCAGAGCAGTGATAGCTGAGATTGAGGCTGCGCAGGAAAATGGCCAGTTGGTTGTTTGTAGGTGCTGAAGAGAAGTGGGCCGAGGACTGAACTCTGAGGAACTCCAGACAAAACAGGATGGATCAATGAGTTTTGTCCTCCGAGGCTGACAAACTGCTTCCGTTCAGAGAGACAGGCACTCAGTTAGTGCAGGGCATAACCAGAGACCCCTGTGCCCTCCAGTCGCTCAAGTAAGGTCAGGTGGTCAAAAGTATCAAAGGCGGTGCTCAGGTCCATGATGACAAGAATACTTGGCAAGCCTTCATCACCAGTGACAAGTAGGTCATTTATTACTTCGACCTGAGCACTTTCAGTACAAATGGCCAAATCTGATCCCAGATTGGAAGGGATTGAGAAGTTTATTGTTGAGGACGTGTTACTGGACTTGTGCGGCTAATGCAAGATCAAGGACATTTGAGATGAATGGTAAATTTGAGATGGAGCGATAATTATTAGGGATGTTGCAATTGAGGTCAGGTTTTTTGAGCAGATGGGTAACTGCTGCATATTTGAATAGTGTGAGAAAGACGCCGGAGCAAAGTGAGTTATTGAAGAGATTCGTGACAAAGGTGGCAAGGGATTTAAAATTTGCCCAGATGAGTTTGGATGGGAAGAAGTCTAGGGAGCAGTTTGTAGGCCGAGATCTGGTAACTAATGAAGAGACATGGGATTCTTTTGACTCGAAAAATTCTAGGAGTTTTGAGATCAAGGAAAGGGAAGGAACATGTGTCGAGGTATTGGTTTGTGGTTGAAACTGTGTAGAGAAACAGTAGATTTTGGG
>JAZEWT010000024.1:12158234-12185107 GCA_036362905.1 Mordacia mordax | reverse complement strand
ATTCCTGCCTTACGCCCTGTGTTTCCGGGATAGGCTCCGGCTTCACCGTGACCCTATATAGGATTAAGCGGTTTCAGATAATGAGATGAGATGAGAGACTAATTTAGGGTAAAAAAATGTTAAAAGCTGGTGCTTGCATACAAATCATTTTACCCGACTGCAGTTTGCGTGAGGAGTTGAGTCAAGCCTCTGAAACAGTTCAAGAAGCTTTGAGAAGGCCTTTCAGACCATGCTGGCCCTATAATGCGAGTACGTTAATGTGTAGATAAAAGATACGGATAAGGAAGACGAGGTGTATGTGCGTGACAGGGATATCTGACCTGTTATAACACAATTTCTCGTCAGCATCATTTCTTCGTTTCTGCAATCTGCGAAAGAAAAACCAGTCGAGAAAAGCGTGAAATATGGTGAAGATCAAAATCATACAGCATTTTATTCAATATCTCCTTTGTGATATTTCATTTACCACGTTGGAGGCAGGGTGGCACGGTGGCCCAGTGGGTAGCGCCGTCGCCTCACAGCAAGAAGGTCCCGGGTTCGAATCTCGGCTAGAGCGCCTTTCTGTGTGGAGTTTGCATGTTCTCTCCCCGTGTCCGCGTGGGTTTTCGCCGGGCACTCCGGTTTCCTCCCACAGTCCAAAAACATGCTGCTGCATAGGTTTAGTGACTTGCAGACTAAACTGCCCTCAGTGTCCGGTGATGGACTGGCGTACCATCATGGGTTTATCCCTGCCTTGCGCCCTGTGTCTGCCGGGATAGGCTCCAGCTTCACCGTGACCCTATATAGGATTAAGCGGTTTCTGACAATGAGATGAGACGTTCGAGGCATTGTTAGGCGTTCAGAACGCCTGATGCACAGTGATGAAGACTAAGTTTGACGTAATTTAGTTACGTAACATTTGGGTGTGACTGTGTACATTCCAAATTCACACACGGTTGGGTTCAGGAACAGAGTTGGTGTACTGCTCTCCCTCAACTGCCTTACAGCCCAGAGGGACTGGGTGCATCACACACACTTTATATTATCCACCAAGTCTGAGCATTGAATTAAATAAATTAAAAAAAAATTAACTATTCATAATGCATGGTAGAGTATTTGTTCAATGTAAAAGATATTCGTGAAAGAAAATTGCAGAGGCAGGCAGTGGCAGGCAGGGACACAGTTAGCCGCGGCAACATTTGCTCGACACTGTGTCAAACATTGTGCCGTTATTATTCAAGTAATGAGTTTTTTGTGGGAAGAAACTCGAGTACCCAGAGGAGTGGGAGGAACTGGAGCATCCAGAATAAGCCCACGCAGAACAGGGGGCTAACATACATCTTGCACACAGAAAAACACTCCAGGTGGTTATAGAACCGCCTTGGGCAGGATCTTATTTGCGTGGAGGATGTTACCACAGCATAGCCACTCTGCTAGCAGTTATAATAGAAACCAGTGGTAGAGATGAGAGCAAGTGGTAGAGATAGGAGCGAGTGTTCAGTGTTACAGACGGGACTCGAACTGATTGGCAGGATTTTTTTGTGAGGAGGCACAGATTTTACAACTGCATCACGCTGCAAAGAGCTAAGAAAGAGGACCGAATCACTCACCTGGCATGTCAACCTTAGCCAAGATGTGGAGGTCATCCTGCCCTGCCATGGCCATGGGGAGGCTGTATATGTAAACCAGGTAATGCATACTGGGCTCAGCTTCAAATCTGTCAAAGTAAAACTCCCACTACACATTGGGGGGAGGGAGGGGGGTCAGGGAAAATAGGTGTAGTGGTGGAGTCGGCAGTTAGAGTAAACATTACTCCGATGGTTAAAACAACATTGCTTTGGACCCAGTTTTGCTCAGAATTGACAATGGTGATGAGTCTACGATTATTGTGACATTATCTATCAATTGGCATCCAGCACTGTATAAAATCAACTTAAAGATCTAAGGTGGAGCTGTTAACGCTATGGGTACTTTTTTGCCAGTATACATATATAAGATTACAGCAGGTTTTACCGTATCTGCATAATCGCCAGATACGGTAAAACCTGTTGTAATCTTATATATGTATACTGGCAAAAAGTACCCATAGCGTTAACAGCTCCACCTAAGCTATAAAGCATTGATAGCGCGTTGTCCTGAGCTGACTGCCTTTTGGCAACGGCTGACACCGGCAAATAGGCTCAAAAGGAAGACACTGCCAGGTGAAGGTCGGTCAGTTGAAGGACAATGCATAGGTTATCAAAGCTATCTGTTTGCATACTTTGCCAATAGTATGTGTGGCTTTTGCAAACTGGACGCATTGTAAAATATGTCTATTTTGGTGTTTGGGATCTTAACACCCGCAGAGTTGCCCGGCAAGTTGTAAAATCTGTAAAACCTGTTGTAATCTTAAAGATCTGAATTATTCCACTCTTAGATTTGCTTTGGATGCCCCGTACAAAACCTAACATTGTGAATTGTATATTACACTCGTATAGAATTTCACTGCTCGATACATAATAATAATAATAATTGCACTTCTGCGGCGATGGACTGGCGTCCCGTCGTCGAGTATATTCCTGCCTTACGCCCTGTGTTTCCGGGATAGGCTCCGGCTCACCGTGACCCTATATAGGATTAAGTGGTTTCAGATAATGATATGAGATAATGAGATGAGATGAGATTGCACTTCTAGAGCGCCTTTCACACGAGGGTCATCACTGGCATAAAGAGTAAACCCTTCAATCTTTTAACATCATCCATATCATGACCAAAATTGTTGGCACATCACCATACTGTGTGTTAGAGCTACATGGCGGATATTTGTCTCTGTAAGTGCGGCTGCTGCTGCGCTGGTTGGAGCATCACGTACAGGGCGGCCACTGGGGCTGTGCGAGCTGGTAAAGGGGCTGAACGCGTAGCGCACGCACATGCTGTGGCTGCCTTGGTAGCGCAGTACGCACACCTCTGCCCCTTCCAGGTGCAGGATGCTTGCTGCACTCACACACCGGCAAAGATAAACCCATGAGGCCTTCACAAACGAGAGCATTTCCTCACCCACCGCGGAGGTTACACTTTTCTGAACATGCCTGTGGTTGGTAAAAATGCGGTCAGCAAAATTAAGGGCTTATGGAGAAAGAGGGTTAGATTCCATGACCGTAGTCACACAATTGGATGGGTAAACTATGCATCCTTTGCATTTAATATGAGAAAGATACATAACATATAGGACCATGTATGACCAAAATACCTTTAATACTTACCTTTAATATTCATAAGGTTGTGAACAAAACCTATTACTAAAACCCACCCAATGATATCAATAAATTAATAATAATTATTGCACTTCTAGACTGCATTTCACAAAGCGCTACACAGAGCTGTGGAGAGATGGCATATCAACATCAACAACATCAGAGTAGATCAATTAAAAGTAAAATAATGGCTATAAATGAGTAAAGGACAAAAATTAGCATACAAATTATTGTTAAACAAATGAAGGGAGGAAAAAGTGTTCTTGAGCAGGTGAAGGTCAACAGTTCACCATGGAAACAGAAGAAATCGGCAAGATCCCGTTTCCTGGATGTACTGGTGAAAATAAACACGAATGGCATGCTCAGTTACACTGTATATGGGAAGACAACACATACGGACAGGTATTTACATGCAGAGTCCCACCATCAACCAAAACAGGAATGGGGAATTCTGCACACCGTAAACCACGGGTCTAAAACAATATAAGGCAAACAAGATTTAATAGACAAGCTACAGCAACTAGAACAAGCACTACTCAGCAGTGGATAATCAAAAACAAAGCTCCAACGTGCCATAAAGATAGAACCATGGCAGCAAAGCAATGAAAATGAGGAGGATACCAAAACCCACACTTTCCTGCCATATGTGAAAGGCACCACTGACAAAATCAGTGAATAGCTAGGGAAATATGAAATAAAAACGGTCTTCAACACCTACCAAAACATACAAGATGTATTCAAATCACCCAAAGACCGACTGCCATTATAGACAGATGGCGTGAATTGCATTCCTTGCAGCAACTGTAAAGAATGAAATCCATTTTTTGGGTCACGTCACGTAACCTGACCCAAAAAATGTATTTCATTGATAATATTGTTCACGAAAGCCTTCGAATTAAAGTAACTGTAAAGAAGTGTACATCGGGCAAACAAGAAGAAAAATAGCCACAAGGAAGGGAGAACAAGAGGCAGCAGTGTGTCTGCTGGTCTGAAGCATGTGGATAAATTGACAACGGCTTCCCACAGTGTAGACAAACACACGATAGATTTTGACAAGATGCATGCACTGGTTGCTATCTGCCACAAAGGCCCAAAATTAATCTGTGAAGAAAGAGAGATTCACAAGATGGAAAAAAAAAATGAGCCGCAAATAAAAAATGAGCATAAATATCAGCCAAACCTGGCAATCAGCTTTTTAAAATCAACAACTCTAAAACACTGCACTACAGACAACATCAGGAGAGAATACCCACCACGGACATGAATGACTGGCTAAGCATGCTTGAAATATAAATTAGTTGGTAAATCAAGGGTAGAACTGGAGTAAATAAACTTGAATTCGAATATGTAAGCAAGACAATGCAACCCTTTGAAATGGACCACCCCCATCGTCCATTGTTCCTGGAAGGGAGTGACACGGTAGAAGGGATTGACTTGACATATAAATAGCAGTCTACACATGACTCACCCACAGAACGCCTGAAGTTGCCTCCAACATGGGGAGGCGAAACATCACGAAAGGAGAGAGGAAGGAGCGATCAACGTGGCTATTCCGAAGGAGCAGGCTTTTGGAAGCAATAATTATTTTATTTTACGTTAAATGTGATAACGATGATGATGACAGGAGGGTTGGTTAGATGGATGAGGAACTGTCCTCCTCTGAAGTGGAAACTGTAAAACTCTGAACAACATGGGCTTGTGTAAGTGTGGGTTTACACACTTGATGCTGGCACACAGTGGGACTTATTAAATCAGGGATGGCAGAAAAATGTGGTTACGTGAAACTGTACAGTACCATGGTTGACAAAAGGATATACACAATATTTTCATGGATACTCAAAACCGTGGATGGCAAACTCGTGGTTGGCCAAGGGACCACTGTGCTCACATGTATATGTAAACAATAAGAAAGATCCCCCATATAGCAATATACAGTAAACTTGGAGAAATCTCTGAGAAAGCAGCCAGCATTGTGAATGAGGATGCAGTGTGGCCACCACCACACCTGACTGCCTTTATCTCCTCAGTGCTGCACCACACCCGGCAGGGTGTCCAAATTGGACTGGTGATGTCATCAACGAGGACGCAAGGCTTAATTGCCTGTCTCGTGTTTCAACTCTCCCAAGCGCCTCCAGGAATAACTTCATCATCATCAGTATTCGCACTGCATGCACACTAACAGCGTCCCACAATTCAACGTTCACCATCGTCTTTTCTCTCTCATTTAACCCTCTTCATACTAATTTTTTATCTTTATTGTCACATCTCGCTGTTGCATTGTACTATTGTTTTGTCGGCATTGCCGACAAAACAGCTGCCGAAAGGATCCTGCTTAACAGAGACCTGGCATAATCAAGATAATTTTCTCGCATTGAATGAGACCCTACCGCAACATTTTGCATTCCATCAGAAGACTCGTCCACAAGGCCATGGTGGCAGCTTAGCAGTTCTCCACCATGTGTCTGCTGACATCCGATCGATTCCATCGCCAACCTTCAATTCATTCCAACATATGTCTCTGGATTGGAGGTCAGCTCAACCTGGTCTACCACTCACCTGGAGCCTCTTCTTATTTTCTCAATGAACTGTCTGAACTGCTTTCCAAGACGTGCTCCAGTTGTGAAAGGATCCTGATTCTTGGCAATTTCATAATCCATGTTGACTCTCTAAAGAGACCACTTGCAAGGGATATCATGGGCACTCTGACCTCACTTGTTTTCATTCAACACGTGACATCTGCTACTCAGATGCAGCCATGCTCTCGATTTGGTTTGATCATGGTGCATATCGGTTAACAATCTGTCCATCACCGATCCTGGTCTGTCTGATCACTGCTGTGTGTTTGATCTTCAAGTACTGCCTCCCATTTCCATCACCAAGCCCCAAATCCAATTTCGAAGCTTAATGCCTTCACTCCAGACATATTCACCACAGCAATCAACAATTCAACGCTCTCCGCCTCAGCTCACTCTGCCTCTGATACAACAGTAGAAACTTACGACAGCCTGCTGTCAAGAAAATGGGATGATTTAGCTCATTAAAATCACACTATATCTCAGGTGGAAAACCACCCCCTTGGTATACTGCTCAACTATAGGATTTCAAGGCGAATGCATGAAGGGCTAAACGGAAAATTTGGCCTCAATATTCATGCTCAAATCATTATGGAACAGGTCAACTGCTACCAGAAGGCACTTGACTGTGCCCATACCAACCATTTTTCCAACTTTTCCGGCTAATTCCTGCGACAAGCCAATGATTATTTTCTCGACCAATAATCAGCTCCTTCGTCCAACCAGTCACTCGCCCTCACTTCCCTTCACTAATAAAATGTCTAAAACGAAATGGTGACAAAACAGAAATTTTGTTTGTCGGAACCCCACAGCAATTGTCCAAGGCTGAACCTATCCAATTGATATTTGATGACAAGACCACTGAAGATGCTAAGGCAGTCCGGAATCTAGTTGTGACTCTTGATTCTTCACTCACCTTTGAGACACACATCAACAAGGTGACAAAGGTAGCCTATTTCCATCTCAGAAATATAGCCAGACCGTGCAACAGCCTGTCACCCACTGATGCTGAGAAGCTAATACACATCCTCATCACCTCACGAATCGATTATTGCAATGCACTGATCGCCGGCATCCCTGCCTACCTGATCAATTGTCTCCAACGTATGCAGAATGCGGCTGCTACAGTCCTCACACACCCATCCATGATCACATATCCCCAGTAATGATGTCTGTCCACTGGTTCCCAGTTAAATACAGGATTGAATTCAGCATCCTCCTTCTTACCTACAAGTCTCTCACTGGCGCTGCTCCAACATACATCTGCGACCTACCTCAGGCACCCTCCTTAACATGACAAATTCTATCCTCCAATATGGGCTTGCTGCATGTGCCGAGGTAGCACCTCCATTCCGTGGGTCACAGAGCCTTTTCGCGCGCTGCTCCCATACTTTGGAATGCCCTTCCATTAGAGATTTGATCAGCCGAGTTCTTGGGCATCTTCAAATTCGTCTCAAGACTCACTTGTTCCATAAGGCTTTCAAGTCCTCTCGCTAGGTCTGTTGATGCGACTCAGTATTGTCGTGCCGGGATGATGGCTCTCTCCCGACCTGCTCAGGAACATTTATTCCGTCCTTGTTTGTTGAAGAATTATATGGGTTTTTTTTTAATCATCGCTTATTTTTATGTCCTTCTATAATTTATTGCTACTATTTGACATTCAGTTGAACTGTCCTGATGTTGTTGACATGCCGTTCTCTCCACAGCTCAGATTTGTTAACAAAAAAATACAAAAAGAAATACAAAAAAACCTTGTTGTTGCTGATTTGATGTTCTTCTCTCGTTGATGATGTGCCGCTATCGCCACAGCTCTGTACAGCGCTTTGTGACTCTCGAGTGACAAGCGCTGTAAAAATGCAATTATTATTATTATTATTATGCAGTATAAACACTGGTAGCCTCTCAAAAAAACAAAGTCCTGTCCAAGGCAGTCCCATTTCTGCCTTGGGTGCCTTCATGGGCAACATTTATGGGTTCTTCCCCTTTTCTGTGTTTCTGCTGGATTCTTGTGTTTCCTGCCGCACTCTCAAACATTCTTCAGAGTTCATGAGAATATGCCAAACCAGGCTACATTTGTTTTGTGGCCTTATGGCTTATGACCGTGTCATATGCCTTAAGTCCACTCCAGGCTTATGACTATGTGCCCCAATGGATTATGTGGGAGGTACTGCGGGAGCACAGGGTACAGGGGCCGGATACAGGAGGCTGAAATAAGTTCTTCCATAGGGTTGCTATGGCCAACCTGAGTGATACGATGAGGGGCTCAGTGATCCCGGAGGCGCTCAGAGTAGAACCACTGCTCCTTCGTATTGAGAAGAGTCCATTAAAGTGGCTTGGGCATCTAAGAATGCCTCTTGCGCACCTCCCTCTGGAGGCGTACTGGGTATGGCCAACTGAGAGGAGACCCTGGGGCAGGCCCAGGATCTATTGGAGAGATTATATATCTCCTGGTTTGGAAACACCTTTGAATACCCCGGTAAAAGCTGGAGGAATTTGCTATGTAAAAATGATATCTGGGCTGCTTGTTAAGCCTATTGGCTCCACGACCTGGACCTGAAAAAGTGGCATAATAATGGCTGGATGATACATTGAATCGTACACATGATCATTTCCCATGGTACACAAACCACACAAGAGGTACTTACCATCTGTGGCCACCTTCCAGGTGATATTGAGCACAGCCTGTGGGTAGGGGCAGCTGGGATCGGTCAGCAGGGCTGGCCTCACATTCATTTGCTGGGGTGGCATTGGGTTCCATGTTATACCCTCGAACCAGCTGATGGGCGGCACATCCACTACAAAGACAGAGGCACAGCAGAGCTTTAACAGACTGTGTTGTTAGACAGCAGAATCTATAAAGGCTAGCAAAGCACGTCACGGAGTGGTTAGTCAGCACCACATTCGGCTGCCCTTATCTCCCTAGTGGCAATAATTAAACACGAAACAACTCACTCATTGAGTCGATCGCGGGCAGACTTGGAACCGCTTCAGAAAAACCTCACTGGAGTTGGCCATTGTGAGAATCAAACTTGGGTCACCGGGTTTATTGTGCCACATATTAACCACTACCCTGCCACTTACCCGCTAGACGTACACAAACATCTCATCTATATATAATGCAGCAGCTGCTGGCTGTTCTCTTGGCTCGAAGCTAAAAAATCATCGCCATCCAACGGTGGAGGGAAGCAGTAACACACATACGGATCCATTTGTGTGTTACCGCTAAGCTTATTATAAAAGTATAGAATAATAACACAAGTGGGACGGTGAGTAGAACTGCTGCCTCAAAGCAAGAAGGGACTGGCTTAGATTCCCAGCTTGGATACCTGTGTGGAGTTTGGATGTTCTCCATGTATCCACGTAGATTATTGCTGGGTACTTCTGTTTCCTTCGTCGTCTTAAAGACAAGCTGCTGTCTTGGCTAAATTGCCCCCAAGGCCCTGAGAAGTTGTAGCTTACATACCGCTACATGCTAGGCAAGTATTACAAATATCTACGTGGTTCAACGGTTCTTTCCGGTTATATTTTTAAAAACTGAATGACTGAGTGAACCATGGATTGATCATATCTTCTTGAAAAGTTTGGACAGCTGTGCATTTTCCACTCAGTCAGTACTGATCTCGCCTATATGGGTGAAGAGCACCATAAAGACCAGGATAGCCTTATGGCATTGTAATGAAAATGTATTGATTACAAAAAATGGGCAGTCATTCCTCGGTATACAGAAGGATTACTTTTTTGAAAATATTTCCATTAAGTGAACTTCAAAATGTTGGTTGAAATTATCCCATGTGTTCCCATTATATAAGTGGACAGAACAAATTTGTAAGTCAATGATGTAAAAAGAGTGTATATTAATGTAACAAGCTTATTACAAAATACTGTAGACTTATTGGCTTAGCACTGTCATGGTAGCAAGGCCTCGCATATTCAATATCACTCAGTTTTTAACCCTCATCATACCTCATTAACACATCAAGTTTAATTTCTAGAGTAACTGGTTTAGAGTCCTCTTTGCACAACTGCTGCTGCTAAAACTACAGGGTTACTTTTTACTTTCCAGAATTGTAAAGCTAGGATGAATCGTCTAATCATGCAGCAAAGTTCTACGGTCATCATCACCTCCTTCACCTCATTTTCACTCACTGAACGCTTCTGATCTAAATCAGTAATTTAATGTCGTGCATTGAGGTCTATACTTCCAACTGTGAAAGTTCACACTTTGTCTCGTGTAGCAGTTTGCAATGGTCCCTTAACTGCCTTAAGTCGCCAGTGTTTTTAAAGCGAGTTTTAAATGTCATTCTGTGTGTTTGAAACAATTTTAATCACTTCCCTATTTTCCTTTTCTCTAATTCTTAGTGGTCTAGCACTGAGGCTCCCATCTCTAACACTGTTACTGTCATCTCAAACGTCACTCCTATATCTAACACTGTGACGCCTATCTCTAACACTGTGACTTTTCCATTCCTCCCGCCATTCAGTGATGCGCCGCTCTCTAGGTTGATTGTCCTGCTGAGTAAATTACACCAGGGGAGGTGCCCCATCATGCGTAGGCATCTTATCCTGGGTGTGGCCCTTCTCTGCACCCCGTGTCTCCCGCGCAGGGCTCTGGCCACTATTCGATATGATCGCGTACACTCGTGAGACTCAAACGAGCCTGATTCCTACATTAATTCTCTATACCCCTAAGCTCCCAGCCATTTTCCATGAGTTGAAGATACTTAAACTCCCTCCTTACATCCATCAGGGTGCCGACAACAAAAAAGCCCATTAATCTTCCTACAATTGATTTCCCTACCCCCATCTCTGTTTTAAACCCTACAAATTGGCTGTCGAGGAAAGAATAAGTTAGACCTTTTGCAGCTCGACGTTGCTTGCAAAAATTAGCGTTGGTCGTTGCACCTCTTCCAGTACGCACATTGCTTGCAACTCAAACACACTTTGCGCTGTTCAATCTGCACTCGTTGAACACCGGAAAAACCCCACCTATCGCTGAGCTGATCTCAGACAAGAATCTGGACGTGCTCTGCCCAACAGAGACCGGGCACCATCAAGACAATTTTCTCACATTGAATCAGGCTCTATCATGGGACTTTGCACTCCATCAGAAGACTCGTTCTCATGGCCATGGTGGCGGCCTTCTGGTTCTTCACCGTGTTACTGCCGACATCTGACCAACTTCGTTGCCAGCCTTCAATTCATTCGAGTATATGTGTCTGGATTGAAGGTTGGCTCAACCTGTTAAGTTGGTGCTGCTCTATTTAGTCACTGAACTGTCTGAGCTGCTTTATAAGCTGTGCTACAGTTTTGAAAGGATCCTGATTATTGGCAATTTCAACATCCACATTGACTCTCTAAAGGGCCCTTTAGAAAGGGATATCATGGCCACACTTAAATAACTTGGCTTCACTCAACACGTAACATCTGCCACTCACAGATGCGACCAAACTCTCAACTAGTTTTTCTCATGAGGCATAACGGTAACCAACCTGTCCATCACTGATCCTGGTCTTTCTGATAACTCTACTGTGGTTTGATCTTCAAGTACCACCTCCCAGTTCCATCACCAAGCCCCAAATCCAATTTCGAAGCTTCATACCTTCACTCCAGACATATTCACTGCAGCAATCAACAATTCAACAATCTCTGCCTCGGCTCACTCTGCCTCTGATGCAACAATATAAATTTACAAAAGCCTGCTATCAACATACGGGATGATTTGGCCCCATATATCAGGCTCCAAACCATCCCCTTGGTATTCTGCTGAACTCCGGGATCTAAAGGCAAATGCATGCAGGGCCAAACGGAATTGGAGAAAATATAGCCTCACCATGCTCAAATCTTAAAGGAACAGCTTAACCACTACCGAAAGGCACTTGACTGCAGGTACTAACCATTTTTCCAGCTTTCTGGCTGATCCTTGCAACAAGCCCAAAATTATTTTCTCGACCATTAATTGGCTTCTTCATCCAGCCAGTCACTCGCCCTCACCTCTCTTTACTAATAAAGATCAGGTGCATCAAAAGAATTAGTTTTTCTCAGAAAAAAACCGATGCCAACTGTATCTCTACCCAGCCTCAACCACCAACAAATACCTAAACAAATGTTCCTCCACCTACCTTGACGTCAAAACTCCTGGAATCTTCAGAGTAAATGTAATCCAACGTCTCTTCTTAGTTACCAGATATTGGCCCACAAACTGCTCCCTGGACCACTTCCCATCCAAATTCAAATCCCTTGCCACTATCGTCACTAATCTCTTTAATAACTCACTTCGCTCTGGCATCGTTCGCCCATGATTCAAATGGCCCACTCCTCTTCAGCTTCTACCTCACAACCACTTGGCCATATCCTGCGCAGCCTCAATGTCAGCGACCATTGCTATGCCGATGACATCCAAATAGATATTCATGCAAAGCCATCCATCAATGCGGCTGGTCTTTGCATGTCGTCGTCACTGTCAACTGTGAGGCTCACTTTAAATTTCCTAAACAAAATAGCGACAAAACAGAAGTTTTGCTTGCCAGAACCCTGCACCAATTGTCCAAGGCTGAACCTATGTAATTGATGCTTGACGACTAGACCATTGAAGAGTCTAGGTGTGACTCTTGAGTCCTCACTCACCTTCGAGACACACATCAACAAGGTGACAAAGGGAGCCTATTTCCATCTCATAAATATAGCCAGACTGCACAACATCCTGTCACCTGCTAATGCTGAGAAGCTAATATCTTCATTGCCTCACGAATAGAGTACTGCAATGCACTGCTCCCTGGCACCCCTGCATAGCAAATAAATCGTTTCCAACGTGTGCAGAATAAGGCTGCTAGAGTCCTCACTCACACACCCATCCACAATCACACATCCCCAGTACTGATGTCTCTCCACTGGTTCCCAGTTATATAGAGGATTGAATTCAAGAGCCTCCTACTCACCTACATGGTTCTCACTTGCAATGCTCAGACATACATCCGTGACTTACTTCAGGCACTCTACTCAACACGACAACTTCGATCCTCCAATACGGGCTTGCTGCTTGTTCCAAGATCGCGCCTCCACTCAATGGGTGACAGAGCATTATTGCGCATTGCTCCCAGACTTTGGAGTGCCGTTCGATTAGAGATTCAATCAGCTGGAAAGCCCTTCCGTTGCAGATTCAGTCAGTTGAGTCTCTGGGCATCTTCAAACCTTGTCTCAAGACTCACTAGTTCCGTAAGGCTTTCAAGTCATCTGACTATTCTCTGGCTAGGACCGTTAATGCGACTCACTGTTGTCGTGCCAGGTTAATGACTCGCTGCCGACTTGCGCCTGCTCAGAAACATTTATTCCTTCCTTGTTTGATGAAGAATATATTTTTTATCACTTGTTTTATGTGGTTCTATCATTTACTGCAGATATTTGGCTTTCAGGTCAACTGTCCCGATGTTGTTGTTGACATGGCGTTCTCACCACAACTCAGATTTGTAAGAAAAATCAAATGACGTTATTGCTGCTGATTTTCTGTTCTCACGTCATTGTTGTTGCTAACATGCCATGCTCTCCGCAGCTCTGCGCAGCGCCTTGTGACTCTCGGGTGACAAGTGCTCTGGAAGTTCATTTATTATTATATTATTATGCCACAGTCTCGAGCACGTGTGAAATTCTAATGAATGCAAATCACACAAAACACAGACCATGAGCGGGAGTGATGCATGGCAGCGTTTTGAAGGTAGGGTGTCAAACATTTTTTGAGATACAAAGGTCCAAGATTTATCCATGAAGCAATAGAGATTTACGGGACAGAAAAGACTATGAACCACAAAAAAAATGGAAATAAATTTCAGCCAAACTTGGGGGCCAGTTTTTAAAATCAGCAGTGTACATCTATAAAGCTCTGGACTACGGGCATCAGGAGGGGTTCGCCAAGTGTTTGGAGAGCTGTACTGGTTTTTGTGAAATACAAACTGGTAGGTGGGTGGCACGGTGGGTAGCGCTGTCGCCTCACAACAAGAAGGTCCCGGGTTCGAATATCGGCTCAGGTGCCTTTCTGTGTGTAGTTTGCATGCTCTCCCCGTGTCCATGTGGATTTTTGCCGGGCACTCCGGTTTCCTCCCACAGTGCAAAAACATGCTGCTGCATAGGTTAATTGGCTTGCAGACTAAATTGCTGTCAGTGCCCGGTGATGGACTGGCGCCCCATCGTGGGTATATCCCTGTCTTACGCCCTGTGTCTGCCGGGATAGGCTCCGGCTCACCGTGACCCTGTACGGGACTAAGCAGTTTCTGACAATGAGATGGGACAAACCGATAGGTGAGTCTGAGGGAGAAGTAGATTACGTGAATATGATTCTAATGTGTGAGAAAGGCAATGGAGCCCTTTCAATTCGACCCCCGCCTTTCTTCCGTTGTTCCTGGAAGATCAATGCTGTAGAAGGGACTTAACATATATATAGTGCCCACATACAAATAGGAGTCATACACATGGCACACACATACAGCGCCTGAGGATGCCTCCAACGTGGGAGGTGAAATATCGCGAAGTAGAGATGTGGAGCAATCGACACGGCGATCATGAAAAAATTGTTTTTTCGAAGCAATCACAAGCAGTAGAAACCTACATCATCACATTATAAATTGTATTTATTAATACTGCGACTGCAAATTCGTGAAACGACCAAAGTTAAATAAGCAAACGTTAAAAGTTTACTGTACTCTGAATTTATCAAAATTTCATTTAACACGATTGTCTTTTCTGCAGTAGCAGGGCCGATATCAACAGCTATATATAATCAACAACCAATTAATAATTCAGTGCCTTCCCAGGCATGGAACCTCTCTTTAAGACAGGTCCCACTATGATGCAAAACTATCCAGTAAACAATACAAGAATCATGAACCTTGCTATTGAGAAATAAAGAATTAAAGAACCAGAGGTGGCTGAAACCCGGATGTAAACCCAGTCTGTATCAGGTGCCGACTCAAAGCCCTGCAATGTTCTGGCCACCTTGACACACCTTGTAGTAATAAACACAACATGGTAATTGAGACACACAGCAAGCAAGACAACTCACCTTCTTTGGCGGTGCATTCCACTCCCTGAAAGTAAAAATATGAGGAAGAGATCAGACATAGAAATGAAACTTGCCCTTCAACGCTTCAAACTCCAGCAGCACCAAAGCACGCCACAGTGCGAGTGAGACAACAGCACAACCATCCTGCGCCACCCACACAGTACACCTTCACTTACCGGTCCATCTATATTAACAATAAAGTTTTTTTTTACACATCCCACCTGTCACACAACGTGTGTGATTGGGGTAGTTGGCTCAACATAAGTAAAGTTCCACAGTGCTTTGACATTCAGTGTCTCAGCAGCAATCAGCCTTGCTTGATTCAATGCTGATGAACTGCCTGAAGAGCAGCGTTTGACCTCCTCATCCACAGATTCTCTATCTACATTTACGTACTCGACAGGATCAGGGCAGCCCTGCCTAACAACAGGTGTTCGCGAAGTTTTAAAAACTGTTTCAAATCGTCACGCGTTCCACCGATTGCTTCCCTCCCATATTCTGTACCGCTTGGTCGGTTGTCCACTCGCATCGGACTCAGAACATAAATGTACAGAAATCCCTCGATGTATTAGGTACACTAAGTCTTCGTTATTTGCAGGGAATAAGAGACGCATATCATGAGAGCACCTCTCTAAAATATACACAACACACCCCACAAATCAACATGAACATGTTCAATAATGCTCCAAATACATTAACAAAGCTTAATAAGCACTGTAATAATAAAAACCAAAAAGAAAATACACCATTCAATAAAACAAGGCAAAAAGCAATATTATTTGCTAACTGCTACACTACCAATTCTCACAGTCACAAACACACACACCCACAGAGACAAAAACACAGATCCACAGTATAGCCTTATGACAGACTGTAGGGCCAAGTGCTGTTAGCAAGCACCTATAAGGCCAACATGGCACACGATGGGGAAGGTGGCCAGCACAAGACCAGACGCCTTTGTCTCCATGCTCCTATATCCAACAGACACTGGCTGTTGGCTGTTAGAAACGCTGCTGTGTAAGCGACAGATATACGCGTTTCATGAGTCCATGTGAATGTATTTCGAGCAGTTTTCAAGTTTCTTATTCGTGTTATTCGGTTCAATTTCTATTCTGTTATTCTCAATGAATAATTTTTACGTCTCAACTCTTGGGCCTACTCGGCTTACTGAAGCCTTCACATCGCCTCTCAGCAGCAGTCAAATTCCCAATACCGGCTCCTTATTGTGCAGCTCAACATCACGATCACCCTCACCTCGCTCTCCCCTCATGATCCTACATATCTTCTGATCTTATCACCCTCATCCACAACTCTATTTTCTCCCTCAGTTCACTACCCCTCTACACTGTCCTGCTTCCCTTTCCTCTATCCTCACCACCTGCTCACCTCATTCACCACACAACTGCAGCTTACTTACCTACCTCACCTTATAATTCACCTTGCCATCCTCTCCTCACATCTTCACATCATATCCTCACATATTTAACCACCTCACCATGTTCCTAACCTTTCTACCTCTCCTCAGTCCCCTCCTTAACTTTCTCACCATCGTCTTCACCTCTTGCCACTCACCACTTCTCACCACCTTCACTTAACTATTATCCCACTCCTCACTAATCTGCGCCTCACCATTCACCAGCCAACCATTCATCCCTCACGTATCTACTAAACACCTTGCTGCTACACTACTTACTTACCATCCCATTACCTTACTACCTAACTACTCACCACTTAGCCATTCGCCACATCAGCTCCTATTCACGCATTATTCACTGACTATTAACGTTCCATTCATTACCTTATTACTTACTACATCACTGCAATAATCAACAATCATTCACGCCGCCACCGCCACTACTGTGTTCACCACTCAGTGTTGGCCTTACTGCCACTCCGGTAAGCTAGTTGTTCTAGTTTTATCACCTCATCTTGCCATATGCCGCCAGCTGGCGATAGGCTGGCACCCTCGTTACATCCATCGGGATACTGGTTGTAAAAGGTTCATTAACCCGCCCTTGACTGATGTTCCTAACCCCATCCCTGTAGTACGTCCTACATATTGGCTGCCAATAAAGCAATAAATTAGGCCATTGGCAGCTCAGAGTTGCTTATTGACAATACCGATCACTGCCCATCCAGCATGCACATTGTTTGCAACTGAAACCCACTTTGACCTACCCAATTAGCACTCCATGAACATAGAAAAAACCCCACTCATCACTGAACTGATCTCGGATGACAATTTGAATTTGCTCGGCCACACAGACCTGTCACTATCAAGATTATTTTCTCGCATTTAATCAGGCTCAACCGCAGGACTTTGTACCCTATCAGAAGGCCCATTTCAATGGCTGCTGTGGTGGCCTCGCAGTTCTCCACCATGTTACCACTGACATCCATACGATTCCGTCGCTGTCCTTCCATTCATTCGAGCATATGCCTCCGGATTGGAAGTCGGCTCAACCTGTCAAAGTTGGTGCTGCTCTATCGCCCACTTGGAGCCTCCACTGCTTTGGTCAACGAACCATTTCAGTTACTTTTTAGAAGCTTTTATTTAACGTACAATGTATGTATGTATGGTGTCAGGGGCAAAACTTACAACTAATATTTCACCCACTTCCCAACATCCTACAACTCTGAAATGTTGCACAGTTACTCATTCTCGGTGACAATACAATAATCAATCATCTCCAGAAATGAACTCTTCAAAAAAAATAATTAAATTAAGTATTTACTTTTTAGGGCGGCGCGGTGGCCCAGTGGTTAGCGCTGACCCTCACAGCAAGAAGGTCCCGGGTTCGAGTCTCTCGGCTCCGGTGCCTTTCTGTGTGGAGTTTGCATGCTCTCCCCGTGTCCGCGTGGGTTTTCGTCGGGTACTCCGGTTTCCTCCCACAGTCCAAAAGCATGCTCCTGGATAGGTTGATTGGCTCGGAGACTAAAAATTGTCCCGCAATGCCCGGCGATGGACCGGCGTCCCGTCGTCGGGTGTATTCCTGCCTTACGCCCTGTGTTTCCGGGATAGGCTCCAGCTTCACCGTGACCCTATATAGGATTAAGCGGTTTCAGATAATGAGATGAGATGAGATTTTTTAGTGCATTTCTATGAAATAAAAGCTTCTTTTTAAAAAATATTTTTTAATGATCTTATTAAGCCGAGCTCCAGTTCTGAGAGGATTCTGTTCCTTGGCAATTTCGACATCCGTGTCGACTTTCTATAGAACTATCTTTGCAAGGGATCTCATGGCCACTGTAAACTCAATTGGCCTCATTTAATATGTGACGTCAGCCACTCACAGGTGTGGCCATACTCTGAATCTGGTCTGTTCAAGGGGCATATCTGTACCAACCTGTCCATCACTGATCCTGCTCTGCCTGATCATGCCGCTGTGTGGTTTGATTTCCAGGTACCACCACTTACTTCCATCACTAAGCACCAAATACAATTCCAAAATGTTACCTCAATCACTCCAGACTTATTCTCTGCTGCAATCAACAGTTAATCATTGTCATGGCTCACTTTGCCTCTGATGCGACAGCTGAAACTTACAACAACTCGCTATTACATGCACTGGATATTTTGGCCCAAATCAAATCACGCTGTGTCTCAGGTGGAAAATCATCCCCCTGGTATAATGTTGAACTCTGGGAGCTCAAGGTGAATGTACGCAGGACCGAAAGGACTTGGAGAAAATCTGGCCTCCACACCCTGCTCAAGTCTCTAAGGATAGCTCAATCTCTATCAGGAGGTATTTGATTGTGCCTGTACCACCCACATTTCCAGCATCATAGCTAATGCCTGGGACAAGCCCAAGATCCTCTTAATAATTATTGTAATAGTAGCATTTCTAGAGCAATCACCACCCAAGGGCCACAAAGCGCTACACAGAGACCACCGAAAGAACTGCACATAAACGAGATAAGAACGGCAAATCAGCAACAAAGTTTGCTTGGAATATTTTCCAAATTCGAGCTGTGGATAGAACGCAACGACAACACCAGGACAGCCCAAGCGAAAGATGAAAAGTAGCAACAAACTATAGATGGACAAAAAATAAGCGATTAAAAATAATAATAATTCTGCTACAAACATGGAGGGAATAAATGTTACCGAGCAGGCACAGTTCGAAGGATTTCCATCATCCTGGCATGACAACACTGAACCACATCAATAAACCTACAGAGCTGCGCATCCCCGAACAGCAGGAGGAATGGATAAGAGTCAAAGTGTAGAGATGGGAATCACAGTGTTAGAGATGGGAGTCTCAGTGTTAGATTGTGGAGTCTCAGTATTAAAGATAAGAGGCGCAGTGTTAGAGATAAGAGTCAGAGTCCTAGCCAGAGGACTTGAAAGCCTTACGGAACAAGTGAGTCTTAAGACGAGATTTGAAGATGCCCAAAGACTCAGATGATCGAATCTCCAATGGAAGGGCATTCCAGAGTCTGAGAGCAGCGTATGAGAAGGCTGTGTCAGCCATTGAATGGAGGTGCGATCTGGGCACATGCAGCAAGCCCGTATTAGATGATCAAAGTTGTCGTGTTGAGGAGGGTGCCTGAAGTAGGTCACGGATGTATGTCGGAGCAGCGCCAGTGAGAGCCTTGTAGGTGAGGAGGAGGATCTTGAATTCAATCCTGTATTTAACTCTTCTTGTAATTCCATCGGCTCATTCATTCACTCAGCCATTCCTCCTCACCTCTTCATTAATAATGACTACTCCTTGGACCCCATCCCATTCAAACTCATCCGGGAAACTGCAAATGCCTTACCACCATCATTATCAATACCTGCTTAAAACTATACAGGGTCACAGGGGGCCGGAGCCTATCCCTGCAGACAAAGGGTACATGGCAGGGTTACACCTGGGATGTAACGCCAGTACATCGCAGGGCACTGGGGGAAATTTACTCAGCAGCCCAATTACACCTCGGCAGCAGCGTGTCTTTTGACGGTGGGAGGAAAAGCCGAGTAGTCAACGACAACCCACGCGGGCAGAACATGCAAACTGCACACGGAAAGATACCGGAGCCGGAAATCGAACCCGGCGCCTTCTTGCTGTGAGGCAGCAAAGCTACTCACTCTGCCACCACGCCACCCTCCCTTGCACACACTTGGCTCCCACATCATTCCCCCGCTATTTAAATGTACTGCAAATACCTCTCTGCTGAAAAAAAAACAAGCTTCGATGACAACATCCCCCATTTATATTGACCCATCTCCAATTTAGTATTCATTTCTAAGCTCTTTGAGCATGCAGTCGCTATGCAATTCCGGAAACATGGCCTCAAAAATACGTCCTCGATGCCTTCCCATCTGGGTTAAGATCCAGCCATAATGCTGAAGCTGCTTTGGTTAAGTAGTTAATGACCTCCTTGTCACTACTGATGAAGGTTCGTCAAGTATTCCTCTCCTCCTGAACCCGAGTGCAAACTTCAATACCGTTAACCGCCCTACCTTACTGGAGTGACTGGAGGGCATGGGGGTCTCTGACTGTGCCCTGCGCTGGCTGAGCTCCTACCTCTATGACCAGAAGCAGTTCATTAGCCTTGGAGGACATCCTGTTTGTCTGGAGTTCCTTGGGGTTTAGTCCTTGGCCCATTTCTCTTCAGCATCGACATGAAACTACTTGGCCATATTCTGTGCAGTCTCAATCTGAGATACCATTGCTCTGCCAATGATATAAGAATTTATATCCATGCACAGACGTCCGTCAATGCATCTGGTCCTTGCATGTCGTCTTCAATGTCAACTGTAAAGGCCTGGCTCAATCAAAATTTCTTCAAACTACATGGTGAAAAAAAATGAAGTTTTGCTGGTCGGAACCCCATACCAATTATTCAAGGCTGAACATATCCAAATGATGCTTTACGACCAGACCATTGACATTTAAAAGGCAGTTCGGAGTCTAGGAGTGACTCTTCATGCCTCACTCAGCTTCGAGACACACATCATCAAGGTGATGAAGGTAGCCTATTTCCATCTCAGAAACATAGCCAGACAGCTAAAGCACATTTTCATCTTTTCACGAATTAATTATTGCAATGCACTATTCCTGGGATTCCTGCGTACCTTATCAATCATCTCCAACGTGTGCAGAATGTGGTTAGTTTCCTCACCCACATGTCAACCCATGGTCACATATCCCCAGTGGTAGCATCTCTCCACAGACTAATGGTTTAATACAGGATTGAATTCAAGACCTTTCTGCTTACCTACAAGGCCTTCACTGGTGCTGCTCTGACTTACAACCGTGACCTACTTCAGGCACCCTCCTCAACACAACTTCGATCGACCAATATGCGTTTGCTCGACGTGTCCAGATGACCCCTCCGTTCAATATGTGACAGCCATCTCCCATGTTGCTCCCAGTCTTAGGAACTTACATCCATTGGAAATCGGTCAGCTGAGACCCCAGGCATCTTCAAATTCCGTCTTGAGACTCACTTGTTCCATAAGGCCTCGAAGTTCTCTGGCTAGGACTGTTGATTCTGCTCATTGCTGTGTGCTTAGTTTATAGCAAACTGTTAACGTGTGCTTGCTCAGGAACACATCTTCCGTGCTATTTATATTTTAACAATTATTTTATTTTCATTTGATGTCTTTCACTGATTTACATTAATAATATTACTTATTTGATCTATTCAGATGCTCTTGACATGCCCTTCTCTCCATTGCTCTCTGCAAGGGGTTGTGATCCTCTGGTGAAAGGCGCTTTAAAAATGCAAATATCATCATAATTACACACCGCCAATATACACATTAGTTACATGCACACATACACGAATGCACAAATACACACACTCATACTCTCATACACAACAATTACCATTCGCCATTCAGTGCGATGAATTCACTCCCGTACACTGACAAGGTCATGGACAGACCCAGATGTTATGGGTTGCCTGACTTAGGTGACTGGCAGATGCACCACCTCTGGTCTCTAACCTGCCAACTTGTTGTGTTTTAGCCGTGCGTCGCTCCATCCATGAACATCACTCCTCTGCCCAAAGTTTCTGTTGTAAGGCAACTTCCTCCAACTGCCCCGTATTGTGTATATATTCGAATGTTGAAACACATGAATTGTGTTGGAAATGGTTTTTACTGTTTATGATTGTGGCGTTTTATTAATTGTTGACAATTGATCTAACATCTCTGCTTTTAACACAGCCTCTGGGTGAATGTTTCCCACCGGCATCACCAACTGAACCGACTGAACGTAAATGCGACAATAAAGAAGTACCACTTTCGCAACTTCTGCACATCCAAGAAAATGTATGATTGTGGCTTCCTCATTTCAACAGCAAAGGGCTCTGTGAAAATTCCTCACAAAGTGAATGGTAGTGGTCCGGATGGGCAGGCCAGGCCCCAGCAACCTGGATTATTAAGAAAAAACTACTTCCACAGCCAGCCTTGTTAAACAATGATCCACGATATCAGTAGCCATTTAAAATATTAAATACTGATTACGAATGTCAGAAAAAGGTAACGGGTTCCAGTGGAATGTCAGAAGTGGACTGATCCATGAATACACTATTACCATGAGCGAATATTCAGAGTCAGGTGATGCCCATTTGGCAACGCAAATTTTTTTTACAAGGAAAACCTGCCCAAAACCATCTGCAGTGGCAGCAGTTAACAAAAATAGCACTTTTATAGAACTTTTCACTCGAGGGTCACAAAGCTGCACAGAGCTGCGGAGAGAACGGCATGTCAGCAACAACATTAGAGCAGTTAATTGAAAGTAAAATAAAGCTATAATTTAGAGGAGATAAAATAAGCGACAATAAGATAATTGTTGTGCAAACAAGGAAGGAATAAATATTCCCGAGCAGGTGTAAGTCGGCAGTGAGCCATCATCCCAGCATGACGGTGAGATGCATCAACAGTCCTGGCCAGAGGACTTGAAAGCACGACAATGAGTCTTGAGATGAGATTTGAAAATGCCCAGGGATTCAACTCACCGAATCTCTAATGGAAGGGTATTCCAGGGTCTGGGAGCAACACACGAGGCTCTAACACCCATCGAATGGAGGTGCGATCTGGGCACATGCAGCAAGCCCGAATTGAAAGATCGAAGTCATCGTGTTCAGGAGGGTTCCTGAAGTAGGTCACAGATGTATGTCAGAGCAGCGCCAACGAGAGCCGTGTAGGTGAGGAGGAAGATCTTGAATTCAATCTTATATTTAACTGGTAACCAGTGGAGAGAAATCAATACTGGGGATATGTGATCGTGGATGGGTGTTCGGGTGAGGATTCTAGCAGCCGCATTCTGCACACATTGGAGACGACTGATAAGGTAGGCAGTGGTGCCAGGGAGCAGTGCATTGCAGTAATCGATTCATGAGGAGATGAATCTGTGTATTAGCGTCTCAGCATCAGCGGGTGACAGGATGTTGTACAGTCTGGTATATTTCTGAGATGGAAATAGGCTACCTTCGTCACCTTGTTGATGTGTGTCTCGAAGCTGAGTGAGGAATGAAGAGTCACACCTCGACTCAGGGCTGCCTTAGTAACTTTAATGGTCTGGTCGTCAAGCATCAATTGGATATATTCTGCTTTGGAAAATTAGTGCGGGGTTCCAACAAGCAAAACGTCTATTTTGTCGCTATTTAGATTTCGGAAATTTGAATTGAGCCAGGCCTTCACAGTTGACAGTGAGGCTGACATGCAAAGACCAGGCACATTAATAGATGGCTTTGCATGGATATAGATTTGGATGTCATCGGCATAACAATGGTAGAGATCGAGGCTGAGTAGGATATGGCCAAGTGGTTGTATGTAGATGCTGACGATGGGTGGGCCAAGAACTGAACCCTGAGGAACTCTGAACAAAACATCATTACAAAACAGGATGGATCTCTGAGTTTTGGCCTCCGAGGCTGATGAACTGCTTCTGGTCAAAGAGGTAGGGGCTCAGCCAATGCAGGGCAGAAATAAAGACCCCTATACCCTCCAGTCGCTCATGTAAGATCGGGTGGTCAATCATCTCAAAGGCAGCGCTCAGGTCCAGGACGACAAGCATACTTGGCAAGCCTTCCATCAGCAGCGACAAGTAGGTCATTAACTACTTTGACCAGAGCAGTTTCAGTATTATAGCCAAATATGAACCCTAGATTGGAAGGGATCAAGAAGGTCAATGTTGAGTACGTGTTTCTGGAGTTGTGCGGCTACTGCACGTTCAAGGAGCACAGAGAGGATTGGTAGATTTGAGATGGGGCAGTAAATATTAGGAATGTTGCAAGTTGCAGGATGGTGTGGCTATGCAGTGGCAACAACTGTGCTTCACAAAGTCTTTGCCCGAGGTGGTTTGAATCCCGTCGTGGGTACCTTTCGGTGTGGAGTTTATGTTAATAATAATAACTGCACTTCTAGAGTGCTTTCACCTGATGGTCACAAAGCGCTGGACTCCAATGCTGCGTGGATTTCCTCCGGGTTTCTCCCATTTCGTCCGACAACTCAAAAGCACATTAATTAATTGGCCGCTAACATGATCATGTTTGGCGGGTAGCTGCCCGCTGAGCCGGCTGACCGCGTAGTTGACTCCCGCCTGCGGTTTCCTCGAAACTCTGAGTCGTTCACTCTTTGAATGACTATCTTCGACATTGAACGGCGAGAGAGCGCGTTATAAATTCAATACATGTATTTTACAGGACATTGCTGCTGAGGAATGTTCAAACCGAAAAGAGCAAAAAAACACATTGATGTGATACCCACGCAAGATCGTACTGCAAACAGGATAAAGCATAGCGATTAAATACCTGCCAAAGTCTCCCTCGTTAAGTCGGGAGCAAATATTTATAAATGTTTGCCGCTTGCACCACTGCTTCTGGCAGAGTCGCCACGAGAGGGAGCGCTGGAGGCTATTTTGCAAACCTAACCGATTTCCTCCACCATCCGCATTGGCGATTTAAACCACAGTGCAACCCAGGACACTGCAGCCCCCCCCCCCCCATGAAGGAAGCGATGGCCGGCCGGGTGGCCGAGCGACGTTTGGCGGACAGATAAGCAATTCAATAATTGTTTCACAATCCTGGAGGTCAGTTATTGAAGTCAGGAATGCAGAGACATAGAACTATTGAGTGTGGACATCAGAGGGGGATCGTCTAAGTGTGTGAGGGGTATCTTTTCATGAGATGTAAATTAGGGGGCTGGCCACAGACAAGGCAGGGAGGGGGTAATCACAGTTCCGGGGATGGAAATGGAATAAGGAAATTAGTGTCAAAGTGACCCACAGGCGGACTCACACAACAAAGGACACATGCATTACGCCCACACATATAAAGGGACAATAGGAACTACGCACGCACACTACGCCTGAGGATGCCTCCAACGTGTGAGGCGAAACGTCGCGAGGAGAGGAGAGAGAGCCATCGACGCGGCTGTCCCGAGAGAGCAGCTTTTCGAAGCAATCATGCATCGAGCCGTGAAAACCTACATCATTACAATTGTTTCACAGTTTATAAGTGACGTACATAACTGCTTGGTGCTGTTGAAATCGACTGAATTTAAGATTGAAATTTAAGTCTATTATTGCAACATTTATTGGGAGGGTTCAGTGTTTATTACTCAGTGGGAGAGGGGCTCACCATTGAATTTTACCTTGGGCCCCATATTCACTAAGACTGTCCCCGACTACAGATGGCCAACCATACGACTTTTGCACCCATTATATGAAAAGCCTGCCTTCATGATTTTTTCGATTTGATTCCTGAACTATGTGATGAGAGAATGTATTCCTTTCCAAAGATGTTCTTTTGGGATACCCGTGTCGAGCGCTCCCCCTCCCTCTCCTTCCCAACATTTAACCTCTCACGTTGGAGGCATCCTTGGGCTTTTTGAGATTATAATGAAACGAATTTCACTTTCGATTTCAATTCCAGCTAAACATTGATGGACTCTGAAAAGCTCAATGGTCTTACCCGGTCGGAAACACAAGATTAAATAACACTGACATTACATTAAAGAATTTGCATCTAGCACCCGAAACATCGCCTCCTCGCCACCTTCATCAGATAAGGCCTACATGACTGCTCTCAAGTTTACCACAAGTGATGGCACATTGACACCACATGTACTAATGCAGGTTTTCATGGCTTGATGTATGAGAATTAACTCTCCACGGATGTTCTTTGAGGATGCCTGTGTCAAGTTATTCCATCTCATCTCTCATTATCTGAAACCGCTTAATCCTATATAGGGTCACGGTGAGCCGGAGCCTATCCCGGAAACACAGGGCGCAAGGCAGGAATACACCCGACGACGGGACGCCAGTCCATCGCCGGGCATTGCGGGACAATTTTAGTCTGCGAGCCAATCAACCTATCCAGGAGCATGCTTTTGGACTGTGGGAGGAAACCGGAGTACCCGGCGAAAACCCACGCGGACACGGGGAGAGCAGGCAAACTCCACACAGAAAGGCACCCGAGCCGAGAGATTCGAACCCGGGACCTTCTTGCTGTGAGGAGGCGTCAGCGCTAACCACTGGGCCACCGCGCCGCCCGTCCAAAGTTCAATTATTATCATTAACGATTATCATCATTGCTTTTCCAACAAACCGCTCTGCGCTTTCTCTGCCGCACGACAAAAGCACTTGCGCGAGCACGTTGACGGCGAGGGGTTCGCCGCACAGGACGTGGTGTGCCGGGAGACCCACGGACCGTCGCAAAACGCGGCGGCGGTTGACGTTAATCGTGCGGCAAGGCTGATGGTGGCGGCTCTGATGAGACGCCACCATCACCAAACAGCTGCCTCCCAACGGAAAAATTAACAAACTCCGGGGCACTGTCCGTTACTCGTCGTGCTGACAGAACGCTCGTCTTCACCGCCACCGCGCTCGCGTTCGGTCGCTCGCAGCAGCGTGAAGTTGACATTAATTAACGAGCGAGTCGGCTCTCCGCGCTCCGAGACGCAGCGGCGACACTCGAGGCTCGGTCGCGAAACCCTCTCTCTCTCTCGGTCGCTGCTCGGCAGTCGAGATGCGTTAGCCTCGAACACCGCCCGCCCGCCATCGCCCGCCGAGTCGCCCACGGCTCGCTCGGGCAGAT
>JAZEWT010000024.1:12107437-12123795 GCA_036362905.1 Mordacia mordax | reverse complement strand
AGCGGTGGTCTGGGGGAACTTTGGATGGAGAGGGGGGACAAAGAGCCGCGCGGGGGACGGGTAGCGGTGGTCTGGGGGAACTTTGGCTGGAGAGGGGGGACAAAGAGCCGCGCGGGGGACGGGTAAGCGGCGGTCTGCGGGGACAACGACGGTATTAAAGGATTCTACTGTTCGGACTTTTGCTCGAGATTTAATGAGTGACTCGGATGGAGGTCCGTCGAGGAGTGTGGCCGGAGCCCGGAGGCTGACGGCGCGCTGCGAGGGAGGGGATGAGGAGGCTGACTCGGTCTCCACCGACACCCTATTGTCCACCCCGGACGCGCCTTACCCAGCGCCGCGGCCAGAGCCTCGCTCTACCCAGGGGCTGGAGTCCCAGCTTGCCGCGGCTAGAGAGAGAGAGAGAAACGGGAAGCGCCTAGCCCAGAGTCACGACCGGTGCGCCACCAGATTAACCCCCCCCCCCAATCCACGTGCAGTCACGCGCGTGGGGTTCACCTTGTTATCGGACATTCGAGCTGGCCAAGGCACCAGCCTGCAGTCTCTCTCGTGCGGCCGGCGGCCCTATCATTGGGTATAGAGAGAGGGTTCAGGTTGGAACCGGCTACAGAAGCAATGTGCACGTATGTGCACGTGTATATATAGATGATTGTAAAACTCGTGGGGCAACTCATGGCACCTGGGACTCTCCCGTGACTCCCTGTCAACGAGTCTTCGATACTTCATGTGATAGCTTCAAAATACACCTGGCCTGGCACAAGCGCCATGGTAGTGTCACCGCCACGTAGCGGCCAAAGGCGGTTGTAAAAAAAACCACTACGAGAAACACACAGGGCAGGCATCAGGAAATAACACATTTTGTTTTACTTACAGAGTTGCAATACAACATTCCTTTGTATAAAACGGTGACGTACAGTACTTACAGTAATATGTACATAGACATTAGTCGGTTCTATTCTGATGTACACAACGGAGTCGCAAAACAGCGAGCTATTTCACAAGCTGTACCCAAAAATGTAAATGTGAACCTCTACTTGGGTTTTCACATGAATCTTTACAATCAGCCACGCCACCCCGCCGAGCCGTGAAAACCAACCCTGAAAAGTGAATAAATATTAATAATAGTTATTGAATTTATAGAGCGCTTTTCACCCGAGGGTCACAAAGCGCTTAAAAAGGGCCGCGATAGGGAGGGGGGGGTGGTGCGGGGACGTAACTCGGCGTTGGCAGGTTGGTCAGGATTGGGGTCAGGGTTACGGTGAGTAGCAGCTAGTGCCGGTGGCTTACTGCTCACCAGTGGCGCACAAGAAAATAACACAAACTCGACGCATTTGTCAATAGCTATGCCTTCCTCACAGCACACGTAGCACATTGCCCGAGGTGCCGCTTATCACATATTTCTCCCTTTTAAGTTCGTTGAGTCCTTATAATTCGAATTTGGTTTGTCAGTATTGCCCCGAAAAAACCGCCCACTCCTCCGTCCCATTGCAATGTGGCCATTTCAGTTTAGTCGCTTTTCATGTCATCACAGCAGTTTAAACATTTTAACTGCCAATAATAATAATAATAAAATAAACCTTAAATAGGTCCAAGTTAAAGTGTCCCTTGTCCTTAAGAGCAAAACTAATAAAATAATCACACAGTTTGCCTATTTTATCTGTCCCTCCATATAAAAAAATAAGATATTTATTAGACATCTTTTCGGCCACTCGCTGGACTGATTTCAATAAACGTCTCATCAGCCGTCAGGCTTGTTCACACCAATGGTGCTGAACTGCATCATGATTACGAGCAACGACCCAAAAGACGGCCGTTATCTCCATTAGCAGTTCCAAACCAGTAGTGTCAAAAATAAACCTCCACACTGCTCTGGCCACTGTCTTAACGGAGCAACTACTGCGATTTCTCACCGAGTGCTGCGAGCTCACCTGGTGAGGTGGAAGCGTGGGTTTCGCGTCAATCCTCACCAGGACTTAACCCCTCGTGTCTTCACGACCACGAGCTCCCAGCCAGCTTGTTTTTTTACAGTTTTAAAAAAAGAGACAGCGAGCTTGGGAAACCTCATAAGCGCATCAAAGAAAAGCAATTCAAGTCAAATGTGTTAAATATTTTAAGTGTATACGCTCTGAAGTCGATCGCGCACACTGGGTGCATGTTCCGACGGTGTGAAGCCGCGTGTGTACGGCGTGGCTGGTTGTGAAAGCACATTGGAAACTCTCCACCGTCTGGGTGAGTAGGCCGAGGGGGTTTGGGAGGCTGAGCAGACAGGTTGGGGAGGAGGGGACAAGGTGGGCATTCGTACAGCACAGGCGCGGCTGCATGCAGAGGGGCGAAGAAGGAGCGGGTGATGGGTATAGGTCGGGACGGATTATAAACTACGCACACACTTTCAGTTAAAGCGCTACTTTCCTCGTAAACAATTCAGCCATGTGGGTCGCTCGGGAAACCAATATCATATCAAAGCAGACAAGTGGCCAAATGTCGACCGAAGGTAAAATGATAATAGTTAACAATAAAGACAACAATTATAATACTAAAACGCTTTTGCGCAGCCAAGTTTAAATGACAGGGTCCGCTGACGGGGAAAGGTGTAAGCGAGCAGCGTCGCGAATGGTATTTGATTTAAATACGTGTTCGGGTGATGCTGCCCGAGTGAAGTGGTGAAACCCATCAGTGTGAGTCCGTTTGCTGTCGCTGGGTTTTAATCATCAGTGTGTGTTGTTCACCACTCCTCTGGCAAGGAGAAACTGGCCTGGACCTCAACGAGCGAGATAACTACGACAATGGGTTTAGCATCGGCTGTACCACTGATGTGAAATAAGGAAATGAACAAATCCACCCACCAATGGAACCCCCAGAGGGCATTGTTTTCACCTATGTTTAAACCAGGCCAAAGCCTCAACCTGACCTGCGATTTCTATGAGTTTCATCTACAGAGCGTGGTCTCTTAAACCGGGTGATCTGATGTCACAGGCAGGGCTAACAACAAACACCGTAAAGGCGCAAGTTACCATCAGCACAGAACAGCGACACTGCACGCATCTCAACTGGCATAACTATAAATCTGAGAACATTGTCAATGTGCAACATTTAGAGGTACCACTGTTACTTTTACATCTTTGACGTCCAAGTAAAACTTAGCTGTAGTATTACATGGTAATGTTTAGCAACACCACTAGAGCATATACACACTGCCTCTTGTTTGGTCAACTTTAGGGGCAGATCTTAGTCGCCCCTAATAGTTGATTTAGTAAAACTCATATATCGAATTATTAACAAAGTCCAGTGTGCCTAAGGCAATGTCCTACAGTTCTTCAGCACACTGGCTGTGAAAGTAGTAAAAGTAATTTCCTGCTGGAATGAGCACGGAGGCCCTGACGCGAACCAACTCGCGACCAGCTGACATTTGTATTAAACATTCTGGCCACATTTGACACAAGGATGGATTTTGATTATTACATTGCACCGCACTAGAAATGTGATTTATATGTTGTCTTCTAAGCCTGTTTATCCAGGAAAGTCTCGCCAATCTTCAAGAGACTTTATCAGGGAGATCGTGCCAAATATTCAGGTAGGAGCAATGCTACCGTGTGTTAATTCCAATTGAATAATTTTCAGTAATTTTTTTTACATTGGAATGTTCTGGAAAACACCATCACGTCGTGTGTTTTTTTCAGCCATCAGAGTAATACAGAGAAGCTGGAGGAAATGCAAACAGAACAAGGGAAATATGCACATTCCGCAAAAAAATGCACCCGAGTCTGGAATTAAACTCCGACCCTTCATGCCGTGTTGCCACTGTACAATCCTGCAGCCACAGGCATGCATACCATAATGTCTCAAGGCAGTGCAGGCAGGAGAGAAGGCGGTGTAAACAGATGAGGTCAATGTCCAAGATACTCTGGCTTTACGATTTAAACGAAACTTTATTGCAGGAGGAAGAACCTCTCAAACATGACAGATGGATGATGCTGAATCAATAAAAATAAATACAATTCATAACATGTAATATTATATCAATATCGAAGGTATTCAAATAAAAAATGAATCAGTGGCATGAGGAAATCGCAAAGAGGTGGGGGAAGGCAGCCATGCATAAGCCAGTGCCAACATTTGGCAGACATTGCATCCTATACAACTTAACGTTTTCGACCAATTAATTAAAGTGGTTTTATTTTGGAGGACATTGGAGAACCCGGAGGAAACCCCATGCAGAACAAGAGAGCACAAACGCCACACAAAAATGTACTCAAGGCGGGAATCGATCCACCTCAGTCAGAACGTTCTGTGAGAAAGTGTGGATGGTACTGCTACATATACAGACTGTCATCCAATCTCGTAATCCCTTATGTTCAGTGGTCACCCGTCTCCAGTTTGAAGAAGCAAGAAGGTATGCGGTTTAGTAGATTAAACAATGGGGTTTTAATCAATGGGTAATACCTGCTGGTTATGCGAGATGGTCCAGAAACACACCGTGACTATAAATAAAACAATGAAAAGTGTGCACATAGGCTTAGAGAGATGCACACTTGGAAATGAATTGAGTTAGAGAAAGAGAAAGACATTGCAAAGAAAACACACACAGGTTAATGACATCACTCAAGAGATTATCAAACGTAGGTGTACTTGGGTCATACGTGTCATGATAGAAGGGACGGTGGACAATGGTAAAAAATAACGTGGCAGCTAAGCAATAAAATGCATCCAATAGAATATATGTTTGAAAAGATGGAGTGATGAAGTAAATACGTGCGCAGGGACTAGATGGATTGCCACATTACAAGATCATGAGCAGCATCGTCTTGGGAAGTCCTTGATCCACCAGCAGTCCCTGGTTCTGTGTGCGCATCTGAGACTTTCTGTAAGATGTCACTGCAAACACTTTCCAGTTATTCATGGGTCTCCCTGTGAGTCTTTGATCTGTGTGTTTGTGTATTCATCTCCATGTGAGAAGCCAAGGCCAGCATGTTCCAATTATTTCAATCACGCAGTGAGTCCACCTACGCGCATTATTATCCAAGCTCAGCAGGAGGGAGTTATGAGCCTCCTCACCTGCCAACAACATTACGAGCCTTCTGATACCACCAGATAGTTTCACTTTGAATTTAAAAAAAGTACACAACAATATCTCGCTTTCACTTCCAGATTGTTCCTGAATCTAAAAAATGGCCAGTTCTGTAAACTAGAACGCAGACTTCTCTAAGTGAACAGCAACAGTGGGTTGTCGAGTGCCCAGCGTGGACTCACACCCAGAGTGGGTCGCCCTGGCAAACAGTGACAGCACAGCGTGCTACAGTAGTTGGTTTAATAGCACACATGCGCACATACGAACGTACGAAATTAATAAAAACACATGCACGCTAACACGCAACAAACCCAAGTCTTATCACCAGCATATGACCTAGATTGCTCCCATAGTGTGCGCAAGCCCACAGGATTCCGGTTTTGCCTCAACAAGTTGTGGGAGCAAGCACTAATTTATTCGAACACCTACGAAGGCTATGGGTACTTTTTTGTCAGTATACATATATAAGAGTAGGAGGTTTTACCGTTTCTGGCGATTATGCAGGTGCAGGTGTTTACACCTGCATATGCAGGTGTTAACACGCCAGAAACGTTAAAACCTCCTACTCTTATATACCTACCAATGCTGCTGCGGCACACGAGAAATTGATGTTGCCAGGACCAATTCCGTTTGTCACCTCACTTCTGACGTTCACAGGGTTGCAGATCAACTTGACTCGGTTTGCATTGGTCAGTTTGGTAAACATTGCGTGTGTTCAGGTGGCAATTTGCTTTTACCCGAGATGTGGTACCGATACCGCCGTGTTTGATTACAGTAAACGGTGCAATTTTGATAACAGACGAAGGCTCAGAAACATTTAAATTTCGTGTGTGGGAAAAATGGCAACCCTACCATAATTATGTTTACAGATGAGTCCACCATAAGGAGGCCCAGAAAGTATTTAGAGATAGCATTGATGTTTTCCATGTCAACGAATAAAAGCTGAGCGGCCGAGATTTCAGTGCAGCATCATGCTAACCAGTTCACAACTACACTGTGTAGCCCACAATGTGGGTTACACGGTGTAGTATGTTTGCTGATTGAGTTAGTGAGCACATTCACATCGTCAGAGTGATGCTCTGCTCAAATGAGGACAGTCCTGAGCGATTACAATACATGCAATTTAAACTGTAGAGTCTCTGAATAATAGTACGATTTATAACGCGAGCAAGTTCTGTGGTGTGACCGGGTCTATCACACAAGACAACTGCTGTTCATTTCCTCACAAGCTGGTATTTATAATGCAACTCCGCAGGGATGGTGGGTTGAGTCAACACTAAACCTAAGATTTTAATTTGAGTATTCCAATAGCGAGCCGCTCACTCCACCAGGGACATATACGGCTGAAATATATAAACGCTTTCAATCTGAACACAAATTGGGACGTGACAGGCGATTGTAAACCTACACCCAAGCACAGGTTGAGAACATGACATCGCGTGTACCTGGGCATTCGTGCACACCCACTGCTGGGCTGAACATCATTCTCACAATATGGCCAACAGCTTCTCATCATAAGTTGCTGAGTGTGGGTTCCTACAGAACTGGTTTATTCCACGGGTCCAAACAGATATTGCACTTATCAAGTAGGTTTTCATACCACTAATCCTGATGTGTTTTGGGATTAGGCCATATGTTCGATCCCTAAAGCAATACGCATAAGATATACACAGTGGCATAGTGAGTGGCTCTGCGACCTCACAGCTAGGAATCCTGGGTTCGATTCCTGGCTCAGATGCCTTTCTGTGTGGAGCTTGCATGTTCTTCCCGTGCCTGCGTTGGTTCTTGCGAGGTTGTCTGGTTTCTTGTCACAGTCCGAATACATTCTGCTGCTGCCTAGGATAATTGGCTTGAATACAATTTCCCGCAGTGCCCTGTGACGGTCCGGGATCCCATCCTGGGTATATCCCTGCCTTACGCGCTGGATCACCGCAGTCCTCGAAAGAATTAAGCGGTTACTGATAATACATTAATGAACATTTCATTTGCACTGCACCTTTAGAGCCGTAACCATGTCCGTTTGGTTTAGGTACATCACTACATACAAACACAGCATCTGGATGTGACCACCTTTAAAACGCTCAGCACATCATAATTTCACTTCCATTGGCTGCAGCTCAATGGCATTTCTCGCGGGTCGCAAGAGAAAGTATTGAGTTAAGATCCTGAAGTACATCACTTATCATCCCTCTGGGTCCATTAACATGAACACCATTTTGTGGAGAAGATAAACAGTGATTGTTCTATGGATAGACTCGTCCGCACCATTGGACTGCTTCCCCCACCACCACTGGATCACTGATGCATGATTATTTGAGCAGGCAATCACTTTGACTGAGATTGGCCAGGTAGATGCATTGGTGAGACTTCTCAACCTGAAGTGTTGCTCTCGCTGGCAGTTCTCTGTGCTGTTTTGTCCCACGGACCAGCAATGATTTAATCAAATAATTTGTTTTGTCCATCCACAGTTCTGGCCACAATAAATAAGATTCTATTCATAGCTGGAACACTGACACATGTAAACTCTTTGTGGTTATGAGACTGAACACAGGCAGTGTGTGTGTGTGTACATTAGAACCCATTGAGGCAAAATGGGAAATAGTAAAACACAGCAGTAATGTGTGGATTAGGATTTTTATACGCTACCAGTAAACTGGTAACCGTTTTCAGAAGCGTTTCCCGGTTCCAAAAGTAAGGAAGCTGTAATTATATCCCGTGGAATGTTAGTGACGGATGCACCGATTGCCTTATGTGAGAGTGGTGGATGTCAAATCTTCAGTAACAGCTCAATGTATAACCCTGTAATGTGCTGCTCATGCCACTGACAGCAGAAGGGGCTCTGCTAAAGGGAGCTGTAGTGGTATTTGGTCTCATGTTCCTTACCAACCAGACGTGTTGGAAGAAGTGAGTGTACTCACACTGTCCCCCACCGTGCTCAACCTGCCGATCACTGTGGTGACTCCACTGCTTTGGCGAGTGCTTTAAAACACTTGCAGCATTGTATCAACTCTCGCACTGGAAGATAGAATCGAACCGGCAACCTGTGGACTGCAAGTCTAGTGCGCTGACCATTGGATCAGCAGCTCTCTTCATTCATTCCAGATTTTAAAACGAAAATATACTGTGTTTACTGCTCTATACCTTCCTATAAGTGCAAGAATCCAGTAATCGGGTCTACCGTGTTCAAGTAGTCACTGGTAACAAAGAACCCATAAAGTAGACAACCCTAGTTAGAACAAGTTCCACACAGAGATATTCCTCCTCCTGGGGTTTTGCCATACCAGCATGGGTCACAATATAATGGCAATGGCAAGAAGAGCCAGGGATCTGTGTTCAAAAAACGCTCATAAAATCCGGAAAGTAGTGATTGTAGTGAGATCTGAAATGCAGAAAGACCAAACTAAAAAAATCAAGATAAATATGAGTGTCTGAGCAAGATTGCAAAGATGGCAGTTTGGAAGTAGTTGCTAGGAATGATGTCATCACCTCCCACTGCACCAGCCAATCAACTGCCAGGAAGATAACTTAATCCTTAATGGCGACTGAAATATCCTCCACAGGTGACCAGGGTCAAGTCATCACTCCATACGCTTAAGCCGCTCTGGGGTTGAGGTAATTTAATTTGTTATTAATGTTTATTGATGCTATTGATAGCAACTTTGTAAGTATTAATGATATTGTCTTTGCTTATTATCAGTTGATCCCTTTTACTTTTACAATCGATGCAAGAGTGGTATGATTACTGATGTTTTTCCTAACTTGACCCGGTTGGTCTGAACTTCTTCGCGGAATTAAGATTCATAACAGAATTCTCAGCAAACAAAGAATTATGCGAGCTGTTCTGCAATCAGGCCTCAGCAGACACGAAGGCCTCACTTCCTCCGTTCCCGGCCGCACCGCACCCTCCATCTCATTCTCTGCTGTTTTGGAGCCATTACACCGAGTTCCGGTTTCACACTCTGCCTGACCACCACACTCACCACACCGTCACGAACGCCTCCCAAACAATAACACCCTGTGACAGGGTTACACCCTAAATTACAAATATAGAACATCTCTTCTTTACAAATACATTACGAATATATTACAGCCTGTAAAAGTAGTTATCTTCTTTACGCTTGTAATGCACCATCCCCTTATCTTCTGTAATGTTTTCTAGACGTATAAAGTCATAACTTATGTCTGCATGGCTCACATGCCAGATCGCTCCATCGCTAAAGCCGGGAGGGGGGGGTGTGTGTTTGGGAGAGGACTTCAGGCGCAGCCACCTATTTCCCCCCTCTCCCCCCCCCGGACCAAAAGGAGGGAACAGAACCCGGGGGGCCCGGGTATGCAAGGGGGGGGGGCATCTCCTGCCATTTATTCGGCACCAGGACCTACGCAGCGTGCCATTTATTGGGACAATTCGTCGACTTAGGGGGCCACGTGGATTCTCGTGCATTGCAGTAATGGTGCGAGGGTGGGGGGCAGGGTTTGGCAGGTTTTGTTGTATTCATTAACAAAAGTGCAAGTGCATTCTTCAAAGAAATGTATGCCCTTTTATTATCGCTCAAGACGTCTATCGCCATGAATCCTGACAAGCGATTAGAAAGTGCCACGCTCTGCAGCTTCATCTGCCACCCAAGCATCTGCACAGTGGACGAGGCCAGTGGTAAACTGCAGAAGCCGTTCCCTCCTGAAAGTGAGGCCACTCCACGACTTGTTTCCACATCATTAATTTTTCAGCTGATTAAATTTTGATTTTTATGTTTGACTGCTCGAATGTGAAACATTTATTTTCCAGTGTCCTGGACAAATGCTTCTCATCCATCCCTACCCCTCCATCACCTCCCTTCTCCATCTTCTGCCTTCCCCTCCATCACTTTACTGCTCTTCATCCCCTTCCTTCTAAATTATTTCCCTTCTCCTCCATCTCTTCCTATTGTCGCATCACCCAGATCAGAGTCCAGAGCGAACGATACAGCTGCAGTCGACGCCTTCCTCGAGCGCGCGCGCGCGCACGCACACACACACACGTATATTGAGCACACATGCATGCGAGCCAGCTATTGGTCTGCCATGTAAGGAGGACCGCTCTCTGTCACGTGTAAACATTATCACCAGTGGAACTGCCCTCGGGAAACAAGCGTGTTGAAAAAATATACTGGTCCTCCTCCCTCCTTCCCACCCACCCTCCTCCCACCCACCCCTGAAAATTAAATTATAATTTTGCATCATTAACTTAAATTATATAACAATAGAGTTGGTCGGTGGGGGGGGGGGCACGCAAAAATGGAACTGAATGGAGAGGGGGGTCATAATGGGGCGGAGGAGAAACTGACTGAGAGCCGTCATGTCATGCAGAGAGCAGCTCAGTGCAAAAATACAAACGGTTCCACGCGGACAGATGGACCAAAAGCGAGGAAAGCCCTGCCTGACAGCACAGATCCCGCTACCACCTCCTCACAGATCAGTTACCCCCCACTCCATCCCACCTCCTCACGCGTCAGAACATCGACATCACCCGCCAGCAACCAAAAACATCACCGTATCAGTCCAACGGTGCACAGTGGCTAAAAGTGCATTGTGGGAGCCCGGGGCCTTGTTGGGACACGTGTACACAGACACATTGTACCGACACAGCCAAGGGGTGGAACTACCCTCACCAGGAATCTCTCTGGCTGGCTCTATCTGGCGTTGGTGTTAACATTCGACTTGGAGCGACTCATACGCCAACTTCAGCTGATCTGCGGCGAAGAGAGAAAATGAGGCAGCTCGATGCTGATTCCCCAGTGTTTCGTCTCAGTCCAGTGCAACGACGCTTCTCGGTTTGATGAGAAATTAAATCGCCGCTGTACTCGGGTGAGATATTCTCGAGATCCATGGAAACCACGAGCAGAAAATCTACAAGGCCATTTTTTCAAAGAAAAGGGCACACACATTACACCTCTTCTGCACCGCTCATGGTCTTTGGAAGTGTGGTCGTCTGCCTGTGCATGACTTGCAGTATGACAATAGGTAAAATACACACTCGCACAATAATCCCTTCATCGAAGGCATTTCACGATGTGATGCACAGCGTCAAACAGTAACACAAATTTAAAAAATAAAATTCTGGTTCGATCAACGAGAATGAATACGTCTGAAAAACAAAATGATGACAATTGCCGCGACGGCCAACGGCAGATAGAAACAATGCCGGTGTTTATGCGAGCGACTTTCGCGCCGCGAGACTGCATTGCGCAGTGCAGGGGCGTGAGAAGCAGCTTGGCGGGGCGGGCTCCTGGGCCAGGTGTTGACAAGGTGCAGCGCCACTTTGGGCCAACCTGGGCTACTGTGGCGGACCCCAGAAACCCGCACCGACAGTCATCAGCGAGGCACTGGATTAGCAAGCCAAGCGTCGGGCCGCGATTGGCTCGGCCGCACTCACAAATGGCACAGCCGCCTCGACCCGGCACCGTGCGCTGCTCACGCCCAGCAGCCGCTGCTATAACTTGGTAATGCAAATCATCTCGTCTTCCAGCTCGCGCTCATACAGTGGTCTCCGCTCACCACTCAGCCGTCGGTCATCATCGTCGTCGTCGTCGTCGTCATCATCATCATCGTCGTCCTCGCATTGGAGTGGATGAACGACGCTCTCGTCGCCGCCACCACTCTCGTCGCCGCCGCCACCATCCTCGTCACCGCCGCCGCCCTCTTCATCGCCGTCGTCGCCGTAATCCCCTCCGTGGAAGTGGCCAGGGAAGAGTGGGTCGCGGCTCGAGGAGGCCTCATCCGAGCCCTCGTCGGCACCATTGAGGAGGTCGCTGGCTGCGCTCTCCATCTCATCCACGGTCATGTCGCACACGTCGGCGAGCTCGCGCTTCATCACCGACACGAAGCGTCGGTCGCGGGCAAACAGGCCCAGCCCCTCGGATATCAGCACCTGCGGTTGGCGGCGACATCGCGATGGGGGCCGAGGGATGAGCAAATGAGAAGATGAGTAATTACTATATTAGTTTATTATTATTATTACCTTGTTACCTCACAGTGGGTTTTCAACCATTTTAATTATAAGATATATTTTAAATTTTTAATGCAGCAAAACATCTTCTCTTTAAACGTTCAGATTGACTGTTCAAGACTCTGGGATCGATCTGCTTATCACGACTGACTGGTTGGAGGTCACTGACCTTACTTCTTTCAGGAGGGTCTGGCCAAGTTTTCATAGAAAGGGCGATGTTACTGCTGTGTGTAATTTGCAGGTATTTTGTTTGCATTGGGCTATTTGGACATTTATATTCTGTATGTGTATTTATAGTTATGAGAGGGAACTGGAGGACCCAAAAGAAAACCATGACAAAACGGATAAAACCATGTAAACTCGACAGTGAGCCAATCATCTACTGGGGGTCAAATTCATTTAGATTTTTCTCATCTCTTCTCCCTCTCCCACTCCTTCTCTGTCTCTCTTCTCTTTACAATCTTCCCCCTCTGTCTCCCATCTCTCCTCCCCCCTCACTCTCTCCTCTCCCTCACTTCACCCTCCAGTCCTGTCTCCCACTATTTCTGTCTTTCTCTCTTCCCTCCCCCCTCTCTCTCTCCTCGCCTCTCACCTCTCTCTTTCCTCACCCCTCATGCTCCGCTCTCCCCTCACCTATCTCCCCCTTCCCTCTCCCCCCTGTTTTACTTCTCCCACCCCCCTCGCCCCCGTCCCCCATCCCTTTCCCTCCCCTCTCTCCTTGCTCTCACGCACGGCCTGCACGAGGCTGTCAGCGCTGCCTCGGTGGTGTCGGCACGGGGACGACGGCAGTGGCATGAGGGCGAGTGACGTGGCGCTAGGGGTCTCGGAGCCCCACGAGTGTCGGGCTCCATGACCCCGGGCCCCCAACATCCGGGTTAGAGCTCCTTCTCTATCAGCCAGGGAGGAGGAGCTCTCCACCTGAACGGGACAGCCACGCACACATGCACAGACAACACGCACATCAACACAGACAACAAACATCCGCCGTTCACCACTAAGGTGCGGTCATAGCACCATAGCACTTGTCCCAAGCTAGATACACTCTGAGGCTATCACGTGAAGTGTCAAAGGCTCGCTGATAGCAGGTCACAAGACAGACCCAGGTGCCACAGGCTCACTGGCCGAGATGATTGGCCGAGGCACCACTTGTGCTCCTACTCTGTCAGTTCGCTGAGTTATAGCTGCTCAGTGCTCTGCTCACAGTTGTGACCATTGCTTCTCTACCGTCTGCAATTTTTAAAGGTTGGCTTCCTACAACTGCATAGTAGGGTCCTTCACGAGCCTTCTTCACTGAGGCTGATTTTGACACCATAGGTAGCAGTCATTGGCAAGTCCACTCAGCTTCAGGTCTTCAGGTTGAGAGGCCAGCCTAAATGTTTCAAATCGGCATAGATCCATTACATGGCTCCTCTTTTCATAAACATCTGGAAGGGAATTGCTTTCCAAGACTGTTCATTCGGAATAGATGTGCTGAGCGTGGTGTGCTAGCACACCACATTTATCTTTCACTCAATCTTAGAATCCGTGAGGATACCTCCAATGTGGAAGGCAGAACGTCATAATGGAGACAGCTGGAGTGACCAATATGGCTATTCTGACAGAAACGCATTGCAATGCAATTCTCATGCATCGAACTGTGAACATCTCCATCAGTACATAAAGCTTTGTGTGCAGCAACAGAACAGGTAATGTCCACACACCACTATGAAGCTGATGAAAACATAACATCGGTTAACTGATTTAGAGTAAGACCTCCAGTGCCAAACTGGAGCTAGTCATAATCACATTGGCCAGATACAACAACAGCAACCACCATTTGCCACTAAGTGGTGATGACGTCACCACGGTGCCTGTGCCAAGCCATGTACACCTTGAAGCCATGTGAAGTGTCAAAGGCTCATTGACAGGAGGGACAGACCCAGGTGTTTTGGGTTGCCTGACTGAGATGACTGGCAGATGCACCGCCGATGCTCACTACGGTGCCAGCTTGCTGTGTTTTATCAGCCCGACACTCCGCTCGTTGTTGTGAGTGTCGCTCCTCTGCCCTCCGTTGTTGTTGGAGGGCAACTGTCTCCAACTGCCCCGTAGCGTCCTTCATGATCCTTCTCCAGAGAGATCGATCTTGACACCACTGCTACCAGTCTTCAACAAGTCCACTCAGCTCCAGATCCTCCTGTGCCACATCAGCCCATCTCTTCTCTAGCCCGTGCCACATCCGTTTGGCCTCCTATATCCGACCAAACAGCAACTCGATGAAATAAATTTTCGGGTCAGGTCACGTAGAAAACTATAAAATAGTGTCGTTTAACCCTCCACCAGCTGACTCAGCCAATCAGTATGGGGTTGTCACGTGAACAGAAAACGCGCCAATTCCTTTACTATCTCAGCACACCGGCGTGTTGAAAAAGCGACCCCACAATATTTTACAAAAAAGATACGATGTTTCGCTCATAATTACATTCAGCATGATCAGGCACCCGCGCCAAACCTGGATGACTGGTACCGGTTCCGGGTGTGTTTATATCTCTCCTCATCTCATCTCATTATCTGAAAGCGCTTAATCCTATATAGGGTCACGGTGAGCCGGAGCCTATCCCGGAAACACAGGGCGTAAGGCAGGAATACACCCGACGACGGGACGCCGGTCCATCGCCGTGATATTATGATGCATACAGTAATTGATTTTTTTTGTTAAGTAAACATCTGGCCAGATTTATGGCGCACAACCTGACATGGCCAAACAAATCCAACCATCACGTGCACCAGCATTATATTCAGTTAGTTTATGTTTAAGCTGGAACCAACCGTTGAGCTATGTAGCTCTTTTCAACAGTTGTCCAGCGGGGAGGGGTAACCAAGTTAGTAAAAAAAACCTATGGTATACCCAGGATGGTATGCCTGTCCATCTCATGGCATTGGGGCCAATTTAATCAACAGGTCAATTAATCCAGGCAGCATGTCAAGGAGAAAACACGAAATCTCCACAGACAAAGATACCCAGGTCAGGAATGGAACTCAGGGCCTACTTGCTGTAAGGCGGTAGTGTTACTCACTGCGCCGGCATTTAAGGACGTGCTGAGTGAACGGTGCCACCGCGCAGCACAGGATGGTGTCCTCTGCAGTCCTCGCAAGCCCGGGAGGGGTCTCCGTGGCCGCTCACCTGAATGGCGGGCGTGTAGAGGTGGGGGCAGCCGGGCCGAGCAGTGCGCGCGGGCGATGCGGGCGGTGTACCCCACGTGTGCGTCGAGCAAGAGAGCGCGCTCGCGGAGCCGTGACCCTCTTCCGCGGCGTCGCCACGGCCTCCCCTTGCCTCGCCCCCATCTCCCGGCGTCACCTCAGGTCAGGTGAGAGGGGAGGGGGTAGAAGAGGAGCATGGTGGGCACAGACAGGGAGCGTGGGGGGGGGCTAGGAAGTCTCGGCCTTAAACGAGGGCCTGGTGTGGTGTGTGTTTAACATGAGCGCTGTGGAGGCAAACGCTGGTGGACACCGTGCTGGCCACCCACTCTCGTGTGTGCCCCTTGGCCTTCATACATGTGGAACGTGGATGCAAATGTTCACTGGAATGCACACTGTGAACCTGGCCATGGATAACGCTAGTGACAAGTGATTATTGAATTAGTTCTGCCCTCCCCTGAGTTGATTCGGCCTGTGTGTAAACATTACAAGCCAAAGGTAACCAGCATTTATTCTCCCTCAAATTCTGATGACTATACATTGCACATTTAAGGTTGAGCCAACCTTGGGGATATCCAGGACCTGTTCATATAGAGTCATCATTACTGACGTTTGCTGTGAGTGGAAACGAATTCGAGTTTCTGGCGCAGTGCCCTGACAGCTACAATTATGCCCCAGAGAAACGCAGCACACTCAGACATCACACACACTACATAATGATAAAGATCTCCAGTATAGACTTAAAAAAACTATCAGCGCAAATGCTTATATTGAGTAGCACCTATGCAGGCCAATGTGGCACGGGATGGGATAGGATGGATAATTAGCACCACACCCAGCCATTTTTATCTCTCCTGATGTTCATGTTCACACAGGTTATCAACCTGTTTGGACTGTATGGTGGTCCTTCCTGCCCTGATTGGGACACCTGTTCAATAATCCACTTACCCGCGCACAGGTGCATACTTGGCCACTCACCTGTGCACGGTCTCCCAGTCAGGGGCAGTTATGGCGTCCATATAAGCCGGCCTCACCCAGGCAGCGGCAGCGGAACTTCTCGTTATTGTTCCGTCTGAGCTTCGTCGACGCGCTACCGTTCCGCGTTTTCGCTCGTCCGCGTGTCGTCTCCGCGTATCGTTC
>JAZEWT010000024.1:12080913-12095507 GCA_036362905.1 Mordacia mordax | reverse complement strand
AGAGCAGCTTTTCGAAGCAATCATCAAAGACTATAATTCTGAGAGGGACGTAAAATGCGCGATAAAAAATTATTGTTCAACAAAGAGGGAAGGAATAAATGTTCCCGAGCAGGCGCAGGTTGGCAGTGAGCCATCATCCCAGTACCACAACCCTCGCCAGAGGATTTGAAAGCCTTACGGAACAAGTGAGTCTTATGAAGAGATTTGAAAATGCCAAGGGACTGAGCTGACCGAATCTTTAATGGAAGGGTATTGCAGAGTCTGGGAGCAGTGCACGAGAAGGCTTTTGTCACCCATCGAATGGAGGTGCGATCTGGGCACATGCAGAAAGCCCCGATTGGAGGATCGAATTTGTCGTGGTGAGGAGGGTGCCTGAAGTAGGTCACGGATATATGTCGGAGCAGTGCCAGTCAGAGCCTTGTCGGTGAGAAGGAGGATCTTGAATTCAATCCTGTATTAAACAGGTAACCAGTGGAGAGACATCAGTAATGGGGATATATGATCATGGATGGGTGTGTGAGTGAGGACTCTGGCAGCCATGCATTCTGCACACGTTGGAGACGATTGATCAGGTAGGCAGGGGTGCCAGGGAGCAGTGCATTGCAGTAATCAATTCGTGAACAGACGTGTATTAGCTTCTCAGCATCACAGGATGACAGGTTATTGTGCAGTTTAGCTATCTTTCTGAGGCTGAAATAGGCTACTCTTCGTCACCTTGATGATGTGTGTCTCAAAGCTGAGTGAGGAATCAAGAATCACTCCTGGACTCCGGACTGCCTTAGTAACGTCAATGGTCTGGTCGTCAAGCATAAATTGGATAGGTTCAGCCTTGGACAAATTGGTGCGGGGTTCCGACAAGCAAAACTTCTGTTTTGTCACCATTTTGTTTTAGGAACTTTGAACTGAGCCAGGCCTTCACAGTTGACAGTGAGGATGATATAATGATGTAGGTTTTCCCGGCTGGATGCATGATGATTGCTTCGAAAAGCTGCTCTCTCGGTACAGCCGCGTCGATGGCTCTCTCTCCTCTCCTCGCGACGTTTCGCCTCACACGTTGGAGGCATCCTCAGGCGCTGTATGTGTGTGTTGTGCCTGTTGCTCCTATATATATGTGGGTACTGTGTATGTGTTAAGTCATCTTTTGTTGTATGGGATCTACATCTGAATCACATTAACAGGTAGCTTATTTTAATCTCATAAATATAGCCAGACCACGCAACATCTTGTCACCCGCTGATGCTGAGAAGCGAATACACATCTTCATCTCCTCACGAATCGACTATTGCAACGCACTGCTCCCTGGCACCCCTGCCTACCTGATCAATCGTCTCCAACGTGTGCAGAATGTGGCTGCCAGAGTCCTCACTCACACACCCATCCATGATCACATATCCCCATTACTGATGTCTCTCCACTGGTTACCTGTTTAATACAGCATTAGATTCAAGATCCTCCTTCTCACCTAAAAGGCTCTCACTGGCCCAGCTCCGACAAACATCCGTGACCTAGTTCAGGCACCCTCCTCAAAACGACCACTTCGATCCTTCAACATGGGCTGCATGTGCCCAGGTCGCACCTCCATTCGATGGGTGACAGAGCCTTCTTGCGTGCTGCTCCAAGACTCTGGAATGCCCTTCTACTGGAGATTCGTTCAGCTGAGTCCTTGGGCATCTTCATATCTCGTCTCAAGACTCACTTGTTCCGTAAAGCTTTCAAGTCCTCCGGCTAGGACTATTGATGCGGCTCAGTGTTGTCGTGCCAGGATGTTGGCTCTCTTCCGACTTGCGCCTGCTCAGGAACATTTATTCCTTCCTCTGGCTTGGATTGTTAATACGGCTCAATGGTGCTGTACCGGGATGTTGGCTCTCTTCCGACCCGCGGCTGCTCAGGAACATATGTTCGTTCCTTGTTTGTCGAAGAATTTATTTATTTTTTGCTTACTTTGCGTCGTATGGTTTAGCGCCACTGTTTAACTTTCAATTGGACTGTTCTGATGTTGTTGTTGACATGGCGTTCTCTCCACAACTCGGATTGGTACATTAAATAAAAAAAATCCACACACAAAAACGTTATTGTTGCTGATTTTCCGTTGTCTGTCGTTGTTGTCGATGTGTTTCCGCAGCTCTGTGCTGCGCTTTGTGACCCTCGGGTGAAAGGCGCGCTATAAATGCGATAATAATTATTAATAATTATAAGTAACAACAATCATTATCAGTGGAAGAGTTAATCTCACATCAGCGATGGTCCAGTAGTGGCATGTTTGTTGCTCATTTTAGAGGTTCAAAGTTTGCATCCTGCAGTCTACCAAGTTAAAATTGACACTTGTATTAACTATTAAAGCAAAAATATGCTCTTCCTGCTTCACATGGCACACTGGTGTCCTCTCATGTTTATAAATACTCACTATTAATAGTTTAGAAACGTCTCAAAATAAAATAAAAAATGTAGCAGGATCCTCCTATGATTTGGAGCAAATAGAGTGAGTCAAGAAAACTTGAATCGATACATTAGTGAGGGTGGCGCGGTGGCCCAGTGGTTAGCGCTGACGCCTCACAGCAAGAAGGTCCCGGGTTCGAATCTCTCGGCTCGGGTGCCTTTCTGTGTGGAGTTTGCATGCTCTCCCCGTGTCCGCGTGGGTTTTCGCCGGGTACTCCGGTTTCCCCCCAGAGTCCAAAAGCATGCTCTTGGATAGGTTGATTGGCTCGCAGACTAAAAATTGTCCCGCAATGCCCGGCGATGGACTGGCGTCCCATCGTCGGGTGTATTCCTGCCTTACGCCCTGTGTTTCCGGGATAGGCTCCGGCTCACCGTGACCCTATATAGGATTAAGCGGTTTCAGATAATGAGATGAGATACATTAGTGTGGTTTTCGTAAATTAATAACGGTTTAAGTAACTCTATTGATGGGTGTGTGGTAAACAACCCTTCAATCCCAAAGCACACCTCCTGTGTACCAGGTTTCCCATAAGCTCCGCCCTACGGCAGAGTTTGTAATTACCCGGAAGATGCCCTCATCGCCGTCGGGGCCGCTCTCCCGGTCATCATCCTCCTGCAGCTCCCCGGAGATCGCACGCCGGATCTCGGGGCCCATGTCATGGAGCGTTCTTAGCCCAGCCTGCATGATACACACACGTGCATGGGTACGAGTGTGTGTGTGTATGTACACACACACGCACACGCACACACACACACTTGTTAACATATACAAAAGGTGTATACATATATGTATGCACCCATGGGATATAATAATAATTACACTTCCAGTGCTTTTCACCCAAGGGTCACAAAGCGCTGCATACAGCTGTGGAGAGAATGGCATGTCAGCAACAACAACGACATATTAACAGCAAAACAACAACAATAATATATTGATTTTTGTTGTTGTTAAAGATGAAGCTCACCCAAATAACTGTAATGACTGTTGGGCTAAGTGCTGTGTGCAAGCACCTATTAAGGCAAGCACAGAACAATATGGGGTGGTGTGGCTAGCATCACAACTGCCAGTGTTTGTCTCTAACGTGATGATGTTTACACCCTACACCAGGTTCTCATACAGGGCTGATTGCACTTGCATCAGTCCCCTGGGACAGGGTTCAGATATTCATTAAAAAAAGTTGACAATGAGCAGGACTGGAGCTCGGGTTGCCGGGTTCAAGGTGCAGGGCATTAACCCCAACACCATGCCCCTTTCACACGGTGTGATACTCATTGACCCCCACCTGCAGGGAGATAGTGTTCCGAGGGCCAATCCCCAGCGCCCCCAGCTCTTTGCGCTTCTTGAACTTGCGGAAGTAGTCCTGGATGAGGAAGGTGGCGTAGAACTTTCCCACGGTCACCTCGTCATCTGCTGGACAGGGCAAGGTGATGCGCGCACACCGTGGTGGCCGGACGACGAGGTGGCCGGGGTGATGGGGTAGGGATGGGGCAAGCAGACGAGGGCGAGCGAGGAAAGTGAGAAGGGCATGGTGGTGGGGCGGGGTGGGGGGCGGCAGCAGATAGAGCCTGTGAGCATCATGCAATCCGGCACCTAGCTCTTACACGATTTACAATAAAATCTGTATTTAACAGAACGTCTGTTAAACAAACCACGGAAGCAACGGACACCATCAACTACTTCTGAGAGAGCAGTCTGCATTAGAAAAAATGTAAGTAATACATTGTGTATTGCTACGATTGGATACATGACTCACCTCCCTATAAATGGGAGGCGAGGGATGGCGGTGGCTTACGCTCCCACTGAAGATGAGCATCAGTAGAGGGATAAAGGCAAGGCCGATGAGTCAGATGCCTTCTATGACCTCATGTCCCAGGTGTTGGCTAAAGTGGCCCCTCGGGATAGAGTCATCCTACTATGTGATTTTCCCAAGTGGGTCATGATGAAGTCATCTGGGCTGGAATGATAGGAAGGCATGGGCCAGATCAGCTCAACAACGGTAGAAGGCTGCTAGAATTATCTGCAGGCCATGGACTCGCAATAAGCAACACGCTGTTAAGTCATCGGCGCATCCACACAACATCTTAGGTGCATGCCGGATCCAAGAAAGACAGCTCATGTGCTGGACTACATATTGGCGGAGCAGCGGATGCAAGGCCCATGTCCTTGACAACAGGACCTACTGAGGAACTGATCTAACCTCTGACCATTGGCCTGTCATCTCTAAGATCCACCTACCATTCTTCCATTGCAGTGATAGGTGTCCACCAAGGACCCCAATCAAACCCACTGTGGCCTGGTCTCGGCTAGTTGATGAAAGCTGTAAAAGAGAATGTCATCATCGTTTGCAGCTGGGGCTGACATCGTCCCCCACTCCTTCCGATGCCAACGGGAAATGGGTGAGGTTTAGGGCTGTGGCTCATGCAGCTGGAATGGCTATACTGGGTACATGGTCTAGACCTCCCCAGAAACCCTGGCTGAGAGACGGGGTGTTCTAGCTAGCCGAGAGAAAACGGCAGGCCCACTCCTACCGCATGTACCATCCTGCGCCTGAAAACGAGGAGGTTTATCGCAGCCTTCACTCAGAGGTTCAGGGATCTGTGTGGCATTGCAAGAATGAGTGGTGGTCGCAGCCTGCTGAGGAGATGGAGTCTGCCTCGGCAACCTGCAGACTCCATCCGATCTCCGACCCCCAGGAACAAGTTTGCAGATTTGCAGAGCATTTCTGTAAGTTTTGGGGGAGGGGAACTCCCCCGGATTAAACAACACCGTGGTACAACATTGGGGATGACTCTGCTGGGGCTGCGGTATCTCAGGTAATGGAAGAAGTAGTCACACCCTGTGAGTGGCTGGCAGAGATGCCACCTATAGAGGAAGTACATAAGGCGATCCAGAGTGTGAGACCAGGAAAAGCACTGGGCAGAGATGATCTTCCCAGCGAAATGCTGAGCGAAGGTGGTGTCTTGTCTGCAGACTGCTCTGTATGACATCATTAAAACTGTTTGGAGCACAGGAAGGGTCCTGCAAGAATGGAAGGATGCCCTTGTGGTCCCACTCTTTAAAAGGGGGACCACACCGATTGTAATAACTAGAGGGGCATCTCGCTCCTCAGTGTGCGGGAAAGGTCCTGGCAAGGATCATTCAACATCTCCTTGCCAGGCACGCTGAGGAGAGGCTTGCAGAACCCCAATGTGGTTTCAGGCCGGGGCGGTCTTGCACAAATGCCATGTTCTTTGTCTGGTTGCTACAGCAGAGATGTAGAAAACTCCCAAAGAACCTGCATCTTTGCTTTATTGATCTGGTCAAGGCCTACGATACCCTGACATGCTGCTCATCATCATTAAGGACCTTCATGAGGGTGGGCAAGCCTGAGTAAAGCTACGTGGTTGGGAGTCAGAGCCATTCCCTGTTCACCTTGGGGTGCGACAGGGATACCTTCTGGATCCTACATTATAAGACATTTTTTTGACCATGTCGTTCAAGAGGCTTTCCATGGATGTTCCAGTGGAATTTCCATCTGATACAGGTACAATGGGAGGCTGATCGATGCCTGTGTGTAGTCAAGTGGTGGTTCTCTATTGGCCAACCATGTTATCTATGCCGATGATTTGGTGATCACTGCTCATTCTGAGGAGTTGGGGGCTCTGCTGTTGAACCTAGAGCATGCCACAAAGAGGTGGGGTTTTACCATAAGTCCCATCAAAAGCAAGCACCTATCTTGGTATTTAGTGCCACCGAATGCTCCACCTCCTCAGCTCTCCATGAGTGATGGGCCAGTTGTGGAGACAGTGGAGAAGTTTACATACCTCGGCAGTATGCTTATGGCCGGTTCCAGTTTGATAGCAGAGGTCTCGCTCCGAATCAGTCGGGCAGCATTATTGTTTCATCGGCTAAGTAACGCTGTGTGGGAGCTGCCAGGCCCTGTCGCTCCACACGAAGCTTCGCGTCTTCTTAGCTGCAGTCATACCCTCTCTTCTCTTTGCTTGCGAAACATGGACCTCCCCTGGTGGAACATCTGCCCATCTTGAAACTTTTCGGCTGGCCTACCTATGATCCATCCTGGGTTTGACCAGGTTCGATTGTGTGAGGAGCTTACAACTTCTGGAAAGATCTGGACAAAGTCCCATTGGTGAGCTCCTTCCACACAGCAACTGCCCACGCAGTTGCTGGCCAAACAGCAACTGCCCAAGCAGTTGCTGTTTGGCCAGATGGAGGGGGCTAAATGGGTGTGCAACAGGCTAGAAAAGAGATGGACTGATGTGGCACAGGAGGACCTGGAGCTGAGTGGACTTGGTGAAGACTTGTATCAGCGGTGTCAATATCAACCTCTGTGGAGGAGGATCGTGAAAGACGCTACAGGGCAGTTGGAGGCAGTTGCCCTCCAACAACGGAGGGCGAAGGAGCAATGCTCACAACAATGAGCAGAGCGACGGTTGGCTAAAACACGGCAAGTTGGCACAGTAGGGAGCATAGATGGTGTATTTGCCAGTCAGGCAGTCCATAACATCTTGGTCTGTCCTGCGACCGCCTGTTAGTGAGCCTTTGACATTTCACGTGGCTTCAAGGTGCATATGGCTTGGCACAGGCGCTGTGGTGACGTCACCGCCACTTAGTGGCGAATGGCGGTTGTTGTTGTTGTTGTTGGGGCAGCGAGTGGTTGGGTGGGTGTGTGAGTGAGTGAGTTTGTTGTTGTGACCTGTGATGAAACCGTCAGAGTCTGGTCAACGGAATCCTCAATGCAGGTGGATGAATCGATGACAAGTTACTGTGAGTTGCTCACAACAGTTCGCACTTCTATTTACACCACCGGGCAAGCAGCGCTCACCTCCAGCAGGGGGTACCACTTGATCCAAGAGCTTCATGTTGGTCCGCTTCCATATTTTCTTGATCACAGCTCGCAGCTCCTCATTGGCCTGCTCAAGATTTCCTGCAAGAAGATATTATTAAACATTAGCACATGTACAATCCGTATTAAAGCACAAAATACATGAAACACAAATTGCTTCAAAATCACCTTTGCTCACGCTCCCATCTAAGCCTTCACATTTTGTTAGTAATAATAATTACTTGTTTGACTTAAAAAAAACACTTCATCACTAAGAACTGAGCGTGATGCAGAAGGACTGATAATGCATTAAAAATAGAAATGCACAAATAACAAGTTAGAAGACAATAATCGTGATATAATAATAGAACAAACATCTGCATCTAAAAGGGATATGAACTCGATAGTACAGAGTAAGACATTTAGTATCAGTACTTGCTTAATCCTGTACAGGGTTGTGGGTAACCGGAGGCTATCCCGGCAGAAATATGGCGCTAGGTGGGGCTATACCTAGGATTTCATACCAGTATATTGCAGTGCACACTTTGTGGGGCAAATTACTCAGGAGGACAAATAACCTAGGCAGCAGGGTGTCTTTGGACGGTGATGGGGAAACTAGAGTACCCGGCAAAACCCCACACATAAAGGGGGGAGCGAGAATACACAAAACTCCAGAGATGCGCCCAAGCCGGGAACCGAACCTGGGGCCATCGTGTTGTAAAGCAGCAGGGCTACCCACTGGGCCTCTGCACTGCCTAGAGTAAAACGCTGTAACACGTTAACATTCATGAAAAAAGTTTAAATACTTCTGTAATTTAACTTTACTTTACATAATTGTTAAATTTCATTTGTCAGAGAGAGTGTATGCACATATCAACACTATAAAAAAAGTAGAATTTTTACAGAATTCGTAGCGTGAATGCTGGGAAAAATATAAATGTCACTAAAATGTGGCAGTATTGTTGTCTGTCCACAGATTAGAAATGCCACAAATTCTCATAAATTTCACTTCTGATAGTTTTTTGCCACAGACAACTCCAAATCATGAAGCTTTATATCTCACGCATGTGTAATGCCAGGTTCATATATGAGACTTCACAGGTGAGACGCCGTTTGCTTAGACGTTTCTGACTATGCTCTGAAAAATGTAGCAATAATAATTCTCCGTGCAAGCACAGCGAATGCGCTCATTTATCTGCGCCCAGCGGCGCACGAGCGCGGCTACGTCTCCGTGACAATGGCGGGGCCCTGTCTCCGTGTGGCCGTGTCTCCATGGCGATCGCATGGATCGACGTCGGCGTGCAGTGCCTCCCTCTGCAGCAGAGGCGGCGCTGGAAAACCATGGGGCAATGCGTGGTGGCGGCGAGGGCTGTGCACTGCCTACCGTCTGTTTTGATTTTCAGTGAAGTGCGGACGAGGGCGAACAGCGTTGCGTTGAACATGACGGTGCCGTCGCTGTTGAGAGGCATGTTCATTGAGACAAGGCGCTGTGGGATACAGCAGTGCGTGGTAGTGAGGTCAAGAGGTTGCGGGGGGGGAAGGGGAGGGGGGCACAGGCATTGTGAGTGGTAACTTAGGAGGATGGCGCGGCAATCGTGGAGGAGGTTCTGTCCAATTGGCACATCTTGAAAGGCAATGTTGTTGTTTCTGTGCGGGAATTGAGCGGTGTGCCCGCTCACCTTGCAGGCGACACGGTGCGGACACAGCTTCCCAAAGCCGAGTGGCGGCTGGATGCGTCTGAGCAGCGTTACCACGTCCACGTGCTTGATGCGGCCCCTGCTCCAGGGGCGCAGTGCGACCATGTTACACAAACCCACGTTTTGCTGGAAACCCGTCTCATTGCCGGTGGTGCAGCGCGCGGTTCTCACAGGATGCCTTGATAATAGGTGTGTGTGTGTGTGTTTTTGTATTAAGAGTTACGTACGCACTCTGCCTAACTCGCAGTGGATGCCGTAGAAATCAGAGCAAAAAGCACGTATAAATCATGGATCCAACAACCATACTGGAGAACTAAATATAAAATACCACATAAACACAAACGTGGGATCAATCAAATAGCAGACAATTATTATCTGAAATATAATTGCAAGTTAAGTTATCACGTCTCAAGAGCCTAGCATGATGTTATGATAGAAGTGGTGGGATGGGATAATGGATGATGTTCAATAATAATAATGGAGTAGCAGCCAAGCAATAGAATGCTCCAGAGATGACGTCCAGTGAGGATATGGAGCAGGAAATTTAGTTCACCTGCAGGTGGTGGATGGATGTTGCATTGCAGCACTGCGAAAGATTGTGCGAGCTAGGAGAGGCCTTAATACGGCAGTTCATCAATCATAGCTGACAATTACTGCAACAAGTGGGCAGGTGTCACCCACTCAGGGTTACTCACTTGGCCTCGGGGTCGTATTCGGCCCAGATCCTCTTAAACTCGTCCAGGTGGTGGGGGCCCAGGATGGACCAGTCACGTGTCAGGTAGTCAAAGTTGTCCATGATGACGGCCACAAACAGGTTGATGATCTTGAGAAGGGAACCAAAGATAGGTTGAGACGTCTGTGGCCTATCGAGTGTCGTATAGCCCTACATCTTATCATTTTCAAGAACATTATCCCCCACACCCTCACTCTACCCTTATCCCGTTCTCTATCTCCTACCCCTGCACCCCCGCTCTACCCGTATACCCGTCTCTCTCTACCCCTAGCCCCTATATCTCCACTCTAACCCTATCCCTTCCTCTATCCCCTAAACTCTCGCTCTACCCATGTCCGTGGTGCCCGCCGCCAGTGCCAGGTATTACCAGGAAGGCACACAGCATATAGAAGCTGACGAAGTAGAAGATGGCGAAGCTGGAGCCGCATGAGAACGCCTCGCCCATGACGATGTCAGCATCTGGGTCACATCGCCGCCCTGGCATGCACGCCAGCATGATGTCCTGCCACGCCTCGCCCGTCGCACACCTAGTGGCCCGGCAACACGGATCATCGCACGTTCCAACTACACACATCTCCACTCCAGTGTAATGGTAATAATAACAGTTTCAAGTTATAACATGTTATCACGTAATAACGTCAAAAAGATAGGGAGCCACTCAGAGACATGAGGAGATGTGATTGGCAGGGAGATGGAAGACAGCCGTGTAGTTAGCCGGCACCAACATTTGTCAGACACTACCCCCTATATATTATGATGGTATTGGTCAACTGGTTAATGTTTTTATTCGGATGTGGAAGGAAACTGAAAATCTCTGAGGAAACACACGCAGAATGGGGCGGAACACCCAATCATACACCAAAAAGAGCGTGCGTCACAATCAAACTGCCTTGCGCAGAACTTTCCTTCTATGATTTGCAGATCTTACTCCTGCACTGCCACTCTGTTGCCCAATGGGGACCAGTGCTGACAGCGGGCACTTATGAAGGCCAATGCAATGCAAGACTGCATGGGGTGGCCACCACGGCCATGCCAGGTCATGTCTGTGATGCACCGAACCACTCATTTAAGGCTGAATTGACATAGTTGAGGCCCAGTAGAATGTCAGATATTCGACAACGATGTTATCCACGATTGATAATCAAATCTTGGTTCGCCGGGTTCGTAGCACGGTGTGTGATTGCAAGTGCGTGCGTCCCACAGGAGTGTAGTGGTGTAATGGTCAGCACGCTGCTCTATGAATCTGGTGACCCAAGATCATTTCATGCTGACGGCCAGCAGGCCACTAGTGCAAACAAAGTGAGTAGGAATGGTGCTGGCCATCCACCCCCTTGGACAAGATGCCGGTTCTAATATATATTCACTATCAGCACTTGGTCTCGTGATCTGTTTGTGATATGAGGGGGATCTTTGTCTTTGTGTGTGCGCAAAAGTGTGACACCTGAACAGCAGCAACACGGCCTGCGGAAACGTCTGGAAGTTGTTGTTCCTGTTGATCTGCGCGCCGTCTTGCATGGCAATTTTACCAAACATCTGCTCCGACAGAGATTGCACGCAAACCACACTCAGTGCAGCCGCTCTGTGAGACGTCGCTGTTGTTTTAACTCCTATTAAGTAAGGAAACTTTAGCAAAATTTATTGAAAGTGAGGCGTCACAGCTCTGGTGATGCTGACCTGCATGCCAATGACGGCATAGATGAAGAAGAGCATGACGATCAGGAGAGCGACATACGGCAGAGCCTGCGGGAACAGACGTGCAGGAGGGGAACAAACTAGTGGCCTCCACTTATTTAAAGAGAGGTGACAGAGCCATCAGCTAGCAGGCAAACACTCTCGACGAATAACCCACGACTCACTCATCCAAACACTTACTGACCCAACCTTCAAACCATTCACTCACCCATCCAACGACTCACCCACCCAACTCAACCATGACAGCAACAACCAAACCAATAACTCAAGCAAACACCCAGTTATCTGACAAACACCCCGACCAACACCTCAAACATACAGAAATCAGCTCATCACCCAGATCACCACCCACGTATGTGCTCCCCTATCAACCCACCCATCACATCACCTCAGATTCTCCACTCAATCACTTCACAACCCACACATCCACTTACCCACGCACCAACCCAAAATCCTGCCACCAACCCATTTGACCTTTACTACTCAACCACCCATCCAGTTAACCAGCCATCTATTCACCCACAAACTCACCCACTGGAAGAAACCACCAACCCTGACACCAACCCACCCATTCTACCAACCACTGAAGCACTGAACCGCTCACCTGCCCAGTTGATCAAGCCCCCAACCACTCAACCACCTGCCTGCCTATGTGGCCACGTGGTTGACAACCACGTGTCGCCGCCACCACCGTACCTGGAAGGACTTGATGAAGGTCCACAGCAGGGTGCGGATGCCCTCGCCACGGCTCAGCAGCTTGACGAGGCGCAGCACGCGAAAGAGGCGGAAGAATGTGATGGAGATACGGTTGTTGTCCTCGGCAGCGCTGCCCGAGTTCTGTGGGAGGAAACGTAATGAAGGCAGCGTCAGCAGCTGCCTCGCACCGCGGTATCCCTGGCGACTCCGCCGTGACCCTAACCCTGATCCTAACCTCTCAGGCTCAATAATAAAAACTAAATAATGCGTAAAAAATACCTGCTGCCCATATCTGTCCGTCCACATTTTTTTTTTTAATGTACCATCAGCCACGTGGCCTGCTGGGAGTGCCTGTTGTTTCTAACACGGAATGTCCTTGCCTATGAACACCCAGCAGTTCTCAAGCATTGGCTCAAGCAAGTCTGACTCCACAGGGGAAACACTGAATGTCAAAGCTGGTCCAGAGTTTGATCATGCTGAACCAATGCTACTGAAATAATTTACTCCCAGAAGGGCATGTGGCTGTTGTGAGGTGTAAATATATATTTTTAGTTTAGTATGGACAGATATAGAAATGAGGCACATTATCTGCAAACGTATCTGAATCTGGGTGATGCACTGCTTACTGTGAGTCCAGTATTCAAATGCCTTCACCTAGTAAATTAATGTTAGGAATAATACTCAAGAGACACACCGAGTTATTTTGGACATTGGTGTCAAATCTCATAACAGAATGGAGGCTCCTTTAACAGCCTGGTTTTCCAACTTACATGGCCTCTGCTGCCGGCGCCACTGTGGGTTGCGCGTGCTTACCAATACGACTTCCACGGGGGGCGTGTGCTCTGGCATCTTTAGAGACGGCGCGGGCGGCACAAGGGGCGGCACACAACGGGACGCGGTGAGGGGGCTCACGCCGGCGATGCTGCCGTGACAGACGCCGTTTCTCCAAAATATAATCCTGCTACTATCGAACCTCCCAGCTGCCATCGGGTTCGGGCTGGACCCTGGAGAACCAGGAATCTGTCTGGACAACTTCCTGTAAGAATCGGATCCTTGTCGAGTAACTAGATTGGTCGTGATTCACTCCTACCTACTAGAGATTTAATAGGATGTAACGATGAATCAGAATCTCGATTAAATATTTTTTTTTCTATGCTGATTCATTTGTACCATTTTATTTGGCTTACTGTATATATTAGTGTAACATTTACATTAAATTTACACGGATTTAACTACACTACTTAAGCATGTATGAATACATGTAGCATTACAATAATAAGTGCCAGGTTAAACGATGTATTTCCATGATACTTCCATATTGTACATCAAATTTAGTAGATCGTTGTGTGTCAGCGTTACATTCCAGGTTTCCATGTTTGAGAACTCAACCCACAAATCACTCAACTCTGAGATTGCCCCATATTGCCAGATGAGAACCTGCTCGTAGGCTTGGTGCTGAATCACCTTGTGCCACAGAGACAGCTGTTATTAGACATGTCCTTTGAATTTTTAGCTGAGAGTTGCTGGGGCATTGCAGCCATATTCATACAAAAATCACTAGTACTCGCTATTGTTATTAACATTAGATCAAAACAACTTTGCACAAGAATTACATTTGGTAGTAATACACTATATGAGCCCATGTGAGCTAGGAGGCCTTTCGGTGTGCCTGCTGTCATGACATTGCTTCATGATGGATAGTGTTCCTACCCTGAGTGTGTTTCTTGTAACGACATTTAGGATAGAGTCGGCGAGATGGTGAGTACTGAAAACGGTACTTGAGAGATAGATAGTATTGGAAAAAGTGCTGAGAGAGTGTGAGTATTGAGAATAATGTTGGGAGAGGGCGAGTGTTGGGACCGGTGCTAGGTCGAGCACCACAATTCTGGACAGGACTAACGTTGGGGAAGTGTGAGGGTTTAGTTCGGGAGAGATTTGGAAATAGCTAAGCGATGGATATGGAGACTGGGTTAGATTGTGTTGGGTTTAGGACTATATTTCTCACTAAATATTTTCCAGATCACCGGCAGACTTATTAAGTGGCACATGGCAGAAAACTATTCATCCTGCTGAGGACGTTGCGAGTCAACACTTTGTCAGTGATTGATTGGGGAAAATACCTATGTAGTTCACACGGCCAGTATTTGGTCCCTTTCCCGTAAATGAGGAATATTACCTCACGCGTGTAGCTTTATCTAAAGATTCCGAGCTCTCATGCAACGGAGATCAACTTTTGCAAACAATCAAGTCACTGTTGCATGCCCTTGCACCCTACGATCCACTGTCTTCATTCCCGTGTGGCTGTGTGCCACTCACTCTGTTCCATCCACGCTCCCCACCGCACCACCCCCCCACCCAGCCTGGCACAGCACAATGCCCCTGGATATACTGCGCAGCCCAGGCCTCAGAGTTTAACTTTTCAACAGATAATTCAAGCCGACACTTTATGTAAATAACGAGATAAACCTTCGTGGTAGGAGAATGCTTCAGACTGGAATGACTCTAAACTGCACAAAA
>JAZEWT010000024.1:12046200-12058457 GCA_036362905.1 Mordacia mordax | reverse complement strand
ATGCAAACTCCACACAGAAAGGCACCGGAGCCGAGAGATTCGAACCCGGGACCTTCTTGCTGTGAGGCGACAGCGCTAACCGCTGGGCCACCGCGCCGCCCTCATTCATTATCAGTACCCGTTTAATCCTGTGAGGGTGGCAGGGGGGCTGGAGCCAATCACGGCCGACAGAGAGCGCAAGGCGAGGGAATACCCATGATGTGACGCCAGCACATCGCAAGGCACACTTTCTGGAGCAATTTACTCAGCAGTCCAATTAACCTAGGCAACAACGTGTCTTTGGACGGTGGGACGAAACCGGAGTACCTAGGGCAAACCAATGTGGGCACGGGGGAGAACACGCACATTCCACACAGAAAGGCACCAGAGCCGGGAATCGAACCCAGGGCCTTCTCGTTGTGAGGTGACAGTGATTCCCATTACAGTCTGCAATAGTTTCGCAACAGGAGATGATGTTGCTGTTTTACAATAATAGAGGGTGAATTTGCAATGATGGCATCTGTCGAGGTACTTCGACCGTGTCCCACAGTAGAGAATTCTCCATCCCCTCAGTTAGTCCTATTACGAACTCTTTCTTTCTTGTTGGATTGAGGCTCACGCACACTCACTGCTTCTACTCGCGGCCAACTACTGCCCGCCAACTGGCTGGGCCTACGTCACCTCGGTTTGCTGGCACTGCGAATGCCCTTTGACCGTTTGGATAGGGGTGAGATCTCGGGCGCTCTATAAGCACCTGATTAATGCAATGTTGCCTGTGAGTGCGATACAAGGACATGAGGAACATGAGGTTGGAAGTCCGAGTCAATGCGTGAACAAGTGACCGAGCAATGCTTGTCATCATATGGAGTGTACGTGCATGTGTGTACACGTGCTCACGTGTGGCTGGAAAAACCCCTCTCCTTCTCATGGTGACTCCAGGTAACGCCGCGGTGGCCGCGCTCACAGCCTCCAGAGTGGTCAAGGGGGCTTTGGATAGGGGCAGGGAGCTGGTAACTCCCTCACGTGAAATCTAATTACCAAACAAACTCGACTTAACCCAAAACTTAAGTCCGTGCCAGAGGCCCTGTGGGGACAGGCATTCATGACGTCTCATGGCCAAACCCCGTTTGGCAGAGCCAGGTGAGTGAATACCTACACTTGGGGTTCATCTAGAAACAAGAAAAACAATTCTACGTGTGGCTACGTGTAATGTTAGAATAATTTTTGCCACTCTTGTCGGGAGATTGACCAGTACCGCCTAGACCTCTGCGGTATACAGGAGGTCCGGTGGACTGGTTCTGAATCCAGTCAGGGAATAGATCTTCTTCTGAAAACAAGAATGCAGGGGGCATGGGGGCATGGCGGTGAGGTGTAGGAACCTGTGAGTCACAGGCTGCTGTGGACTTGTCTCCCTATGAAGGGGAGGCAAGGAATGGTGGTGGTGGCAGCTTGTGCCTCCACTGAAGACGAACATCCGTGGAGGGATGCAGGCAAAGCCATTGTGTGGGATAAAGTGGCCCATTGAGTTAAAGTCATTTTGCTAGCTGTCTTTAATGCCCGAGTGGGTCATGATGCAGATATCTGGGCTGCAGTGATTGCAAGGCATGAGCCAGATCAGCTCAACAACAACGTAAGGAGGCTGCTAGACTTCTGTGCAGCCCATGGGCTTGTAATCACCAACACACTCTTCCGTCATTGGCGTATCCACACAATATCATGGATGCTCGCTAGGTCCAATCAAGAAAATGAACTGGACTATACAGTGGCAAAAAGTGGATTTGGGACCATGTCCTTTATGCCAGGAACTACCATGGAGCTGAATTGCTTTCAAAGTATTGGCACGTCATCAGTAAGACCTGCCTGTTATTCTTCCACGGCAGTGGTGGGTGTACATCTAGGACCCCATTCAAACCCACAGTGGATTGGTTTCGACAAGCTGATGAAAGCTGCAAGCAAGAACTTCATCATGATTTGCACCTGGGGTTGGCATGATCCCCACCCCTCCCGGTGCTGAGGGGAAATGAGTGAGGTTTAGGACTGTGGCTCATGCAGCTGTAATTGCCGGACGATGTACATGGTCAAGACCTCGCTAAAGGCCCTGGCTGATGGAGGTGTTCTGGCTAGCTAAGAGAAAGCAGCAGGCCCACTCCCACCATCCACAACATCCCATGCCCGAGAATGAGCAGGCTTACTGCAGCATCCTACGCTCGGAGATTCAGAGAGATGTGCAGCATTGCAAGGATAAGTGGTGGTCACAGCTGCTGAGGAGATGGAGTCTGGCTCAGTAGCCTCTGATCACAAAATACTTTAAATTCCATTAAACTATTGACTTGCAACGCCATACCCTTTTCTTCTTTAAAGGGGTAAATGGTAATCTGATCTCTGTCCCCCAGGAACAAGTTGCAGAGCATTTCTGTGAGGTCATTGGGGGAGCAAAACCCCCTTAGCCCAGATAATAACACAGTTCTGTGCAACGCTTTGTGACCCCCGGGTGAAAATCACTGGAGAAGTGCAATTGTTATTATTATAACATGGGAGTGACCTTGCTGCGGCTGTGGTACCTCACATATTGGAAGAGTAGCCACCTCCTGGGAGTGGCTGGTAGAACTGTTATCAATAGAGGAAGTACTTAAGGTGATGCAGAGCCTGAGACCAGGATAAGCACCGGACAGAGACAATCTCTCAAACAAAATAGAGAAGGAAAGTGGTGTCTGTCTGCAAACTGCCCATTTTCATCTTAGAAATATAGCCAGACTGTGCAACATCTTGTCACTTGCTGACACTGAGAAGCTAATACACATCTTCATCTCCTCACGAATCGATTATTGCAATGCACTGCTCCCTGGCACCCCTGCCTACCTGATTAATCGTCTCCAACGTGTGCAGAATGCGGCTGCAAGAGTCCTCACTCGTACACCCATCCATGATCACATATCCCCAGTACTGGTGTCTCTCCACTGGTTACCTGTTAAAGACAGGATTGAATTCAAGATCCTCCTTCTCACCTACAAGGCTCTCACTGGTGCTACTCCTACATACGTCCGTGACCTACTTCAGGCACCCTCCTCAACACGACAACTTCGATCCTCCAATACAGGCTTGCTGTGTGTGCCCAGGTCGCACCTCCATTCGATGGGTGACAGAGCCTTTTCGCGCGCTTCTCCCAGACTCTGGAATGCCCTTCCACTTGAGATTCGTTCAGCTGAGTCCTTGGGCATCTTCAAATCTCGTCTCAAGACTCACTTGTTCCGTAGAGCTTTCAAGTCCTCCGGCTAGGATTATTGATGCAGCTCAGTGATGTCGTGCTGGGATGTTGGCTCTTTTCTGAATTGCGCCTGCTTGGGAACATTTATTCCTTCCTCCGACTTGGACTGTTGATGCGGCTCAGTGGTGCCGTGCCAGGATGTTGGCTTTCTTCCGATCCGCAACTGCCCGCGAACATACGTTCCTTCCTTGCTTGTTTAAGAAATTATTTAGTTTTTGCTGACTTTCTGTCCTATAATTTTCGCTGATGTTTGACTTCATAGTTGAACTATTCTGATGTTGTTGTTGACATGGCGTTCTCGCCACAGCTCGAATTTAAAAAAAAAATAAGAGAAAAGTTATTGTTGCTGATTTGCGGTTCTGATCTTGTCATTGTTGTTGGCGTGCCGTTCTCTCCGCAGCTCTGTGCAGGGCTATGTGACCCTCGGATGAGTGGCGCTGTATAAATGCCATTATTATTATTATTATATGACATCACTGCAAAAGTATGCAGCACAGGACAGGTCCCTTAGGATTGGAAGGATCCCCTTGTAGCCTCCCACTTTAAGAAGGGGGACCACATGGATTTTAACAACTAAAGGGACATCTCACTCCTCAGTGGACTAGAAAAGGTCCTAGCAAGGCTTATTCAACATCGCTTTGCCAGGCACGCTGAGGAGAGGCTTGCAGAAGCCCAATGTGATTTCGAGGGGGACAGTCCTGCACAGTTGCCACATTTTCTGTCCGGCTGCTACAGCAGAGGTGTGGGGAATTTCATGAGGACCTGCATCTCTGCTTTATTTTCCTTGTCAAGGTCTACGAAACCATTAGTAGGCCAGGGAAATTGGTCATTGTTATGTTTTAAAAATCTCTCTCCTGACAATCATTAAACATCTTCATGATAGTGGGCAAGCCTGGATAACGCTAGATGGAAGGGAGCACACAGCCATTCCCTGCCTATTTACCTTGGGGTGCGACAGGGATGCCCTCTGGCTCCTACATTACTTATCATATTTTTAGACCCCATAGTTCGAGAGGCTTTCCATGGATGTAACAGTGGAATATCCATTTGGTACAGGTAAAATGGGAGGCTAATCGTTGCCCAGGTGCGGTCAAGGGACTGGTCTCTATTGGTCAACCATGTTATGCATGCGCGCGATCTGCTAATTGCCGCTCAGAGGAGAACTTGGGTGCTCAGCTGTTGCACCTGAAACATGCCACAAAGAGGTGCGGTCATACTATCAGCCCCACCAAAACCAAGCACGTGCCTGGATACTCCTACTGGACACTTCACCCTCTCAACCCTGCATGAGTGATGGAGAGAGAGGAGACGTTTCCATACCAAGGCAGCGAGCGTGCTTACGGCTGGTTCTAGTTTTGCAGAGGAGGACTCACTTCAAATCAGTCGGGTGGCATTATCTTTTCATTGGCTGTGTAATGCTGTGTGGAAGTTGCCTGGCCCTGTCACTCCACATGAAGCTTCGGGTCTTCTCAGCTGCATTCATGCCCGATCTTCTTTATGCTTCTGAAATGTTGACCCTCTTGGCGAAACATCTGAGATGATTTTAAACTGTCCAGCTGGCCTGCCTATGATCCATCCTGGGTTTAACCAGGTTGGATTGTGTGAGGACCTCACACATTTTCAAAAGTTACAGAGAAATTCCCATGGGTGACCTTGTCTGGTAGGCGAGGCTGCGGTGGCTGGGTCATGTAGCCCACATGCCTAGCTACTGCATGCCCAAGCAGCTTTGGCTGGATAGAGGGGAATAAATCGCTGTGGCACAACCTAGAAAAGAGATGGACTAATGTGGCTCAGGAGGACCTGGACGTGAGTGGTCTTTGTTGAAACTGCTAACAGAGGTGTCCATATCGACCTCTATGGAGGAGGGTCGTGAAGGATGCTACAGGGTAGTTGGAGGCAGTTGCCCTCCAACAACAGCAGAGAGCAGAAGAGCGATGCTCGCGATAGCGAGCAGAGTGCCGGGTGGATAAAACACAGCAAGTCGGCACGGTACGAAGCACAGGTAATGCATCTGCCAGTCATCTTATTAAGTCAACCCATAAGATCTGCGTCTGTCCCGCGACCTCCTGTTGGTGATCTTTTGACACTTCACGTGATCTCAAAGTCCATATCGCCCGGCACATGCACCATGGTGTCAAACGGCGGTGGTTGGTGTTGTGCTCACGGGTGCGTGTGTGTGTGCGTACGTGCTCGTGTGTGCATGTGTAGGCGCTCATGTCTGTGTCTGTGCACGTGCTCGTGTGTGCGTGCTTGTATGCGTGCACATGCGTGAGCATCGTGGGGAAGCTGGGGAGCGTTGGCCCACTGGTTAACACACTGACTGCATTGTTGACACTGAGACCTGAGATGATTCATGCTCATGCCCAGCATCGCTCACAAATATCTTCACTGATCTTGGGCCTCACCTCGGCAGACTCAGCCTTAGATGTGTGCTGGTGTGGCGTGGTAAACGTCAGCGTCGGGGAGATCAAGGAGATTGGGATTGGTGAAGTCACGGTGCTGCGCCGCGTTCGCCTTGATAGGTGCCACGCGGTCGCCACACTTTCCGCAAAAGGCTTTAAAAGCCTTTACTGGGGATCCTTTGTGTTTGTTGTTTGTGCGTGGCCACCGCATTCCCCAGCCGTAAAAATGTAAGTTTTTGTGGTTGCCGAGACTACGGTGCTATTATTGGAGTCGTGTTTATTTAGCACTCTACCCCACAACCAAAATGGAATTCTGCGTTTTAAAGCGCCTGCTTTTTTTTCTGGCAGCCTTGAGCCAGCGCTGTGCTGAGTGCAGCCAGAATGCCTCGCCGGGCAGAGAAGACCTGGTCCCTCAGCTTGATTATGTAGCAGGAATGACCGTGGCCTGTTAATAATAATAATTGCACTACTTAGAGAGCGCTTTTCACCCGGGGGTCGCAAAGTTTTGCACAGAGCTGTGGAGAGGACAGCATGTGAGAAACAACAACAACAACAATGACGACATATGAACGTAAATCAATAACAATACATTTTTGTTTATTTACAAATCTAAGCTGTGGAGAGAACGGCATGTTAGAAATAAACATCAGATCAGTTTAATTGACAGTCAAATAATGGCTATAATTTTTAAGAAGGGCATAAAATAAGCGATAAAAATAATTGTTAAACAAAGGAACGAATAAGTTTTCTGAGCAAGTGCGAGTCAGCAGAACGCCATCATCCAAGCATACAGCAGTGAGTAGCATCAACAGTCCTAGCCAGAGGATCTCAAAATCTCATGGAACCAGTGAGTCTTGAGACGAGATTTGAAGATGCCCAGGGACTCAGCTGACCGAATCTCAAATGTAAGGGTGTTCCTGAATCTGGAAGCAGTGCATGAGAAGGCTCTGTCACCCATGGAATGGAGGTGCGATCTGGGCACATGCAGCAAGACCGTATGAGAGGATTGAAGTTATCGTGTAGAGAAGGGTGTCTGGAGTAGGTCACGGATGTTTGTCGGAGCTGCACCAACGAGAGCCTTGTAGGTGAGAAGGAGGATCTTACAATCGATCCTAAATTTAACCGTTAGCCTGTGAAGAGACACCAGCACTGGGGATATGTGATCGTGGATGGGTGTGCGAGTGAGAACTCTAGCAGCCGCATTCTGCACATGTTGGAAACGATTGATCAGGTAGGCAATGATGCCAGGGAGTAGTGCATTGCAGTAATCGATTCGTGAAGAGATGAAGATGTGGATTAACTTCTCAGCATTGGACGGTGACAGGATGTTGCGCAGTCTTGCATACATTTCTGAGATGGAAATAGGCTACCTTCGTCATCTTGTTGATGTGTGTCTCGAAGCTGAGAGAAATCAAGCGTCACTCCTAGACTCTGGACTGCCTTAGTGTAACCGGTGACTATGGTAATGAGTTGTACATATTCATGGTCGCACATTAGAATGCTGGCGTTAGCATCGCACACGCCCCCACGTACAAGGAAACACGTATAAGCATCGCACACGCCCCCACGTACAGGGAAACACGTGTTAGCATCGCACACTCCCCCACGTACAGGGAAACACGTGTTAGCATCGCACACTCCCCCACGTACAGGGAAACACGTGTTAGCATCGCACACGCCCGCACGTACAGGGAAACACGTGTTAGCATCGCACACGCCTGCACGTACAGAAAAACGCCCACCCTTGCGGAAGCGTTCCTCAGTGTGAGTGCTGACGTGATTGAAGGCTGTGGAGTTTTGTGTGACTACGTGTGTTGGTGGGTGTGTATGAAGGTGCTGCAGAGTGTTGATGTGACGTGTGTTGGTGGGTGTGTATGATATATGAAGGTGCTGTAGTGTGTTGATGTGACGTGTGTTGGTGGGTGTGTATGATATATGAAGGTGCTGTAGAGTGTTGATGTGACGTGTGTTGGTGGGTGTGTATGAAGGTGCTGTGGGGTTTTGATGTGACTACGTGTGTTGGTGGGTGTGTATGAAGGTACTGTGGAGTTTCGATGTGACTACGTGTGTTGGTGGGTGTGTTTGAAGGTGCTGTGGAGTGTTGATGTGACTACGTGAGTTGGTGGGTGTGTTTGAAGGTGCTGTGGAGTTTTGATGTGACTACGTGTGTTGGTGGGTGTGTATGAAGGTGCTGTAGAGTTTTGATGTGACTACGTGTGTTGGTGGGTGTGTATGAAGTTGCTGTGGAGTTTTGATGTGACTACGTGTGTTGATGGGTGTGTTTGAAGGTGCTGTGGAGTGTTGATGTGACTACGTGTGTTGGTGTGTGTGTGTGAAGGTGCTGTGGAGTGTTGATGTGACTACGTGTGTTGGTGTGTGTGTGTGAAGGTGCTGTGTCTGCAGAGTGAATAAACATCATTTCGAGAGAAGATATGTGTGGAATCAAGTCCTTGTGGTGGAAGGGAGAGTCGAGTGTCGGTGAACCAGGAGCGGTGCACGCGAAGCGCGAGGAGGGATTAAACAAAAACACAACACAGAACTTTATCATCCGAATCTCCTCCTCCTCACCACGTGTGCACCAGCGTGCGCCGAGTTCACCTGGTTATCTGACATCTCGCTGGCCTAGGCGCCGGCCTGCAGTCTCTCGTGCGATCGGCGGCTGTGTCGTGGGCGGTGTAGAGAGACGGTGCAGGTTGGTGCCGACTACATTAGCAACTTAAATGGTCTGGTCGTCAAGCATCAACTGGATTGGTTCAGTCTTGGACAATTGGTGTGGCGTTCCAACAAGCAACACTTCTGTTTTGTCACCATTACGTTTTAGGAAATTTGAATTGAGCCAGACCTTCATAGTTGACAGCGAGGGCGACATGCAAAGACCAGACGTATTGATGGATGGCTTTGCGTGTTAGTCACCACAACTTCCGCAGCAACCCCAAAACCTTCCCAAGGAAACATCGCTGTCTGCGGCAGCCTAAACAAACGCGTTTGACCACAATGCCATTATTATTATTAAAATAAATAAATATTTCTTATTTTCTTACTTGCATTTTTCGCTTGCTATCACAGGGAAAATAATTCAGAGGTGTGGGAAAATATAGACCAGCAGAACGGCAGCTCGAACCCAAACCAATGATTGCCAGAGCTCTGTGGTCCTATATTGAGATCATTGACCATCTTCTTGAATGAGTGTTCACACACGCCGGAGGAAATCAGTGTACTCGGAGAAACTCCATGCATAAAAAGTGGCTTAACAGTCTCCTTAAAGATGGAAATATCTCAACATGCAGAACTGCCAGATCCTGTAGCCAGGAGAAGGGCACCTCAATGCCGAGGAGCAGGGAGGCATTGTCACTGATGTATATGTGTGTGTGATCCACTAACCCTCATGTTCTTCGAATTCAGCGCACGATGCGTAGGTGCAACTTTTGCATTCGCCTCTGAACTGGCAACAGATTTGTTCAACTCCAAAGTCCGCTAGGCTGCAACGTGGCCAGGATTTGACAGCATAGGAAGTAGGTTCATGAACCTTTCTGTATTGATAGTGCAGAATTATTGTCATCACTTAGGTGTTGACAGAATAATTCAAAAGCGACGACTGTAGACTTCTGAAGGTGCAGCGCTGATCACTCCCCACTCAGCATCAATGGTGCCACCACCCATGGTAAAGCGAGTGAAGAGCACCAAGTTCCTTTGTGTTCACATCGCAGATGACATCTCTTGAACCACCAACACCAGTTCCCCGGCCAATAGAGCCCAGCAGCTCCTGTACTGTCTACGACGGCTGAAGAAGGTGCACCTTCCAACACCCATCCTCACAACCTTCTACAGGGGCACCATCGAGAGCGTCCTGGCCAGTTGCGTTACTGTCTGGTACGGGAACTGCCACGTCTCCGATCGCGCCGCTCTCCAAAGAGTTGTGCGGACAGCGGAGCGGATCATCGGCACCTCTCTCTCCTTTGTTTGCAGGACATATTCTGCTCCCGATCCATCCGCAAGGCCACCAGCATTGTGGCTGACTCTTTCCACCCCTGCCATAGACTGTTCACCCCGCTCCCATCTGGGTGAAAATTCCACAGCATCAACAGCAGGTCTGCTAGACTGTGCAATGGTTTCTTCAACCAAGCAGGCCGGCTCCTGAACAAGCTGTCTCCATCATCCCTGGATTCTGTTCTCCGCGCCCTCCTTTGACTTTGGACCCTTCCACCCACCACCCCTTTCAGGCGCACACGGCACCCTCGTTCACTGGATGCCACCGCCTTGGACCACACCATTGTGCCCCCCCCCCGCTCCTCTCTGGACTCATGCCAACTCCTTAACCCTGCACTCTGGGCTAATACCAACTTCCTACTCCCGACCTATATCAATTCCCTCCCACCTTCCCACTTGCATAGTCACCTTACTAAACAATTCAAAAGACCATACACAGACACTTTCATTAAAGTACGAGGAGATCCTTCTATAGCTGCTACTCATATCTATATTGCACTGTCTGACTATTTGCACAAATCCATACTGTCTAAAAACACTTTTTACAATGTCTACAATGTTTACATTATATTTATATTCAATGCACTGTGTCTTCAAAATGTGTCCTTCCATTTATTTATATAAGTCTATTTTAGTTAAGTCCTTTATTTTAACAAGTGTATTATTATCCTCCAGTCATGCATTGTCTCTATGTATCCGTGTTGCACCAAATGGCCCAAGGAGGAGGTCAGTTCGTCTCTGCTGTGCACTGTACTGTGTATGGCCGTGATGACAATAAAGCTTTACTGGACTTGACTTGAGGGTGTTCTTTCCACATGAAAATAAACTTTCAAACAATCGGCGATGCACATGGCAGCGGGACCCTTTTCAAAGAGTATTCGGCTTCACAAAGGCTGTTCTACGTAAAGATGTAGATATTACAAGTCTGATACAAATGGCACCTACCTCATTGCGGAAAGAGGTGGAACGGATTGGGTCCTCAGCTGCCAGTGAGACGCTGCTGAGCATGATGAAGACGAGGATGAGGTTGGTAAAGATGGTGTGGTTGATGATGTGGTGGCACAGGATACGGAACCTGCACAGGACCCATTGTCAGAAGCAGCAACAGACAAGAAAACTATTTCACATCACGGATGATGCCAAGATGCCTTTGTTAGCGACAATTCGTTTTACAGATTGCATAATGTATATAATTGTATCTGTACATATTTTATCGCGCAGCTGCTGATAAAAGATGCTGGATGTTCTGGAGTAGGAATTGATGTGCACCAAGATCTGGTACAGGTATCGTGTTGAACTGTATTACAGATACTGCAACAGTCATTATAGAGTTTAGTCAATAAGGACGGTGGGTCGGTGCAAAATGTAGCAGCCATTTATCTACCATCCTCCCACTCAATCATCATTCAGCGTAAAACATCACCCTCACGCTCTCCCAAAACTGAGGTGCCCAGCAACCCTTCTTATCCACTCTCCATCCAAACAAGCACCAAGGCGTCCCAAACCTGACCTCACCCCACCCCCAATTCACCATCCACCGATTCCAAGACAAGTGGCAACTATCTGGATGAAGGAGTGCAGTAGGATGCCAGGCTAGTGGATGGACTGGTGAATGAGCAGGTACGATATGAGTGGAAAATGGTTGGAGCAGTGGGCAGAGAGTCAGTAAATTGAAGAATTGCGTGGAGGACATGGGTATTTTAGTCCTCATGAACCCACGACAGGCTGCTGCGAGCTGGACGGAGAGCCGGGTTTGTGCAGGATAATGAGTTAAGACAGGCAGCGAACGAGTGAGGAGTGAGTGAGCAAGGGAGCGGGCAAGCGTACGGGTTCGTGTGCAAGCGTACGGGTTCGTGTGCAAGCGTGCGGGTTCGTGTGCAAGCGTACGGGTTCGTGTGCAAGCGTACGGGTTCGTGTGCAAGCGTACGGGTTCGTGTGGCTGAAGAGGAAGAAGGCAGAGCTCTCGGGCATGGGCACCACTTTCTCCTTGATCTGTAGCTCGGAGAGGCGGCGCGGACGCGGCCCCATCGGCACCTCGGGCTCACTCTCGTCGTCATCACCTGTGCCGCGGTAGGGGACATGTGGACGCTCAGTGTCACTGGTTCCACGTGGCTAGGAAGGGGAGAATACCCACGAGTCCGGCTATCCCTTAACGCAGCCCAAATGGCGTGGTGTGGATTGAAGCGGCTAATGTCCCCACTCGTGATGGGTTTAAGGGTAAGGACACGTCACGATACAGCCACAGTTGTGTCACGAGATCCTGCACTGCCCACCCACCATAGCCAAATAAACAGTATGTCACACGTACAACACGACATGTGCTTAACTGTGTGAGAACTCAAGCAAGCGCGGTCATCTCGTTCACAAGCATCTAACTCGAGTCATCAAAAATGACGAAAACAATAACATAAAACAACAACGACAAAGTGGATAAAAATAAAAACTGCAAATTACGATTGATGTTAAATGATGACAGATGAACAAAAACACGTAACTCCAATCGTACAGATATTATAATTTGATAATATTATTATTATACTTGTGCATACCAAAAAGCCCACCGAGACTCAGGAGACTGGGTCATGCTCTTAGTGTTTGCCAGTAGGGACAATGTGATCGCTATG
>JAZEWT010000024.1:12034917-12046170 GCA_036362905.1 Mordacia mordax | reverse complement strand
TGTTAAAATCTGCCTGGCAATTATGCAGGTGTTAAGATCTTTACACCTGCATAATCGCCAGATATATGTAAAGCCTGTTCCACTCTTATAAATGTGATCGCTGCATATGTTTCCGAATAAGCTAACTTGGAAGACATCCTTCAATGTTAAATTTTGACCTTGACACTAGCATTCATTTGCCTGCTCTATTCTAAACAGGTGAAGGGATCATTAATGCCCATTACGATGTAGATGGTGCACAGGGTTAAATGCACACCACAGTATTAACCAGGATGACCGACTGAATTTGAACTCTGCAAAACATGGCGGATTGTGATATCGCTCAGCCACGTGACTGTCCCCTTGAAGATGCATTCTTAAGTGTAGTTTTTACTTACGTTCAATATAGCAGCAATGAAATGCGATTTTATCGGCTCGTGTTATTTCTTAATTGTGTTGCCTTATTGTGACTATAAATTGCACTTGCATAGTTAAGTACTCTGCTCGGCTGAGGCTATCTCCGGCTCATGTAAGCATTCAGTCAGCATGCATCTCCTGTGTATGGCCATAAGCAAATGCTGGAAATACCATGATCCTATTATGGTGAGGTCCAGTCTATCCAGTGTAAACTCAGCCATTGACATGGGCAGTCTCATTCACTCATACAAGTGCTGGGCATTGTCAATTTCTGATACCAGTAATAAGTCATTCTTGGAATTTCCACATATCAACCGTGGGGATTTACCAAGACACAAGACAGCTGCTGTCAAGGCGGGACAAACACATGTTTGTGCGCCAGCACACATGATGATGATGGGCTGGGTCTGCACAACTTGTAATAAGTATAGGGCAATTTGATCAGTCACATAAGCATCAGGTTCATTAAGTACGAAGCAAGGTCATATTAAAGTGTTGGCTGTAGGACGGAAATGCAGAGAACTCATAAAACCCGTGTTGTCTCCGACAGTGCCGCTCACTATCCCCCCCTTCATGCGGGCAGCAGGGAAATTCATCCCGAACACTGCACTACCAATGGAACTCTTCCAGCTCGGCGTGTGGATCCCTGTTAGTCTTCAAAGTAATGCGATCATAATCCCAGTCTCAGCCCGGAGACGTTAATATATTTCCTGGCAAAAGCAGTGACACGTGGTGCCGTTTGGCTAAACTCAGAGGGAATCATGACAGTAGCGTGTGGGGGAGGGTCCATCACGTACGCACAGGTCATCGCGCGGTGGCTTCGCGACCAGGAGGTGGTTTAAATTATTAAAAAAAACCCCAAAACCTTATGCTTGTACATATGGATGTCTTGTATCAGTGTCATGACAACAAGTAGAAAGGTAGCACAGTGGAAATACTTGTACCAGACAATATGTTGGTCCCAAGTTCTATTCCCAACTAGGGCAACATTCTCTGTAGAATTGCTATGTTCTGTTGTTCTGCATAGGGTTTACTCCTGTTTTCTCCCATAGCTAACATACCAACAATGTAACTGGTATTTACAAAAAAACAATAATGCTAAGAAAAATACTGGAAATTACTCAAATAGGAACATAGGTAAAACACCACCCCCTACCGTGAAAAACTGGCAGGACCTTCATGGAAAACATTCTAGAGAAGAGGTAAGGCATGTGATGAGGTGGGGTGGTTGCCAGCACCACACCCTGCTGTTTGTCTTCCTGGTATTGATGTTTACACACAGTCACCAAGTTACCAGCAGTTAGCTAACTACCATGACACTGCTCCCTATACACACGCACGCAGACAAATATACACACACAGATACATGCACAGAGATTGTGACTTGTTTCTAATAAGAGTCACCCTCGTTTACACCGGGGCACCTCAGAGCACTTCACACACGATAAGCGGCGTACATCGCATCCCATACTGATCGTACACAAGAAGAACTCGCAGTGGCAGATGTCCCCAGGCAGCATAAGTCAGATCACAGCCGACGCCATTAGGCGACGACGATTGCTATGGGTTTTCCCAATCTGGTAATTTGAGAGTCATTTTTTAAATAATGATGAATGTAGCAAGTTTGGGTTGTGGTGCCCGCACACAATTACCTACTCGTTTTGAATTAGGTCTCATGACCCTTAACATCCACTGTGCATGAAGCCGATGGCGTGGTGCATTCAGGTTGTCAATACGAACCAAGCTATTTACCACAGGGGCCTTCTGGATTAGTACCTAGGTTTTGTTTAATGAAGTGTCATTCTGCTGCCACCCCACTGACTGCACCTGGGTACTCGCTGGGAGGGTACGGGTCCTTCTCCTTGTCATCCTCTCCCTGGGGGTCGTCCAGCGGAATCTTCCCGATAGAAACGCACATGTAGAGACAAACAGTAGTGTTAGCTGTGGACGAGAGCCAACCTCAGGGGCACGAGCGAACCTGTACGGTGAGAGCAACGCTCACTTCGCTTACTTCATTCAGCTTGGTGGTGCCGTGTAGGGTGAAGCGATGCTCACCTTGCTCACTCCACTCACCTTGGTGGTGCTGTCCGGGGTGATGGCTTTAAGCTCCATGATCTCCTCGGTTCCGTTGGGCTCCCGCGACTCCTCCTTGGGCTTCTTCTCGGGACTACCGCTTCTGGGCAGACAGGGCTCTCGTGACACCCGACACTTCGCGCTTTCCACCCCCGCGTGCGCACGCTGCCCTTCACACGCGGGCCCGGAAGGTCCCGCTCGGAATGCTTTCTCGAGGAGTAATGTGCAGGCTGACCAACTTCTCCACACAGCCAACCCGGACCCATTTCTATAACAGCCTGAGACTATCAGAACCATGCAGTTCCCTGTAACAAGATCTACATGACACCGGAACAAACACCGGTATAGATGAATTTCTGCTACCCAAACGCAGATGCCAATTCAGACAGACCGCATCAAACCTGGACAGGTGACAACCTTCACAATACGCAAATGTAACATGATTAACCATAATCCTAGTAGCAGAGGGCCTTGTGTAGTTATACCGGTGGTGGAAATGATCCTGTGTGTGCCAGTATGCCGTACCAGACCATTTAACAATGCTTCTGTTGAAAGCAACTAGCAAAGAACATGAGTTGCAGGACTCAATGGTATCATGGCAGATCTTCTGCTTTCCCATTTCAATCGCTGACTGACGACAGTGATGCCAGGATACAGGGAGCTGTGGGGAAGAGACTAAGGGGGGTAGAGATCCAATAGGTCAGAGCTTGATTACTATACAGACCACTTTGAGAGAAATGCATTGGAGTTTAAGGATAGCGGGTTCCAAAGTGGCATCACCGCCATTTACAGAGGAGGTGACCTCACGACAAAGAGGTGGTGCGGTCCTCGCAAGTTGTAAGGTTAGAATATGGCAGGCTGCCGTTGGTTAATTCTATGTGGGTGTTAAAAAAAAATCAGTACACGCCCTATGCTTCACAGTGAAGATTAAAGTTTATGGGATGTCATTCAAAAAGAGTAGGCCACTGTGTGCCAAACAACAAAACGAAATAACAATGCAAATTGTAAAAAAATACGACATTCATGAGGCGTGTGTACAACATGTACAAAACACACGTGACGTGTCTGCGTGCCGTGTGTATGGTGTTGCCGCGACGTGTGAGTACTGGCACCGCCGCCCCCGTACCTAGCGATCTTCTTCCTCTCTTTCTCCTCCTCGGCTTCACGCTGAGCCGACGTGAGGCTCTCAGCGTCCGCAAGGTTGTCCACAGCGATGGCCAAGAACACGTTGAGCAAGATGTCTGTGCATCGCGACGCCGCTCAGAATAACACAGCCACAACCTTCTTGAGAGTACGGCTCACATCGCGCCGCTACCGAACCTCGCAGGAAGGGTCACACTGCTGTCTAGTTGAACTCGCCATTTTGTTCCGTGCGACCATGTTGCTGCGCACGCACGTGGGCGCTGGGTTCGCGAGACCGCCACTCGGCAATGCGTTGAAACGACTCGTCGGTGACCCGCCAAGGGCCTCCGCATGCCTCCGCATTTTAAGATTGAGTGGCGCCACTGAAGGAGGAATTCACAGTCGACTGGACAGCGATGGTCGTTTAATAGATATTAACACAGAGCAATCAGACGCACTCTGACTAAACGACTCCAGTTGATTGGTCGTCAAAAGTCCATGTTCTGGCTCAATTGAACACTGAAGCAGTTCATCTTCTGTTTATGGCCCTGCACAGTCAGTGGTAGAAATTCTTCACGCCTATGCCAGGCGTGGGTGTCTCTATTGGACAACCGCTGTTGACTTCACCATAAAGTAATGATCAGTTATAACGTGACTGGCATTGGCAAAACATCTCCATGCTGAAATAATTCCAAGCAAATTACTTAGTTGGGAACACACAGCAGCCATCGCCGCCTACTCTGAAAATCTGGCAGGACCCTCCTGACAAGGAGTGTTGTCATTAAAACTCGGTAACCAAATGTGAAGTCAACACTAATTATAAATGTGACAACGCCGCTGTGGGAACGAGGCAGGATACAGTTCCCGCAGATGAAAAGGATGATGAAGTAGATGCAGACGAGCATCCCTGGGAAGGAGGGACCCCCGTATGCCCTGATGCCATCGTACATCACGGAGTTCCAGTCCTCTCCAGTGAGGATCTGGAAGGGAAAAGAGATGGACGAGGAGATGGTTGAAAGGTGGAGGAGGAGGAAGGCATGGAGAAATGGCAGTCAGTTATTGATATACACTCATTTGCCGGGGAGTGCTGGTACACGCACACCTTGTTTTCTGTGATTCAAAAATCCACGTCTTATACCGAGAACGGCAGACTCTACCGAATAAGGAAGCCTCTTCTGAGTTAGGAAGACTCCACCGAGGTAGGAAGACTCTACCGAGACTAATCAATGTTAGCGAGACCGGCCGATTTTACCGAGTTACGTAGACTACCATCGTGGATAACACATTTGTATCGTTGCATATTCCAACATCTTTTATTTTCAGCTTTTCCTGAATTATGTAGAGCTTGCAAGTATTTATTTGTGGATTTTAGTGCAATATTTAGAGTCAATGGGTGTGTGAGGGTCATGGTGCTATTTGTTAAATTTGCCAATAACGAGGTTTGAGTGTACACATACCCACACACACACACACACATACAGAAACACACGTAGGGAAACATAAACATACAATCATAAAACACACACACACACAATACTGTAAAGCATTTAACAGGCCACTGGGGTAAGTGTTGTTAGTGATCATCTACGAAGGCCGGCACAGCACATGACATGGTAGCATGGCCAGCATCACACCGCACCAGGTACTCATTTAAGGCTGAGTCAACCTCAGGAGGGCTTAGGACCGATGTTAGCTGTGTGCTGGAATCCAACTTGGGACACTACTCAACCCTTGACACACTCACAGACACACACACGTAGACACACCTAAAGACACAAACACGCACAAGCACAATCACACCCACATGTATGCATACACACATTTGTAAGGAATTTCTAGCATGCAAAAGTGTTTTTTTTTCTTCCATTTTAAAATCTACTAATATTTAATTTCATAATGAGTCTGCTTCCTGACAACACAGCAAAACAAATAACTCAAGCACAGCTCCACAATGTCATCCCTCCACACCGGACTAGAGCAGAGTGCACTCTGGCAGGGAAGTGTGGACTCCAGTGCTGGTCTGTGGTGGATCGCACCCAGGTACCAGACAGAGCGCAGGCTTAGTCAACGCAGGAGGCATCACTGGTCCTCACAGTTAGACGTTGATCTTCACTTGCTCACAAACACACACGTAAACACTCGCACAACAACCACTGCCAACGGTTGGTTATATAACCATGGTGCTTGTGCCAGGCTAGGTACACTTTGAGGTACGTGAAGTGCTGAAGGTTCTCTACTGGCAGGAGGTTATGGCACAATCCCAACTGCATTGGATTGATTGAAAAGGCTGGAAGATGCGCCATATGTGTTCCCCACCACACCACCTTGCTGCGTAAGCCGGCCAGCGGTTCGCACATTGTGGTAAGTGTCAATTCTCTGCCCTTCGTTGTTGTTTGAAGGAGGCAGCCTCTAACTGCCCAGAAGCATCCACCACAAGCTTCCTCCACAAACCGATTAACGCCACGGATACCAATCCTCGGAATGTCCAATCAGCTCCCCAGCCTCCTGCAACCACATTAGCCAATCTCTTCACTAGCCCATGTGTTTAGCTCCCTCTATCTGGCCAAATTCTCTCAACACTCACCGACTTGCGCCCATTCAATCGCCCACTCACTCTCACACTCACTCACCCACTCTCATGTGAACACACCTGGAAGACAGTGAGCAGCGCCGTGGGGAAGTTGTCGAAGGACGAGCGGCGGACCTGCGTCTCGTCGAAGTTGAACTTGCCGCCGAAGAGCTGCATCCCAAGCAGCGAGAAGATAATGATGAAGAGGAAGAGCAGCAGGAGCAGTGAGGCGATGGAGCGCATCGAGTTGAGCAGTGATGCCACCAGGTTACTCAGAGAGTTCCAGTACCTGGGCCGGGGACACAGGGAGAAAGGTACGGTCAGGGTTAGAGTTAGCATAAGGGTTAGGGGGGTTATGGTTACGGTGAGGGTAATGCTTAGGGGTAAGAGTTGGGGAAGGTTTTCACTGTGTACACGCCATTGCTTCACATCCCAGGATACATAGCTTCATGCTGAGGAGAGCGAGCGGTCGCGTGCAATGGAGCACGATGGTGCGGGACGGGGCACGATGGCGCTTTACCTTGTGGCTTTGAAGATTCGCAGCAACCTGACGCATCGGAGTACGGAGATGCCCAGAGGAGACATCACCTCCAGCTCCACGAGGATGGTCTCCACGATGCCACCGCACACTACGAAGCAGTCGAAACGGTTGAAGAGCGACACAAAGTAGGCCTGCAGGCCCAGGCTGTAGATCTTGACGAGCATCTCCAGGGTGAACAGCGCGAGCAGCACCTTGTTGGCCGTGTCTGTGTGTAGGCCGCACAAGGCCAGACACACAAAAAAAAACGAACCTCGAGTGCATAAAATTCACACACACACTGGATTACGTACAGACTCGCCACGTCGCACAATACACACACCGACACTGCACCATGCTTGCGGTGCAGCAGTGCGCATGCATGTGGTAAGTAAGGTGCAAGAACATAAAGCGTGCTCTCAGTATATAGGCACTGTGAGTCGTGTGCGGTATGAATGGTGTGTGCGAGTTTGTGTGCGAATGTGCGGGCATGTGTGTCGTCGCTTGGTGTTGGATGTGAGCGGCACCCTGCACGTGTGTGAGCCACTGCATCTGGTCGTAGTGCTCCGAGGCGATGGTCAGCGTGTTGAGGAACACCAGAACGATCACCATCCAGTAGAACGCTGTCGACTTCACCGCCGCCCGGCACTTTCGCCGCCAGAAGCGGTTCCACCGCCGCCACCGCCGGCTGCAGTTGTTTCGGGGAACGAGTGCGCGCGGCGTGCGGCAATGGGAGGATGCACGCGCACGCAGACATATGGATTCACACGCAGGCAAAACGCACACAAGCACACGCGCGCAGAAAAATCCCTAGATGTAAATACGCATGCACAGACACAATCGCACAAACACAAATAAACACACCATACACACGCCGTACACACACACAAAGACAAAAATCCCCGGTATAGCCTGAACAGACTGTAGGGTTAAGTACTTTTGCCAGTGTACATATGTAAAGAATAGAAAAGGTTTTAACCATTTCTGTCAATTATCCAGTAAATGTTGAGATTTAGAAACACCAAAATAGACACCTTTCAGAATTTGTCTAGTTTGCAAAAGCCACACATACTTAGGGCAAATATGCACACAAAAAGCTTTGATAATATATGCAGACATCTGGCTAACAGTGACAATCAGGCTCTAAAAAAAAGCCATGTTTGGTGGAGGTCAATCAGTTTTAAGGACAATGCATATATTTTCAAAGCTTTTGGTTGGCATATTTTGCCACAAGTATGTGTGGTTTTTGCAAACTCTACACTTTGTGAAAGGTGTCTATATTGGTGTTGGAAGATTTTAACATCTGTATAATTGCCAGACATGGTAAAAACCTTTTCTCTTTTTTACACGGTTAACTGCCGTTAGCTACCACTTATGAAGGCCGGCACGGTGTATGAGGAGGTGGGTGTCCAGCACCATGCCCAGTAGCCTTTGCCTGTCTGGTGGTAACATTCACACACAGCACTCGTTACTCATTTGAGGTTGGGTCGACCGAGGTGAGGTCTCGGACTGGTCCAGAATATCATCACTGGTGTTCGCCACGCGCGTGATTCAAACTCGGCATGCCGGGTTTGTAGCGCAGTGCGCTAACCGCGGCGCCGCCACTCCCCGGTGCGTGTGCATGCGTGTGTGCGTGCGTGCGTATGAGGGAGCAGAAGTACAGTGGTTAGTGTGCCGCTGCAATAAGAATTCGTTGACCAGAATTCAAATCCACTCATGGCCAACATCTACTGACAAATGCCTAGTATTGAACCTTCACTAAGTCGACTCAGCCTTACATGAGTACCTGGTGCAAGGTGTAGACATTGACACTGGGGAAAAAGGCGGCAGCATATGAGCTTTGTGGTCGGTGTTGTGAACAGTACTTTGCCTCCACCACGTGTTGAGGCTATATGGGAACTGTCTGTCATTGTTTTGTGTGTGAAGCATGAGGCTTGGTGATGGTAGTACGCGGGTGTGGCTTGTGAGGAGGGGTGAGCCATGAGGGTTGTGTAGATTGTGAGCAGTGAGGGTTGATGCAAGTACGTGGATAAGGATTGTGTACGAGCGTCAAAGATGGGAAATGAAACAGAATCGACACTTGGTTTCTCAAGGAGGTTAGAGGTCGGTATTCCCAAATAACAACTGGTGATCCAGGGTGGTTGCTCGATCGTAGAGCGATTGGGTGATAAAATAACAGTTTGTGAGGACACCAACAGTGGTTGGTTTGTGGGGCCACGTACCACAGAAATGTGGAATTACCACCACTGGCTCAGGGCTGTAAACAGATGAGTACCGCCTAAATGCCCATCTGCGGAGGAGGTCACTTTGTACTTCTTGGATCGAGGAAAGCCTCATCGAGTTTCAAGATTATCAGAAGGGTTCGACCAGGATCTCGCTGCAGGGGGTAACATGTTCCTCTACTGAGGGGTTAACAGCATTATTTCTGAAATTTGGACTGTAACGCCCACGAAGGATGCCTACAACTGAATGCTTAACGTCCACTGAGTGAAGAAGGCTGCGCGTAGGATTTGTATAACTAACGCACGCCGCAGTATTGACTGGAGCAGCCTGTCAGACACCAATGATTTGGATGAAAAAAGAAACGGTGAGATTACCGCGGGAACTAAGGGTGCGGGAGAGAATAAGCGGTACTCGACAGCCCCCGTGACAGGGTGCTGTGCAAAGACACCGGCGGTCTCGCCCGGAATGTACGCATCCCAGACAACATCGTTCGCTCACTATTGCTGACATGGCTGGAACAAACACCAATGTATGACCTTCCACTCGCTGTGAAGCAGCCGCCAATTAGCAAGCGGCTGCATTCGATCGGGAGTACAAAGGTGTGCAGCATAGGATCTACAAAAAATCTCGGCCTTGTTCAGATCACCGGCTCAAATGAACTAATATGTGGTGATGTCATTTAGATGACCAACTCAAAGGGGTGATAAGATGTGGTCGCCCGATGGGTCAGTGGCATTGGAGGAGGATGCGAGATTCGGTGCTGGCGATGGTGCCAGTTTTCATTGCTGGAGCTGCTCGTTTCCAGGCCGCATTAATACTTCCAGTGCTGTGGGTTTTATAACCACGTGTTGATTTGAGCGGCGGTTGAACACAGAGCGGCCGTGAAGAACAACCATGATGATGATGTTAGGTCACCGTGGAAAGGGGTATCTGCTAAATAGTAATTAATAATAATACTACTGAATAGCAGTGAACATAGAAGCAATGAATGATGCTCACTGGCTCCCTACTGGAGAGCCCCTTTTAGGGGAGCAGCAGCACCATCGACTAACCTGTATTTAGACTTGGAGACTCTGTGCCTGTGAAGACAACGACAACACAGCACCATGCATGAGCACAATGACGACAACAAGCTCACAGTGCAACACGATGATGCGAGAGGGGACGAGGAGGGGCATCGGCCCCCGCGCTGTGGGTCGGCCGCGAACGCGAGCAGGACACGCAGGGATGAGCGCAGAGACAACCGCACGGTGGCTGAAGCGATAGCAGTAGCGGTGGCGGTGGCGGTGGCGGTGGCGGTGGCGGCGGAACCAGCGCTGGCGCGAGACTCACACAACTCGTGCGCAGACTGAGAGGCTCTCGAGCTCCCCGCTGCCCACGTTCTCCGTGTTCGCCGACTCCGACTCACTCGCCGGAGCGCTTGCTGAAGTGTGCACAAAAACAAATATCCTGCAACGTGCTTCCTCAATGGACAATTCGAGAAAACGTTGACATTTCGCACGACTCCATCCTTACTTAATGTGGCCACGCCATCGCGAGCGCTCGTTTGCATGTTTATTTCAACATGCAGATGTATGCACACACCCTCGTTATGATCCTGTGTACACAAGACACAGGCACACAGACAAATCCACAAAGATCCCTCAGTTGGTGTAGAGAGCACCATACCATACCGGCGTTTGTCTGTCCAGGCTGAGTCAATCTCGGGAAGGGCCCAGATCCACTTCACATTTTCATTACTAATGTTAACCATGCGTGCGAATTGAACACAGATATTCTCGTGTTAGTAGCAGAGCATGCTAACTAGTACACTACCCTTCCCCATGCATGCAAAGTTCCCCCTATATCCTCTAAACTACTGGTTCTTAACAATTACTTCAGCCAACACCACTTCATATCTCAAAATATATTCTCACACCCCTTACTAATAAATACATCGCATTGCTGATACAAATTAGTTGTACTTACTTGCCTGTAAGTAATTTATGTTTTCGAATATGTACCCTTAAAAAAAATCTGACATGTCCAGAACCCCCAGCAAGGGCATTTCACATCCTGGGGATATGTGCGCTACAGGTTACGATCTGGTGCTCTCGACGAACAGCATCACTGAACCTCAAGGCCCCTTTCCATGAGAGTCCTATTGAAGATTCTGCAATAGCTGCCACATTTGTTGCACATCGATGACAGTGTGTTACACTGTGATCTATTACAACATTGATGGTGCTGTTTGTTGCTGGACACTTGACGTTTTCGCACTCCTCTAATCTCCCGCCTCCCCCGCGCAGCAAAGGTAAAATTAATACAACCACAGCCTAACGTCCTTCCGAACGTGAACGGCTTCTAAAGCGGC
>JAZEWT010000024.1:11837654-11851814 GCA_036362905.1 Mordacia mordax | reverse complement strand
CAACTGCCCCATAGCATCCTTCACGACCCTCCTCCATAGAGTTTGATCGTGGCACTGTTGACACCAATCTTGAGCGACTGCACTCAGCTCCAGGTCCTACTGTGCCACATCTGTCCATCTCTTTTCTAACCCGTGCTGCACCCGTTTAGCCCCCTCCATCTGGCCCAACAGAAGCTGCCTGGGTATGCAGTCGCTGCACACCCAGGCTACATAACCCAGTCACCACAGTCTCGTCTGCCGAGGAGCTCCCCATTGGTACTTTGTACAACTCTTTCGAGAACTTGTGGGCTCCTTACACAATCCAACCTGGTTAACCCAGGATGGATCGTAGGCAGGCCGGCCGGAATGTTTCAAAAAGGGGCAGATGTTCCGCCAAGGAGGTTCACATTTCGCAAGCATTGAGAAGAGAGGACCTGACTGCAGCTGAGAAGACCTGCAGCTTCGTGTGGAAAAACAGGTCAGGGAGCTTACACACAGCTACGCAGCCGATGAAAAAACTATTCCGCCCACCACCCAACTGATTTAGAGTGAGACCCCAGCTGCTAAACCATAATCAGCCATAAGCACTCTGCCTGGGTTTAAAAACGTGTCAACCCTCTCCACAAGTGCCCCATCACTCATGAAGAGCTGAGTGGAGTCTTCGGTGGCATAACATAACCAGGCAGGTGCTTCCTTTTGGTGTGGCTGATGATTAGACCCCACCTCTTTGAAGTATGCTCCAGTTTCCCCAGCAGAGCCCACAACTCCTCCTCAAAATGAGCAGAAATTACAAAATCGTTGGCATACACAACATGGCTGGCCACTAGAGAGGCATCCCTTGACTGTACACAGGCATCGATCAACTTCCCATTCTAACTATACCAGTGGGAGATCATCAGAGACATTCCTTTACTAGATGGTAAATCCACTGATATATCCATGGAAAGCATCTCGAGCTATGTGCTCAAAAAGATGTTAAATAACTAAGGAGCCAGAGAGTGTCCATATCGCACACTAAGGTGAACAGGAAATTACTCTGACTCTCAACCATGCAGCTTTACCTGGGCCTGCTCGCATCATGAAGGTCCTTTATGATTGTGAGCAGAGAATCAGGGACTCTGAAAGCACGAAGAACAACCCACAGCCCTGGATGACAGATGGAGAATGTGGCATCTGTGCCAGACCACCCCGGCCTGAAACCACATTGAGGTTCTGCGAGCATCTCCACAGCATTCCTGGCCAGGCGATTTTGAATAATTCCTGCCAAGATCTTTCCCGGCACACCGAGGAATGAGATGCCCCAGTAGTTATTACAATCGGTGTGGTCCCCTTTCTTAAAGAGGGGGACAACTCGGGCATCCTCTAATTCCTGCGGGACCTTTCCTGTGCTCCAGACGTTTTTAATGATGTCATACAGGGCAGTATGCAGGCAGACACCACCTTCCCTAAACATTTTGCTTGGAAGAGCATCTCTGCCCAGTGATTTTCCTGATCTCAGGCTCTGGATTGATTTACGTACTTCCTCTATAGATGGCACCTCCACCAGCCACTCAGAGGGGGTGGCTACTTCTTGCATTCTCTGAGGTACTGCAGCCCCAGCAGGGTCACCCCCATGTTGTCCTATGGTGTTATCTTAGCTGGAGGGGGGGGGGGTTCCCCTTCCCCAGGAACTTACAGAAATGCTCTGCAAATTTGCAGACATGTTCCAGGAGGTCGGAGATCGGATCACAATTTTCCTCTTTAAGAAGAGTATTCGGTGCAGCGTTGCAAGTCAATATTTTTATGGAGTTAAAGAGTGATTTTTGATCGCGGGCTACCGAGGCAGACTCCATCTCTCAGCAGCCAGCGACCACCACTCACCCTTGCTCTCCGAACCTCCGAGCGAAGGCTGTGGTAAACCTCCTCGTTCTCGGGCGTGGGCTGTTGCAGGCGGTGGGAGTGGGCCTGCCGTTTCCTCTTGGCTAGCTTGAACACCTCCACCATCACCAGGATTTCTGGGGAGGTCTGGACCGTGTTCCCAGTGCAGCCATTCCCACTGCATGAGCCACAGCACTAAACGAAACCCATTTCCTCTGTGTATCGGGAGGTGTGGGTGACGATGTCAGCTCCATCTGCAAATGATGATGAAATTCTCACAGCTTTCATCAGCCAGGCCACTGTGCGTTTCAATGGGGTCCTTCGGTGACGCCCATCACTGCCATGGAAGAATGGCAGGCAGATTCTAGAGATAATAAGCCAATGGTCAGAGGTCATATTAGCTCCTCGGTAGGTCCTGGTGTCAAGGACATGGGCCTGCATCCTCGGCTCCGCCTCTATGTAGTCTATTAGATCTTCTTGTTTGGACACGGCATGCAAGCAAGATGTGTGGATGTGCTGATGAAGGAACAGCGTGTTGGTTATTACAAGCCCCCTGCACAGAAGTAAAGCAGCCTCCTGCCGTTATTATTGAGCTGATCTGGCCCATGTCTTCCAATTTACCCCAGCCCAGACGTCTGCATCATGACCCATTCGGGCATTGAAGTCACCTAGCAGGATGACTCTACCCAGAGGGGCCAATTTAGCCAACACCTCGGACAGGAGGTCATAGAAGACATCTGACTCATCGGCCTTGCCTGCATTCCTCCACCGATGTTCATCTTTAGTGGGGATGTAAGCTACAATCACCACCATCCCTCACCTCCCATTTATAGGGAGGTGAGAGATGGTGGTGGGGACTAGCAGAATGACTCGATACAAAGAGGCTACTTGAGCTAATACCTGGAACAGGTCATCGGGCATCTGACTCATCAGCTGTCCCTGCATCCCTCCACTGATGTTCATCTTTAGTGGAGGCATAAGCCATCACCACCACCATCGTTCACCTCCTATTTGTAGGGAGGTGAGCCCTGAGCAGCCTGGGACTCACAGGTTCCCACATCTCACCACCACGTTCCCACGACTTCTTCATTCTTTTATTTAGCAGAAGAACCACTCCCTGTTGCTTGGCAGTTTCCTGTCCCGAATGGAGAATTGTCCACCCCTCCTGATGACTGGAGCCAGAACAAGTCCACCGGACCTCCTGTATCCCACAGAGGTCCAGGCGGTACCGGTCCAGCTCGCGACAGAGGAGTGGTAACCTCTCCTCCCCAACGAGCATTCGAACATTCCACGTGGCCACACTCAACGGCTTCTTGTTGTTTCTGGAGGAACCATGGGGGGTGGGAACTCAGTCTCCTGGCTCCGCCAAATGGGTTTTGGCCAGGAGACTTCGTAAGCGCAGTTTTCTTTAATATTACACGGTTTCGTGGTAATTAAATTGAAGGTGGGGGGCGGGGGGAGGGGGGTACCAGCCCCCTGCACTCGTCCAGAGTCCCCTTAGCTGCTGTGGAATCTATGAGAGCAGCCACCACAGCGTTACTGACCAGCACCGTGAGGAGGAAGGGGGTTGTTTTGCCAGCCACACACATAGGCACACATAGACATACACATTTGCACACATGCACACTCACACGCATGCTCACCCACACACTGGAATTCCCTCCCATCGCTTCTTTCTCCAAGTTCTAATAACAGTGCTCAGTTTAATAAACACATAAACCGTTACCTGGGTTCTCATCAATGGCTCTCATTGTGGCTGGCTGCTTGGAGTTTTGAGCCTGTACTGGGCAACTAATGGTCGGTGACATTGCTGGGCAGTGGAGCCATCGCCAACTCTTGTTGAGGGCTTACAGTTCAGGAACAGCAGCCGCCCTGGTTAACGCTGTGTTATCACCATCATCAACAACAACATAATTAACCACGACCCATCAGGGGGGCATGTGATTAGTAGCAGCCACATCCATCATGAGAGGCATACTGGATATGGTGTGCTGGATGGGCAAATATTATCTGGGTCTTTGGCAGACTGAAGTGGGCATGAGAGTAGTGACTACCTTCACAGCAATCACGAAAGGTACTGTGGATGTGATGTCACGGGCATGTCGAGATGTTTACTGGAAGTGTTGCGCAGTTCAATGGACGTGTGTGAGTGAGTGTGCGACAGCGTAGGTGTCTGCATGTGTAAGTGCGGAAGTCTGAGTGTGTCTTTGTCTTTGTGAATGAGTATGCCAGTCTGTGTCCAATTGTGAGTGTGCGAGTGAGGCTGATAAAGCAACCCCTCTTTTCCTCTATGTTCCATGGCGGTAATGCTGTGGTGGCTGCTATGACAGCCTCTATAGTGGTTAAGGGAGTTCTGGACGGGTGCGGGGAGGGGGCTGGTAGCCACCCCCCCCCCTCCTCCTCAATTTCATTACCACGCGTACATGCTTAAAAAGAAAAACTCAAGTTTGTGCCGGAGTCCGTGGGGGTTACATGCATTCATGACGTCCCCAGGTAAAACCCTATTTAGCGGAGCCAGGAGACTGAATACCAACCCTATGGGTTCCTCCAAAAACAACAACAAGTTGCTGCTTGTGGCCACGTGGAATGTTCGAACACTCCTTGCGGATGAGAGGCTGCCACTCCTGTGTCTGGAGCTGGACTGGTATAGCCCGGACCTCCGTTGTATGCAAGCGGTCAGGAGGACTGGTTCTGGCTCCAATCATCAGGAGGGGTGGCTAAATCTTCGCTCGGCGCAAGAAACTGCCAAATAACAGGGAGCTTCTTTTGTCCTAAATAAAATAATGAATGGGGTCTGGGAATAGAGTGGTGAGGTGTGGGAACCTGTGAGTCCCAGGCTGCTGAGGGCTCACCTCCCTACAAATAGGAGGTGAACGATGGTGATGGTGATGGCTTATACCCCCACTAAAGATGAACATCAGTGGAGGGTTGCAGGGACAGCTCATGGGTCAGATGCCCAATGACCTGATCCAGGTGTTAGCTCAAGTGGCCTCTTTGTATCGAGTCATTCTGCTCGGTGACTTGGATGCCTAAGCAAATCATGATTGAGACACCTTGACTGGACTGATTGAAACGCATAAGTCAGATCAACTCAACAACAATGGTTAGAGGCTGCTAGACTCCTATGCAGCTCATGGGCTCATAATCACCAAAGTTGCTGTTATGACGTCACCGCCAATTCGTGGCAAATAGCTGTTGTTGTGTGTGAGTGCATTTGTGTGAGTGAATGTGTGAGTGTGTGAGTGTGTGTGACAGTGTGTGCGTACGCGTGTGTGTGCACGCGAGCGCGTGCGTGCGTGCGTGCGTCTTTCATTCCGGTTTTGTTTCCGGCAGAAGTAGAAGCTCGTGCGATCGTGAAGGAGCGCCAGAAGAAGGACAATCACAACTTGAGTAAGCGTCGCTCACGCGGGGTGGCGTAAAGTTTGGGTTCGATTTGACCCTTCTCGTGAAAAGTTTGTGGTTCGAAGCCAGCCAAATGTGCCCGGTTATCCCCGCGCTGCATGTTTACCGCAGCGGCAGCACCGGGGACACTGGAGACCCCCATGGCGTCGTTCCTCCTGTAACCTCGCGAAGGAGAGAGCAGGAACGCTCGACGCGACTATCTCGAAACAGCTGCTCTAAAGAGCAATTCTCATTACGCACGGAACCATAAAATCCTATGTCTCACTGAATCTTAAGACTCTTTTTCTGGAGGGCACCGCCGAGCTTTCAAACAGATGGTTTCTGCTGTCTGCTATCTCAATTGAGTGATTTGACAGAATTGGGTTATTTGGGCTGATAATGGTTACACTGCTTGGGAGTTATTTGGCTATGGGAGAGGGGGTAGACCGTAGAACCCGGTGAAAAACCAAGCACAATAGGGAGAGGGGCGGCGCGGTGGCCCAGTGGTTAACGCTGTCGCCTCACAGCAAGAAGGTCGAATCTCTCGGCTTAGGTGCCTTTCTGTGTGGAGTTTGCATGCTCTCCCCGTGTCCGCGTGGGTTTTCGCCGGGCACTCCGGTTTCCTCCCACAGTCCAAAAAGCATGCTGCTGCATAGATTAATTGGCTCGCAGGCTAAATTGCCCCGCAGTGCCCGGCGATGGACTGGCGTCCCATCGTCGGTATGTCCTTGCCTTGCGCCCTGTGTCTGCCGGGATAGGCTCCGGCTCACCGTGACCCTGTATAGGACTAAGCGGTTTCAGACAAATAGATGAGATGAGACAATAGGAAGAGATCATAGAAGCTGCAGATAGAAAGAAGCCCGAATCGGAAATTGAACCCAGGAAGTTTTTTGTTACGGGGTGCGAGCGTAGTCGCTGTGTCACCATGGATCTGAGCAGTCCTCTAACCCTGCGAACATCCTGTCTTGTTAACGCTATGGGTACTTTTTTGCCAGTATACATATATAAGATTTCAACAGGTTTTACCGTATCTGGCGATAATGCAGGTGTTAAGATCCCAAACACCAAAATAGACACATTTTACAATGTGTCCAGTTTGCAAAAGCCACACATACTAGTGGCAAAGTATGCAAACAGGTAGCTTTGATAACCAATGCATTGTCCTTCAACTGACCGACCTTCACCTGGCAGTGGCTTCCTTTTGAGCCTATTTGTCGGTGTCAGTCGTTGCCAAAAGGCAGTCAGCTCAGGACAATGCAGTATCATTGCTTTATAGCTTAGGTGGGGCTGTTAACGCTATGGGTACTTTTTTGCCAGTATACACCTGCATAATCGCCAGATACGGTAAAACCTGTAGTAATCTTGTATCCTGTCTTGTGTTGCATGGATTCACAGCGGCAGGCAGCCCTTTATGGAGTTCATTTTGGTGGCGATGCCATCGCGGGTCTTGACTTATCACGTTATATTATATGCGCATGCACAGTGCGAAATGTAAATGCTTACAGGCAATAGATTCCCAGAGGTAGATGTGGAGAATCGATTTCAATGTTCGTGCATGGGGAATTCTCATCTCATCTCATTATCTGAAACCGCTTAATCCTATATAGGGTCACGGTGAGCCGGAGCCTATCCCGGAAACACAGGGCGTAAGGCAGGAATACACCCGACGACGGGACGCCAGTCCATCGCCAGGCATTGCGGGACAATTTTAGTCTGCGAGCCAAATCAACCTATCCAGGATCATGCTTTTGGACTGTGGGAGGAAACCGGAGTACCCGGCGAAAACCCACGCGGACACGGGGAGAGCATGCAAACTCCGCACAGAAAGGCACTCGAGCCGAGAGATTCGAACCCGGGACCTTCTTGCTGTGAGGCGACAGCGCTAACCACTGGGCCACCGCGCCGCCCGCAATTGCAATTCGTGCTTCATTATTAAACACAGTGGAGTTAGACACCGTATGATGGCTCTGCGTTTGTTTGTGAGTGAGCATCGGTTAACTCTCTCTGCATAGCCTTGCAATGCACAGCTTGGTTAAAGATAGAAGAGGTCCTCCAACCCCACGTGCGTCACGACCAATCCGCGAGCGCTCCTTAAGCCACGTGTGTCCCATCCCCGATATGTGAGTCGCCCGCTAACCCCACGCGTGTGCTGTCACCGATCCGCGAGTGACCCCCGAACGGCGCGCGTGTCCCGACAGTTGAGCGACGGCGGAGATTCAACATCAACGATCGCATCAAGGAGCTTGGAACGCTCATCCCCAAATCCAGCGACCCGTGAGTGATGGCTGCCCGCTCACCACCCACTCACCACCCGTCCGTTGTCCCACTCGCCTTCCAGCTCACCAACTATACATTTTATTTGTTACATATATCCTTATAAGATTACAATAGGTTTTACCGTATCTGGCGATTATGCAGGTGTTAAGATGAGATGAGACAAATATAAGATTACAATAGGTTTTACCGTATCTGGCGATTATGCAGGTGTTAAGATCTTATCTGGCGATTATGCAGGTGTTAAGATCTTAACACCTGCATAATCGCCAGATACGGTAAAACCTATTGTAATCTTATATTTGTCTCATCTCATCTCATTATCTGAAACCGCTTAATCCTATATAGGGTCACGGTGAAGCCGGAGCCTATCCCGGAAACATAGGGCGTAAGGCAGGAATACACCCGACGACGGGACGCCGGTCCATCGCCGGGCATCTTATATTTGTATACTGGCAAAAAAGTACCCATAGCGTACATATATCCTGTTACGCTAACAGAATCCCATTGCATAACACTTTCTGATGAAGGTAATTTAACAATCTTGCCCTTTGTTCAATAAGACTCATGTAATGTATAACACGTGACTACTAATCTAATCTTCTTAACCAAGCTTTCAATACCTCTGTGATTCTTGCCACACCCCTCAACCCCCCCATGGGATCCCAGCATGAGCATGAGCGCGATTGATGGCATCACAGCCTCCCCATATAAAGAGATCCCCGGAAATGGTTTCTCTTTATTCTGAAGTCAACTCGTCTCGAGTTGGTGCGGGGTTGCCTGATGATGTTGATTGCAATTATCAGCCAGACGTCGTATTTCTTTCGTCAATGCTGTGAGTTTGCTCTCCAACACACCAGTGTGTGGAGATAATGAAGAATTGGCACGTTTTGTTTACGTTGACAAACTTTAGTAATTGGCCATTGTTGGGCGGTGGAGGGTTTACGACAAACATTTTTTCCATGACCTAACCCAAAAAATGGAATTCATTGAGACTGTCTGTCCATTGATCTCCGTGTTGGGATAAATCCATGGCTCGACTTCCATGAGCTGCTGCTCCCATCTGTAAGTGCGTGTGTCCGTGTCTCGCCATGCCCGCATGTGCCCGCGTCTGTGTCTCCATGCGTGCATGTCCTCTCGTCTGTCTGTGTGTCTCCACGTCCGTGTGCCCGTGTGTCTGCGCGTCCGAACGTCCGTGCGTCCGCGCGTCCGTGCTTCCGTATGCTGGGGAGCGCACGTGTCCGCACATCCGCGATTGTCCACGCGCACGCCGCTTGGCGAGCGCGTCTGCGCGTCCGTGTCCGCGCCGCCCGCACTAAACCGAACCCCGCTGTGTGTCGTTGTATGCGACGCTGCGCACGTGGTGGCGCCGACACAAGCGTTCGCGATGCGGCGCATTGCAGGGACACGCGCTGGAACAAGGGAACCATCCTCAAGGCCTCCGTCGACTACATCCGCCGCATGCAGAAGGAGCAGCAACGAGCTAAGGAGATGGAGCAAAGGCAGCGGCGCCTCGAGCACACAAACCGTAGCCTCCTGCTGCGCCTGCAGGTGTGGTGACGCTCTCCTCCCACCGTCGCGCTCCAACCGTTGTAACGCCTCGCTTGTCGTCACACTCCCCCCGCCCTCCCCCCCCCCGCGGCACACTCCCCGGTCTCCAGTATTCTTTCCTCTACCCGGCACAGGAGTTGCAGATGCAGGCGCAGGCTCACGGGGTCCCCATTTCCTACTCCGTCCCACTGGACGCTGCACCGATCAAGCAGGAGACGCCGGGCGGTCACGGATGCGCTGCCGCTGCACACGACGGAAACTTCTTCCACTCGGCCCCCCCTTCGTGCAGCGGCGGCGGTCATGGCCCGCTGGATTCCACCACCGACGGCACGCTGCACTTCAGCGTGGTGGTGGCCGGTGGTGGTGGCGGTGGTGGCGACGCGGCGGGAGGGGGAGGAGGAGGAGGAGGAGAAGCAGGCGGCTTTGCAATGGACGATCACGTCACCAGCATTTACTCCCCGGAGCCCGACCAGACGTCGCGTCTTGAGGACATGCTGTTGGAGGATAACTTCTCCGACTCACTGCTGTCCCCCTTCTCGCCGCACTCGCTCAGCCGGCAGGGCAGCTTCAGCATGGACGACGGTTGATGCCGCCCGCTGCGCGGCGCCGGCGATCAATCATTCTGCCGAAAGCGACCCCCCCGCCTGTTCGCTCGCCGGCCGCTCGGCCGGTAATCGGCAGCGACGTCGGATGCGCGAGTGACGCGCCACCGACGTCATATCGTCGTCGTTGTCATCTTGCTGTCGTCATCGTCGTTGTTGGCGTTGTTGGCGTGCTTCGTCACGCTGTCACTGTCGCTGGTTCCTCTATGAGATGCGGAGGAACCGGCATCCCACGCGGCAGCGCGTTCCACCTCTCCCCGTTATAGAGCGCTGGTTTTGTAAGTATGCTCACCACTGTATTTATATTTTTAAGAGGAACTCTCCGGTTGATAGAAAATAAGAAACGAACCGATGGACGTCGGTGGTTCCGGCCGTGGCGATCACGGTGGAGCGAGCAGGAGGAACAGGGGAACTTCGAGCCGTTGAAACCACAGTCAACCCCAATGATTGCCTTAAACCCCCCTGAGCACAAAGACATGTCCCGAAACTCCAACACGTGGCTCCATGTAGCAACACGTGTTTGTAATCAGGATCTGCCTTTAACAAGCGTTGCCATGATGTTAATGAGCCATTGTTTGTGCCTTAAACGCAACCGCGTCTCTTTAAGAACTACACTGTCCCGTTGAACACGTGTCTCTTAAAACCCAACCGTACCACTTAAACCCGTGTCGCTTTGGACAAAAGCATGTGCTTTTGCCTGGGTATTCCCCCGCCTTATGCCCTCTGTCGGCTGGGATAGGCTCTACCCCCCCCCTCTCCACCGACCCTGTACAGCGAATATTGATAATGACGTGAGATGTGCTTTTAAACCCGTGTACCCTGTAACCAGAAGCATGTGCCTTCAAACAAAGTCGCGTGCCTTTAAAGCCCTGCCTCTTAAAAGCCAACCGTGTCCCTTTAAGCCCTTGTCCCGTTAAAGAGCAGCGCGTCAAAAAGAGAAAATGTACCACCACCTTTTCTCTTTTTTACATCTTTATATTCGCAAAGAGGTGCTCACAGATCTGGCAGCGCGTCGCTTTAACGCTTCACGCGCCCGATGGCGCCCCGTGTGGAGGCCGCTGGGGGCCGCTCTGGCGCCCTGGTCGAGCGCGGACTCCTGCGGCAGGGGCCGGTGGACCCCCCCCCCTTCGGCGCGATGCCATCCAGAGCCAGGCAGCCGCTGGCGGCAGGGCGAGCAGCTCACGACCGGGAGGTCCCGAGTTCAAACTCCGGTTTGGGGGAGGTTCATCATCCCTTGGCTGAAAGGTCAATAAAATGCATCCTGCCGAGTACCAACTTTGTAGGGAAGTCAACAGTGGTTGTGGTACAGATGGACTCGCCCCTGCCATAGGAAGGTGGATGTTGTCTCAGAGGCAGTTGCGGTCAGGATGAGAAGGTGGAGACGTTGGGTCGTGCAGAGGTTAGGTGCAGGAACAGGGCCACGAGAACTGAGGCCCCCAAAGCTGGGCTCTGCCCAACATAGGACACCAGTCCATCGTCTGACAGGGGGAAATTTAGTGGGCAAGCCAATTCACCTAGACAGCAGCACTAGCAGCACTAGCAGCACTAGCAGCACTAGCAGCAGCACTAGCAGCACTAGCAGCAGCACTAGCAGCAGCGTCGCCTTTGGACTGTCGGAGGAAACCGGAGTACGCAGCGAAAACCCACGCAGATAGAAAGGATTCAGCCACAGATGGGCAGGCAGAGCGATTCGGGCTCACGAGTCACGGGGGACCGGGCGGGGTGGGTGGCCAACACAGCGATCCCTCGCTGCTCTACGTGACTCAACGACAGGGAGTTTGTACACAGAGTCGTCTGTGCATGGTGTCCGTACAGGGAGTCTGTGCAGCGAGTGTGTGTAGGAGGCTATGCTGCGTGTCTATGCAGAGAGTCTCTGCGGGTTGTCTGTGCAGGGTGTCTATGCAGGGTGTCTGTGCAGGGAGTTTGTGCGGGGAGTCGTCTTTGCAGGGAGTCTGTGCAGGGAATCTGTGCAGCGAGCCTGTGTGGGAGTCTATGCTGGGTGTCTATGCAGGGAGTCTCTGCGGGTTGTCTGTGCAGGGAGTCTGTGTCAGGAGTCTGTGCAGAGTGTCCATAATAATAATTGCATTTATAGAGCACTTTTCACCCGAGGGTTACAAAGCGCTGCACAGAGCTGCGGAGAGAACGGCTTGTCAACAACAACATCAGGACAGTTTAACTGAAAGTCAAATAGTGGCAATAAATTATAGGTCATAAAGTAAGCAGAAGACAAAAGTGATTCTTCAACAAACAAAGAAGGCAATGATGTCGGTTTTCACGGCTCGATGCATGATGATTGCTTCGAAAAGCTGCTGATCTTCAGGCGAAGACTTCGCCTGAAGATGCCTCCAACGTGTGAGGCGAAACGTCGCGAGGAGAGGAGAGAGAGCCATCGGCGCGGCTGTCCCGAGAGAGCAGCTTTTCGAAGCAATCATCAAACAAGGAAGGATTAAAAGTTCCCGAGCAGGTGCAGGTCGGCAGAAAGCCATCATCCTGGCTATGATAACATTGAGCCGCATCAACAGTCCTAGCCAGAGGGCTTGAAAGCGTTACGGAACAAGTGAGTCTTGAGATGAGATTTGAAGAAGCCCAGGGACTCAGCTGAACGAATCTCCAATGGAAGGGCATTCCAGAGTCTGGGAGCAGCGCGCGAGAAGGCTCTGTCACCCATCAAATGGAGGTGCGATCTGGGCACATGCAGCAAGCCTGTATTAGAGGATCGAAGTGTCGTGTTGAGGAGGGTGTAGGTCATGGATGTATGTCTGAGCAGCGCTAGTGAGAGCCTTGTAGGTGATCAGAAAGGTCTTGAATTTAATCCTGTGTTTAACTGGTAGCCAGTGGAGAGACATCAGTACTGGGGATATGTGATCGTCGATGGGTGTGCGAGTGAGTACTTTAGCAGCCGCATTCTGCAAACGTTGGAGACGATTGATCAGGTAGGCAGGGGTGCCAGGGAGCAGTGGATTGCAGTCATCGATTCGTGAAGAGATGACGATGTGAATTAGTTCCTCAGCATCAGCAGGTGACAGGATGTTGCCCAGTCTGGCTATATTTTTGAGATAGAAATAGGCTACCTTCTTCACCTTATTGATGTGTGTCTTGAAGCTGAGTGAGGATTAAAAGAGTCACACCTAGACTCCGAACTGTCTCATCATCTTCAATGGTCTGGTCGTCAAGCATCAATTGTATAGGTTCAGCCTTGGACAATTGGTGCGGGGTTCTGACAAACAAAACTTCTGTTTTGTCGCCATTTAGTTTTACGAAATTTGAATTGAGCCAGGCCTTCACAGTTGAGAGTGAGGACGATATGCATAGACCAGACGTATTGACGGATGGCTTTGCGTGGATATAGATTTGGATGTAGGCGGCACGGTGGCTCAGTGGGTAGCGCTGTCGCCTCACAGCAAGAAGTTCCAGGATTCGAATCTCGGCTCGGGTGCCTTTCTGTGTGGAGTTTGCATATTCTCTCCCCATGTCCACGTGAGTTTTAGCCGGGCACTCCGGTTTCCTCCCACAGTCCAAGAAACATGCTGCTTCATAGGTTAATTGTCTTGCAGACTAAATTGCTCGCAGTGCCCAGTGATGGACTGGCGTCCCATCGTGGGTATATCCCTGCCTTGCGCCCTGTGTCTGCCGGGATTTGCTCCAGCTCACTGCGACCCTGTACAGGACTAAGCGGTTTCTGACAATGAGATGAGATGGTTGGTTGTTGAGGCTGAGTAGAGATACGGTGGGCTTCGGTTTTTTCAGGGAAAAACTGAATCAACTGATCCGCGTGATCTTTATAAATGCAATTATTATCTTTATTAGTGAATGGAGGTGAGGGAAAGTGACTGGTTGGACGAAGGAGCTGATTAATGGTCCAGAAAATATCTTGGGCTTGTCGCAGGTATTAGTCAGAATGATGGAAAGATGGCTGATACAAGCACAGTTAAATGTCTTCCGGTAACGGAGGAGCTGTTCTTTAAATATTTGAGCATGAACGGTGAGGCCAGATTTTCTCAAAGTCCGTTCGGCCCTGTGTGCATTCGCCTTGAGATCTATGCAGCGGTAATAGCCGCACCACACCACAGAAACATCTTCTGCGATACATTACGATTCCCACCGCGGGCGCCTTTCTGTGCAGAGAATGTGCGTTCTCTCCTCCGATTCTGCATCAGATTCTCCGGTTTTCTTCCCGTGACTAACAGCACTCATTCATTGGCCGACACCATCACGATGCAGTGCGGCCCCACAATAACTGACACGTTTATTTCCAGATTAAGTGCTAACGTGTCAGTACATTCTGGACCATCGTGGCAGCCTTCCCGCTACCGCGACTGTCTCCCTCGCGCCCGTGAACCGTTCTCTGTTGGAACGAATACCTTTTGACAGTGACCGAATACGTGCTACGTGTTATAAATCGTAATTATATGACGATGTATGCGCTCAACGCCTTGCTCGCCGTTACTGCTGCTCTTTTGGAGGGCGCCCCACTGGAAAGCACTGAGCGAGTGGTTCAGTCCGGAGGAGGAGGGGG
>JAZEWT010000024.1:11487636-11498475 GCA_036362905.1 Mordacia mordax | reverse complement strand
GGGGGGGGGGGGGGGGGGGGGGGGGTGTGCGGAGGGATTTGAGTCGTGCGAGATTTGGACGATAGTGGCGAGAGTTCCGATGCGTCTGCCGCGAACGATCGGCGGAAATAATCCGGTTTGACAGGTGTCCGCGCCGATCGCGGCGTGGAGCCGCGGAGTCTCCTCTCGCGGTGCCGGCGCAAGTCGGCTGGCAGGAGGGTCATTGCGAAAGTGACGTGGGGGCCGAGGGGGGGGGCAGCGTTAGGGGAAGGCAGGGGAAGCAGTGCGAAGTCTATGGTGGGCGCGGAGGAGACGAGGCGGCTGCGGACCATCCTGCCCCTTGCCGTACGAGGGCAGCTGCTTCACCATTGCTCACACTTGCCCCGGGCTGCACAGTCTGTCAGATTGACGCTTTTGTCTTTACTCTGAATATCGCTGCAGGAGCACACGTTTTTTTTTACGTCGTTTCTTGCCGCTGGAGTTTTTTTTCCCCGAAGTGTACATGGGTGGCAGGGTTCAGCAGCGGCAACATCTGCAAAGAAAATGAGTCCTGCGAGAGGCGGTTTGATTCCCACCTCGGGCTCGTTTCTTTTTAGAGTTTCTTCTGTCTCTGTTCTGCGTGGGTTCCTTCCTGTTTCTCCGGTTTCCTCCCGCAAGTCATTAATAAAACAAAAAACTCATTAATTAATTGTCCGATAAAGTCTAAATGTATAAGACTGGCATATGTTGGCCAAGGCTGGCTGCATGGGCTGCCTTCCCCCTCCCCGCCTCTGTGCAGTTTCTTCATCCCTCCGTATCAAAGTTTCATCCATGACCAGGCGTGGGATTTGCACGCGTTTAAAAACAGTTTCATCATTGTGATCATTACCACAGGTTTTACCGTATCTGGCGATTATGCAGGTGTTAAGATCTTAACACCTGCATAATTGCCTGGCAATTATGCAGGTGTTGGGATCCCAAACACCAAAATAGACACATTTTACAATGTGTCCAGTTTGCAAAAGCCATACATACTAGTGGCAAAGTATGCAAACAGGTAGCTTTGATAACGTATGCGTTGGAGAGGAGGATCACTCGACACGGCCGTCCCAAAAGAGCAGCTCTGAAGAGAAATGTTCAGTCTTCAGCACTTTGCCTTTCTCTTAGGACAGGATGATGCTCCCGACCTTGTTCTCCTGATGTGGCCATTAACCACGGCGCCCACGAGACCACAGCCGCTCACCTCCATGTGTCTCAAGCTGTTCAAGCTGCACATGCAGCCCTCTTATGTAATCCACTGCTGGATGATGACCTACCCATGCCATATGAGCCGTGGGCGTTGGTTGTCCGTAATTCCAGCACGCTTGTCAGTGCAGATTATTGAATGTTGGACTCCTGGACGCTTCACCATAGAAGTGCAGTACAATGCATGGTTTCTGGCGCTGTGTTTATCAGTCACATGCCTCCTCGGATCTACCAGCAACTCTTGTTATTTTCACTCAAGTTAAGATCGTGTTAGAACACGAGATTAGCAGCACTGCCCTCAGCTGCCCCTGATGCAAATTCACAGCCCTGTGACGATCTGTCACGTATTTTAATAATAATAATTGCTCTTAGAGAGCGCTTTTCACCCGAGGGTCACAAAGCGCTGCACAGAGCTGCGCAGAGAATGGCACGTCAACAACAACGGCATTAGAATGGAAAATCAACAACATTAACACATTTTTGAGTGTTTTTTTTTTAATACACACATCTTCGCAAAACAACATGTACAATATGATCAAACTTTTAACCATAATTGTGAAATGTAAAATTATAACAGCGTTTATAATACATATATTGGGAAATGGCTTAATGTAACATTTATCATATAATAATAATAATTGCATATCCAGAATGCCCATCACCCAAGGGTCACAATGCGCTGCACAGAGCTACGGAGAGAACGGCCACATCAACAACGAGATAAGAATTGCATAGCAGCAATAACGTTTTATTTTTGGAGGTTTTTTTTTTTTTACAAGTTTACAAGCATTTTCCAGGCCCGAAAACCTACTTAGCTTCCGAGAACCAAGCAGGGGTGGGTTGTGCTTCAGGCGATCTGGTCGTGGTCGAGTCGTGGCTGATTAATGGACCATGCTAGAGAATGTGCCATTGTCATGCCTACTGGCAGCAGCAGAGTCAAGTCAAAGCACTGCGGCGCTGGTCAAAACGTGACGGGACAACACTTCTTTGGTGAAATCCACATTCCTATGCTCGAGGCCAAAGGATCCACTGTACGGGAGAGCTCAACTTCCCAGAAATGGAGCGCCCGCTTCGTTGCACGGGCTAGCAGCGGGACAGCTGCCGAGATTTCAACTCGCGGCCCCTGCGACCGTCGGCGCGTCCATATTCATGGCAGTGCGACGATGGCGGTGGCGGTGGCGTTCTCGATATTGTAATGAGGCGTGAGAAGCTTCGCGTGACTGACAGCCGCGGTGGCGGGAGCCGCGCGGGAAGTGCGTGGCGTGTCGCGGTCGCGTCGGGCGCTCGTCGCGGCCCAGGCCCGGTCGCCGCTGCCTGCCGGGGAAACGCTGAGCGGCACCGAACCTGCCGGCTTCCTCGGCGACTGTCAGCTCACGTGTCCACTGACCTTTTCAAGCGTGCGTTTTCGGCACACTTTGCCAGACCGTGTCATCCTCACGCTGTGCCCTTAAGGAGGGACGTGCGCGCTCAAATTTATTATTTCCTCGTAAGGTGTTGTCGGCCGGCCAGTCGTGTGCTCGGTCGCTGCGCGCGTGCGTGCGGCGCGGCCGTGCGTGCGTGCATTTCCTCTTCCCCTTTGGTGTTGTCGCCGTCTAGATATTTATATATTTATTTCGGTCAGCCTCTCCGTCACCGCTCGCTCGGGCTGACAAGCATAATTGATTGGAGCTATTGCTGGCGTTATAGAAAACTGCCGCAGGTTCCGAGTCGGAGTCGCGCTCCGACACGCAGAGTTAATCGCGTAGTTCATCATATTTTCGGTGATTAGTCAAGCCGGGCCGTTGCCAGCCCCACCGGCAACGCGTCTGCCCGCGGACCCCGCCACACCGGTGCTTTACGTCCCGGCGCCGGGCACCGCTCGCCCACCTGCCCGGCCGCTCACCAGCTCGGAATGCTGAGGGATGGCCTTGTTTAAAAATTTAAAAGGTTTTGGCTCATTAGCGCTCGGCCCGAAATATATGGCAAGGAGACGAGGCGTCGTAATATGGCGTACTTACAAGAATGATGCCCTTTCCCCATTATTCCTCATGACGCCGCGGTTAGTGGTTGGGGGTGCTCAGGGGGAGCTCTCGTGCTACCGTGGTGCGTGTCGCTCCCGTTGTTTCCATGACCGAGAGCGGTGCGCGAGCGATTTGCAATCTCCCCACCACGATTCAGTGCGTCGTCGCGGATCGGCAGTCGCGATTCTCTGCAGGAATTGTTTAAATGTCTCCGCACTGCGGCTGGAATCTGTGCTTGCCAGCAGCCTTTCTGAGAGCCACTCGCGGAAGACGCAACGAGGTGGGAGTAAGTGTTTCCTCAAGCGCATAGTTTGAGGTATCGCGGGTACGATGGCGATATAATTGGGGGGGGAGCGGGAGGGAGGGAGGGGAGGGCCGTGCCACCCGAGTGGCAATGAGTGCCCCCTCATTTAGAAGCAGCTCCTAGGGGTGGCTGTGAAACACTCAAGTTCAAGAGGTCATCAAGTCCAATTCCGTCATTACCACCACACCTCATCGTTGCTTTCCACTAGAGTGGAAAAGCAGGGTGAGTGGAAGGGGTGGAGTGAGGTGAGAGGGGAGAGGTAGGAGAGTGTCGTGGAGGGGAGTGGAGTGAATGGGAGGCAGGAGAGAACGTGCAGGTGAGTCGAGTGTGATGGCAGGAGATAGGCGAGAAACAGGAGAGAGTGTGGATGGGAGTAGAGTATGATGAGAGGGGAGAGGTGGGCAGGTATAATTCCATGGCGGAACACACACGTATGTGTTAGGTCAGTGTCACATCATACGCAAATAGAAAAAAGGCCCCAAGAGATGGTGAAATTCCACTGCCAATTGTATTCCGTGTCAGCGAGTAGCTTTATAAGCTCTGACGCTGTGCTGTGCAGCCTCTCTGATTGTATATTCGCAGGCAACGTCCCTGTACTCCCTTCACGCACGGCAGACAATCACCGGATTGAACATGGAAATCATTTTGTGCACAGAACTATATTGGTGCGACCAGGCCACGTGGTACACGCCCGTTCCCATCAGGTCTCATAAGCTGAGCTGGATCTGAGCCTCGAGAGAGCTTGGATGGGTGAATGCCGCGCGTGTAACATGCGCCATAGGCCGCTGCGATGAGTCAGATGCCTTCTTAACCCCACACCTCAGGTGTTGGCTAAAGTAGCCCCTCGGCAGTGTCATCCTCGTAGGTGACTTTGATGCCTGGGTGAGTCATGACGTAGACACCTGGGCTGAAGTGATTGGAAGTCATGGCCCGATCAGCTCAACAACAACGGTAGGAGGCTGCTAGACTTCTGTGTAACCCATGGGCTCATAATCACGAACACGCTGTTCCGGTCATCGGCGTATCCAAACAATAGCATGGATGCCTGCCGGGTCCAAGCAAGAACATCTGGTGGACTTTATAATGATGGCGCAACAGATGCGGGCCCATGTCTTTGACAATAAGACCTACCGTGGAGCTAATCTTCTCTCTAACCATCGCCTTGTCATCTCGAAGATCAACCTGCCCTTCTTCATTGATGGGCATTCGCCAAGGATCCCATTCAAACCCACAGTAGCCTGGTTTTGGCGAGCTGATGAAAGCTGTAAGGGAGAATTTCATCATCGTTCGCAGCTGGGGCTGGCATCGTCTTGGGGGTGGGAGGGGAACCTCCTCAGTCAGATACCACCGTGGGACATTATGGAAGTGCCCCTAGTGGGGCTGCGGTGCCTCGGACATTGGAAGAAGTAGCCACTCCTTGTCAGTGGCTAGCAAAGGTGCCATCTGTAGAGAAAGTATGTAAGGCAATCCATAGACCAGGAAAAGTATCGGGCAGAGATAATCTCACAAGCGAAATGCTAAAGGAAGGTGGTGTCTTATCTGCAGACTGCTCTGTATGACATCTTTAAACCATCTGGTGCACAGGACGGGCTCTGCAGGAATGGAAAAATGCCCTAGTAGTCTTCCTCTTTAAGACGAGGGACCATACCGATTGTAACGACCAAAGGGGCATCTTGCTCCTCTGTGTGTCGGAAACAGCTTCTGGTAAGTATCATTCAACATTGCCTCCTTGTCAGGCACGCTGAGGAGAGGCTTGCAGAACCCCAATGTGATATCAGGCCCCAGGCGGTCTTTTACAGACGCCAAGTTCTCTGTCTGACTGCCACTCGCTGAGGTGTGGGGAATTCCAACAAGACCCGCATCACTTGATGATTGCTTCGAAAAGCTGCTCTCTCGGGACAGCCGCGTCGATGGCTCTCTCTCCTCTCCTCGCGACGTTTCGCCTCCTCACACGTTAGAGGCACAGTACGGAGAACAAGTCGTCATCTCATTCAGGCAACCCATAACACCTGGGTCTATTCCGTGACCTGCTGTCGGAGAGCCTTCCTCACTTTACGTTGCTTCACCGTGCATGTGATTTGACGCAGGTGCCATGCGACGTCAACGCCACTTAGTGGCGAATAGCGGTTGTTGTTGTTGTTGTGTATGCTGCTGCGGGGCGACATTTGCAGCCAAAGGCAGTGCAACCAACTAGTTTTATTGAACTCTGCTCTCACGTTTAACATTCTGTGCCATGCAAGAGGCTCCTGCTTTGTTTAGCCGTTCTGGTCGTATCCACCTGAACAGGTGTTTGGGGCAAGAGCTGCTGGCGGTAGTTTGGCGTTTGGCACGCAGCGCTGCAAACCGTATGATCCGGGTTAGAGTCCCGCTTGCAGGACGATTATTGGAGCCAGTCTTTGACCTCTACGAAGTCGACTCAACCTCATATGAATGTATGGTGTTGTGTGTAATGATCGCTACTAGGGAGACAAAGGTGGCTGGGTGTGGGGCCAACCACTCATGGGCGGTGCTAGCATTCATTGGTGCTCACTAGTAGCACCTGCACACGATTGGGGGGCGTGGGTGAGACACAAAGCTCCGCACAGATAGATTTAAGAATCCATGCCTATACTGTCACGTGCTATGGGTAACGCTCAACACTATGATATCGTATCTACCTTGCAGCCCTGTGCCTGCAGCCCCTGACAAACCCTGGTGGTCAATGTTTACAAACAGTTGACCCACCCTTGACCTAAGCGCCGTGTGCCGGAGGCCCCTATCCAGCAGTGGATTGACAAGAGAGGGCCGCGCGCGCCGCGCCGTCGCGCGCATCGCGCGCGTTATTCCGCGGATGAGATTGGGAAAGCCGGCAAGCGGGCGCGGTAATTGTCAAGAGCGCGTAGGCCGCTGAGTGGCCAATCTGTTCACGGTCAATTCCCCGGCTGCCCGGGCGGCCGGCGCAGCTGCAGGCACGGCGTTGGCGCTCGCCGGCGACCGCCGAGCACGGGCGCCGTTATTACGGGATCCCCCCCCCCCGCGCGCGCGCGTGCGCGCGCGCCACCTCATTTTGTTTCGAAATGAACGCGCGGGAGATGGAGAAGAGAAAAAAAAAAGCAACCGGCAAACAGCGGCCTCGCTCACCGGCGGGTTTGTCGCCGTCGTGCCGGGTGGCGGTACGATCGCCGCGGAGGAGCCTCTGCAGCGGGGCCATTGCCCGAAACGTCCCCGATGGAACACGTGGTCTTGTCAAAGCCTCCCCATAAACATGTTGAGATTGAAATCAAATATATGTTGGTGCTTGTGCACGGCTGGCAACGCGATCCAAAGCAGCATCACCAAATTAATTTGTTTAAAAGACAAAAATTGTCTCTGACACACGCGAGGCCATTTCTTATCATTCATCATAACAATTGCATTTATAGAGCGCTTTTCACCCGAGGGTCACAAAGCGCTGCACAGAGCTATGGATAAAAAGGCATGTCAACAATATGTGGTCACCTCTCGTTTTTATCTGTCGGGGGTAGAAGCTCTCACCCCGCGGAATGTGCCACAAACACCGTGAACCACGGAACCTAGCGCGTGCGACCATGGAATTCATCTGGCCCAGGAGGCTGCGACGGAAGCTTCGTTTCCCTCTCCGTGTCAATACCTTGTTAACAATGGGCACTGATTGGTGATCCAGCCCTCTTCATTCATTCTCAGTCACTCACCCACTGATGGTCAGTCACCTCCGTGTCACTTATATATTGTTACCACCACGTGTACTCGTCTAGCAGGCTGGCCGTTTCACCCGAACGGTTTTGCAGCAATCCCCTCCCAAGTCACGACGCCCGTCTGCTTGCTCCCTCTCACTCTTGCACTCCGGTATTCCCTCCCATCATCGTTTCTTTTCCCAAGCGCCTGTAATAACCTGGCTCAATTTAAGAAATGGATAAAATGTTATCGATCACAATAGACATTTTTTTTTTGTGTGTGAAGCGCCACTGGAAAATGAGGGTTGTGCAAGAGGCACTATATAAATAGGTAATGCTATTGCTGCAACTGCGATAGTACTGCCTGTCGCCGGGCATTTGACGCTGAGCACTTGGACCTGTGCTCAGCAACGGTTGACAAAGGCAACTTACGCAATTGAAATTAAATAAATGTCAGCATTTCCTGATCGGCATTGCGGCGACGTCGGAGCTGGCGGGCCAAACCACCGGCTCGGCGATGGCCGGCCCTTTCCCTGCCGCCGCCGCCGCCGCCAACACTGTCAATGAGAAATTACATAAATTATAGATGTCGACAGCCGCCACTCCGACGCATCTGCCGCGAATTACAGCGGGCCGCGAGCGCCGCGGTGTTGCTGGAGGAACGGCGACCACCCGCTACGATAAATCGTTCGCTCAAATGAACGCGTTGCGTGTCCCCCACGCGCCCTGCCGCTGCGCAGAGGATGCGCGTCGCTCGCCGTCACCGCGGTGGCGCGCCGCGGCGCGCGGCACGGTGGCGCGGTGGGCCATAGGGTTGAGCAGCGGGCACCAGGTTGGAGCAATGGGCGGTATAGTGGGCCAGCGGGTGGCAAGCTGGAGCGCTGGGTGTTGTGGTGACAGGGTGCCTAACAAAGAAGGGCCAGAGCTCGACTCCGGTGTCCTTCTCTGTGGAGTGTGTGTGTGTGTGTGTTGTCCACGTGTTCTGGAGAGTGCGTGCGAATGAGAGAGAGTGCATCTGTGGGAGCGTGTTTCTATGTGGAGAGCGTACGTTCTCCGCCAGTTTTGCGTGGGTTTTCTCCACGTTATCCAGTTTCCTCCCATCGCTGAAGATGCACACAATATAACTGGTACAGTATTGGACAAAAGACCCCAGCGCTGACAAATTGCCTGGAAATTACTCAATTCGGACCGTGCACAGTAGCATCACCCCCGACTGCATGCCCGTGGCAAGAACCTCCTGACAAAAGGGTCTTGAGTGATGCTTTGCAGTCCACTGCTAGACGGAGTCCTCACAAACCTGTCGCCATCACTCACGATCCCGCGGCAATCTTCACACCGCTCGATCTCCTTGGCGAATGCCCTTCCAGACAAGTCCCGTGCCTTATCTGCCACTGTGTGATTATTTTTGGGTATTATCGGGCGAGTTCACGGTGAATGTCGCGATCATCGTAATCATTCGTATGTGGGCCCTGTGACGGTTGTTATCTGGAGTGCGGCGCACATGGGTACCACCTCTCATACCTCTCGCCGCACGCACGTCTCCTAAGATCCCACGCGTGACAGCGCGCGCGCGCAGATCACCTCGGTCACCGCATACAATCAAACCTGTCACCGCTGACTCATCCCTCATCACACGCGTATCACACGCACGCACGTCGTGCTTGTCAATCACCACACTCATCAATCAGCACACACACCACACACACACACACACCACACACACACCACACACACCACACACACACCAGACACACCACACACCAGACACACCGAACACCAGACACACCACACACCAGACACACCGAACACCAGACACACCACACACCCACCACATATACACCACCATCAACAACAATCGCCATTTACCACTAAGTGGCGGTGATGTCACCATGACACCTGTACCAGGCCATATACACCTTTAAGCCACGTGAAGTGGTGAAGGCTCGCCCACAGGAGGTGAAGGGACAGACCTAGGTGTTGTGGGTCAACTAACTGAGAAGACTGGCAGATGCACCATCTATGCTCCATACTGTGCCAACTTGCTGTGTTTTAGCCGCCCGACGCTCCGCTCATTGTTGTGGGCGTCGCTCCTCCCGCCCTCCGCTGTTGTTGGAGGGCGACTGCCTCCAACTGCCCCATAGCGTCCTTCACTGTTCTCTTCCAAAGAGGTCGATCTTTACACCGCTGGTACCAGTCTTCAGCGAGTCCACTCAGCTCCAGGTCCTCCTGTGCCACATCAGCCCATCTCTCCTCCAGCCCGTACCGTGCCCGTTTAGCTCCTTCTATCCGGCCAAACAGCAACTGCTTTGGCACGTAGTTGGTGGGCATGCAGGCGGCATGACTCAGCCACCGCAGACTTGCCTGCCGGAGGAGCTCACGAATAGGACTTTGTCCAGATCTTTCTGGAATTTGTGATCTCCTCACACAATCCAACCTGGTTAAACCCAGGATGGATCGTAGGCAAGCCAGCCGGAAAGTTTCAATATGGCGCAGATGTTCCACCATGGGGGGGGTGTCCACGTTTTGCAAGCATAGAGAAGAGAGGGCATGGCCGCAGATGAGATGACCCGAAGCTTCATCTGGAGCGACAGGCCAGGCAGCTTCCACACAGCGTTGCATAGCCGATGAAACGATAACGCTGCCCGACTGCTTCAGAGCGACACCTCCGCTGTCAAACTGGAATTGGCCATAAGCACACTGACTCCACAACTGCCCCATTACTCATCTCGAGATGAGGAGGTGGAGTATTCGGTGGCACTAAATACTCACAGGTCCTTTGTTTTGGTGGGACTGATGGTGAGACCCCACCTCTTTCTGGCATTCTCTAGGTTCAACAGCAGAGCCCCCAACTCTTCCCCAGAATGAGCAGCAGTCACCAAATCATCGGCATAGATAACATGGGTGGCCAATAGGGAGCCATCGCTTGACTGCACCTGGGCATCGATCAGCCTCCCACTGTACCTGTACCAGATGGAAATACCACTGGAACGTCCATGGAAAGCCTCTCAAACTAGATGGTCACAGAATATGTTGAATAATGTAGGAGCCAGAGGGTATCCCTGTCACATCCCACGGTGAACAGGGAATGGCTCTGACTTCCGACCACGTAGTTTTACCCGGACTTGCCCACCCTCATGAAGGTCCTTAATGATGGTGAGCAGGGGAGTCAGGGATCCCGAAAGCACAAAGAACAATCCACAGTCCTGGCCTACTTATGGTATTGCTGGCCTTGACCAGATCAATAAAGCAGAGATGCAGGTTCTGTTGGAATTCCTTACATTTCTGCTGTAGCAACCGGACAGAGAATATGGCGTCTGTGCACGACTGCCCTGGCCTGAACCCACATAGGGGTTCCACAAGCCTCTCAGCGTGCCTGGCAAGGCGATGTTGAATGGTCCTTGCCAGGACCTTTCCCGGCCTCACACTGAGGAGTGAGATGCTCCTCAGTGTGAGGAGCACACCATGCACAACACACACACCACACACCACACATACATCACACACACACCGCACATACATCACACACACACACCGCACATACATCACACACACACCACACATGCATCACACACACCACACATACATCACACACACACATTAGCACAGACATCACACCACACACACACACACACCCCTTCGTCACTCCCAACACATGTAGCTG
>JAZEWT010000024.1:11391923-11403884 GCA_036362905.1 Mordacia mordax | reverse complement strand
TGGTCGGGCGTGTTGGTGTGGTCGCGCGTGTGTGTGTTGGTGTGGTCGGGTGTGTGTGTTGGTGTGGTCGCGCGTGTTGGTGTGGTGGTCAGCCATGGCGATGTTCATTGTTCACGATACGAGTGATCAGGCCCGCACACTACTCCGAACTGTCGTGTGGACGCAGTGGTGAGGCGTCACACCTCGTCACTCTACACGTCACCTGTCTCATCTCATTGCCAGGAACCGCTTAGTCCTGTACAGGGTCGCGGTGAGCCGGAGCCTATCCCGGCAGACACAGGGCGCAAGGCAGGGATATACCCACGATGGGACGCCGGTCAATCACGGGGCACTGAGGGCAATTTAGTCTGCGAGCCAATTAACCCATGCAGCGGCGTGGTTTTTTTGGACTGTGGGAGGAAACCGGAGTACCCGGCGAAAACCCACGCGGACACGGGGAGAGAACTCGCAAACTCCACACAGAAAGGCACCGGAGCCGAGATTCGAACCCGGGACCTTCTTGCTGTGAGGCGACAGCGCTACCCACTTGGCCATCGTGCCGCCCAATAACAATATTAATTAGGTTATTTACACCTCGAGAGCGCGTTTCACCCGAGGGTCACAAAGCGCTGTTGGTAGTGTAAGAAATAACAAACTCGGTTACTGATTACGTGATTACATGACAGCGAATGCGATGTTTTGCATCACTGACATTAAGGAGGGCATCGAGACGCTCACTAGGTGTCCGCTAACATTGTTTGATCTGTGTGTGCTTGCTGATAAATGCGAGTTTGATTGTGATTAGTGTGTTGAATGTGTGTTCATCGTCTAGAGTGTGGATTTTAAATACATCTGCTATTCTCTCGTCTGGAAAAAAGACTGGAAAACGAGCTTGACTGGCATCGTCGATTGTCAAATAATTTCAGTGATTTTATCATTTGTACAATTGTTTTTCAGAAATTATTGGAATTGCTGTACAGTACATTTCCTATAAAATTGTGACGCTGCTCTCTCGGGACAGCCGCGTCGATCGCTTCCTCTCTCCACCTCGCGACGTTTCGCCGCACACGTTAGAGGCATCCTCAGGCGCAGTGTGCGCGTGTGTCGTGTGTGTGACTCCTATTTATATGTAGACACTATGTATGTGTTGAGTCACCTCCACAGAGTTGCTGCATTACAGGATCAATGGACGACCGTTGGGGTCCACTTGAAAGAGTTCCATTGTCCTGCTCACACCCCGGAATCCCATTAACCCCATCCTGCTCCACCTGTGACTAATCTCCTAGTTTGCATCTCATGAAAGAAGTTCCCAAACACTTGGTGATTCCCCGCTGATGTCCGCATTTCAGAGCTCTATATCTATGCACTACTTGCTTCAATGACTTGCCTCCAGGTTTGGCTAAGCTTTATTCTCATTTCTTGTTTGCTGTTCATAGTCTTTTCTGTCATGTGAATCTCGATTGCTTCACAAATTAATCTTGGACTTTTATGGGGGATGGCTGCTAGTACTCGCATCTTGTCAAAATCGATTGTGTGTTGTTTGTCTACACTGTGTGCTGCCGTTGCTAATTTATCTGTATGCAGCAAACGCACTGCTGCCTCGTGCTCTTTCTTTCTTGTGGCTGTTGTGCTTCCTGTTTGCCCGATGTACACTTCCTCACAGTTGCTGCAAGGAATGCAATACATGCCTTCTGTCTGTAACGGCGGTCGGTCTTTGGGTTATTTGAGTACGTCTTGTATCTTCTGGTGGGTTGTGAAGACTGTTTTTATTTTATGTTTTTCTAGGTATTTGCTAATTTTGTCTGTGGTGCCTTTCACGTATGGCAGGAAAGCGTGGGTTTTGATATCTTCCTCCTCATTTTCTTGCTCTTTCTGTCTAGGTTCTTTCCTTATGGCACGTTGGATTTCTGTTTTTGTGTTTCCATTGCTAACTAGTGCTTGTTGTAGATGTTGTTGCTCGTCTCTTAGATGTTGCTTGTCTGATATTGTTTTTGATCGGTGGGCTAAGGTGTGCAGTATCGCTCGTTTTTTATTTCGGCTTATTGTGAGACTCCGCGTGTAGATACCTGTCTGTATGTGTTGTCTTCCTGTATACAGTGTGGCTGAGCGTCCGCTCTGCGTTTCTCTTCATCAATACGTCCAGGAACGGAATTTGGCCGTTTTCTTCTGTTTCCATGGTGAACTTGATGTTTGTGTGTATGAAGTTTAAGTGACCAAGGAATTCCTCCAGCTTCTGTCTTACGTGTGGCCATACAATGAATGTGTCATCAATGTATCGATACCAGTGGGTGGGTTTTAGTGTAGATGAGATTATGGCTTCCTCTTCAAAACCACTTCGATACACGTTTGCAGCTGCGGGTGAGACTGGTGATCCCATTGCTGCACCCTCTTTTTGTTGGTTAAACTCCCCGTCGAACTTGAATAAGGTTGTTGTGAGGCATACTTTCGCCACTCTGCTAACATCCGGTCAAACTGTTTTTCAATCATCTTGATGGTTTCTTCGATGGGTATTTTTATAAATAAGGAGACCACATCAAAACTGACGAGATCTATTTCGTTGAGTGTGATTTGTTTCAGTATTTCGATTAAGTGCCTTGAGCTCTTGGTAAATGAAGATGCGAGCTCCACTGTGGGTTGTAATTCTTGGGCTATGAATTTGGCGAGTTTTGTAGCTTGGTGAACCAATTGCAGTTTCTATTGGTCGGTATGGGGTCCCTACTTTATGAATCTTCGGTAGCCCGTATAACCTGGGAATTCTACTGTGGAGGGTACTCAACCAATACATAGCACCTACATATAAATGGGAGTCACACACACTGCGACTGAGGATACCTCTAACCTGTGAGGTGAAACGTCGCGAGGTGGAGAGAGGAAGCGATCAACGCAGCTGTCCTGAGAGAGTAGCTTTTCGAAGCAATCATCATTGAGTTAATGTGTTACAGAAAATCGTTGGCGTTGATGTGTTTATGTGTGTCGTTAATTGGTTTTGGGGAGTTATTGATGTTAAGTGGATATTCATTGGATATGGCAAGCGGGTGCCTTTCTGCGTGGCGTTTGCGAGTTCTCGCCCATTGTCTGTGTGGGTTTTTGCCAGGTACTCCTGTTTCCTCCCACCGCTGCAAGACATGCTCCTGCGTAGGTTAATTGGCCTGCTGAGTCAGTTGGCCCACATAACGTGCCCTGCGATGTAACTGCGCCACAGCCTGGGCATCCCCCCTCCTTGCGCCCTCTGTCGGCTGGGATAGGCTCCGGCAACCCCTGACGACCCTATCAGGTTTAATCGGGTATTGAAAATGAATGACGTTTACGTGTTCAGGGTAAGGCAGCTGAGTGTGAGCTGGGAGAGTCGACAGAAGGGAGCAGGCTGAACCTGAGGACCCTGGTGTGCCAAAGCTTGCTGTGTGTGTGAAGCTTCAATACAGAACCATTTTTGATCCGGTTAAACTGCTGGGGTTTGTGTGGGGGTACAAGCTTGCAGTGCATCTCTGCCATACTCCCTTCACTCACCATGACGCCCCTTGATGAGAAACATACCATCAAAACACAACGCAACAACTTAACGTGCTAATGATGAAGAAAAGTAGTTTGCTGTTGGGATTAATGTACGGATGTAGGTTTTCACGGCTCAGTGCATGAGAATTACTTTCCAAAGCTGTTCTTTGGGGACAGCCGTGTGGAGCACTGCCCCTCCTTTGCGGCGTTTCAGAAGCATCCTCAGGCATTCAGAGACTGTGATTGAGTGATCTATCAACCACACTCAATGTTTACTCGGTCTCTACACCTGAAGAGGCATCCAACATGGGAGGTGAAGAATCATGAAGGAGAAGGAGGAAGCGCTCGACACCGCTATCGCGACAGAACTGCTTTGGAAAGTAGTTCTGTTGAGGTTAATTTCTCAAAATTTTTCACGAGCCCCGTGAAAACGATAACACCGCGGGCCAACCGGATTGGCGAGCACGGTTTAGGTGCGTTGAGGTGATGGTGTAAGGGGAATGGTGTGACGGGGCAATTCGTGCGACCACATTCACACTGCCGGAGAGATAGCGCCATTAACGTCTACATCCAAAGCGCCGCAGGTTCTTTCAACCGTTGAAGTTGGTTGCTGCCCTGTCGTTCCAGGACAGTGAAAATGGCTGAAGCGCCCGAGAAGGAAGGCCTCATGGGACAGCCCGGCAGCAGCTCGGGGTCCACAAACGGGGCCCATCCCGACCCCCAGGACTCGAGCGCGAGGCCCGGTGGCCAGGGACCTCCTCCAGATGTTGTCTTCACTCCATCGATGCTCGACGCCGACGGCCGGTTCGTCAACCCGTGGTCCGCGTGGAAAAAGCCCAACGTGAAACGCATTATGAAGTGGTTGTTCACGGAGAAGGACTTCAGCAAGGTGCCAGCAGCCGAGGTACGGGCCAGCGTCGCCAACCCCTCAAGGTGGGATGTCACCGATGGGATGGCAAAGAAGATCACCGCTTTACAACAGAAATAGATAATATCAGCGGCAAGGTGGCTGTGCAGTGGGAACAACTGCACCTCACACAAAGGGGTTCCTGCCTGAGGCGGTTCGATTACCACCTCAGGCGAGATTTACTGTGTGGAGTTTGTGCGCTCTCTCCCCCTGTTCTGCGCGGGGTTTCCTCCGGGTTTTTGTTTTCCTCCCACAACCAAAAAAAAACACAATGATTAAGTGTCTGGCAGGGTGGTGCCGGCAATCCACCTGGACGCTGGATAACTCCCCCTCATCTACGCCTTTGTGCGCGAATTGTAAATTATATTTATTCATAACGAGCGATGTATGTTTGCATGGTGTGACGTGTTTGGACGCCCTGTTCTTTTGGGATAGCCGTGTCGACATTCCTCTCCCATCAACGATGTTTCACTTGCCACGTTAGAGGCAATATCGGGCTAGTGGCCCAGCTGAAATATGCGTGTTATACATCTGTAGCACAACACGTGTGTTATATATGTGTAGTACACGTATGGTACACATATGTAGTACTTCACATAGGCGGCCGAGCGTGGTGCTGGTCACCCACCCGCTCGTGTGCCGTGTCGATCTTCAGAAGTGCTCGCTAACGGTACTTGACCCTAGAGTCTGTTAAGGCTATATGGGGGATCTTTGTCTTTTGTCTTTGTACTGCACATGTGTTCTTGTGAATGGGGGGGTCAGTAGCTTTAAGAGTGATGGTAATTCTTCACAGATTCCGAAGTGTAAAGGCTTCTCTTCAGATGTGTCTTGTATTTCACATTCTAACGTTGCCCTGCCGTTTCCTCAGAGCTTTTAAATGTCAGTTCTTACAACTGTTAACTGGAATTGATTATAAAGCTGGTTTCCATGGGTGGCCGAGTTTTACATCTGTTTCCTGTTTGCGATCCATGTTTTTCCTGGTCTTGTAACTTCATTGGTGACCAGACTAGGAGCAACAGCTCAATCCACTTGGGAAGTGTGGGTTTAGCCACAGGCGGCTGAAACCTGGATTCAAACCCATATTCCCAAAGGCGCCGGCTCAGCGTCGAGACCTCTGAGCCACCGGGCAGCATCTCTCATTCGGACTCGCCCTCACAACCATTCCCTCGCCCCTCGCACCGCCTTTAGGAGCTGCAGCGCACGCTGCCGGTGCGGAAGCCGTATTTCGTGGACGGCCCTGGCGGCGACGCCACAACTGCCAGCGGCGGCGACGTTCCGTCGGAGAGCGTGCGCGTCACGTGGCTGGGCCACGCGTGCGTGCTGGCAGAGCTGGAAGGTTTCTCCTTCCTCACGGACCCCATGTTCGGCGAGCGCGCCTCGCCCGTCGGCTTCGTGGGGGCTCGCCGCTACCGCCCGGCTCCATGCACCGTCGCCCAACTGCCCAAGGACCTGGACGCCGTGCTCATCAGCCACAACCACTACGACCACCTCGACTACAGCACCGTCGTGCAGCTCAACCAGCGCTACGGTGCCCGCCTCTCCTGGTACCGGCGCCAGTAGGAGATCGATTTTTCACACCCTGGATGTGGAACCCTGGGGGAATCTGCAGTAACAGTATCGTCACGGTCCTCCCGAAATAAATAAGTAAATACGAACGACGTCTCTGCACCTCTGACGAGGAGCCTGATGAGGATGGTTGAAATGATCAGTGAAACCACCTACTCCATTGTGAATGTTGTGGATGTGATTTCCAACACACCAGTGTGCTGCAGCAGTAAAGAATTGACTCGAAACCTAATTGTTGGCTAATTGAAGTAGAGGGAGTTTAAACACTTTTACATGACCCAACCCTAAAGTACATTATTATGCAGAATAAAGTGTATTATTTATATAACTTGGGGAGCGGGATAAAAGCTCTTGTTCACAGCTCCAACTGTGCGCAGTTGTGGGTACGATAGCGCCTTCTGTCCTGTCTTGTGACGGTGCCCATGCTGTACCGATGAAGGTTTCAATGGCTCGATGTGCGTATGTTACTGGATGCTCGGGCTACGTTGGTCCCACCAACTTCCCGGCGCTCCTGGAGCCGCATCACCTGCGTCTCCAGGTTTGTGCTACCGCGGGGTGGAAGGTCCGCGCTCTCTGCGCGCGACGGGCGTTCCGAGCGAACAGCGTGACCTTCGCTCCCTCGCGCCCCCGTGCAGGTTCGTGCCGCTGGGCCTCGCCGGATGGATGCGGGAAACCGGCTGCGAGAACGTGCACGAGATGGACTGGTGGAGTGAGCGGCGCGCCGGCGTGCGGGGCAGCGTCACCGTGGCCTTCACGCCGGCGCAGCACTGGTGCAAGCGGAGCGCGTTTGATGACAACAAAGTGCTCTGGGGCAGTTGGTGCGTGAGCCGCTGTCTGTCACGGCACCCGCAACTCCATTCAGGCGGGCGCCGGCTCCACCGTGAAGTATTGCGGACGAGGCGAGCTCACTTTGACGCCGTGTGTGCCGCCCCTGCCCAGGTGCGTGCTGGGCACGGGAGCACGGTTCTACTTCGCGGGTGACACGGGTTACTGCGAAGCGTTCGAGCAGATCGGCCGGCGCTACGGCCCCTTCACACTGGCAGCCATCCCGATCGGGGCCTACGCACCCAGGCACGTGAGATGCTTGGAGGAATGCGTACGGCGAAGAGAGGCTGCTGTTTGTGGTCTCTGTGTTATCTCGAAGGTTGTGTATGAGGCCCTGTGTTTCAAGTACCTTGTCCCATGTGTAACCACCAGCATTTCAACGACACAGGCGATCTGCTGTGGTGCTGGTCACACCACCCACTTATGTGCCACGCCAGCCTAAGTAGGGTCTTGCGACGGCACTTGTCTCAACGTTGGTGAAACTACGCAACAGAGCTTGTCTTTTCCCGTGTGTCTGGCTGTGTCTCTGGCTGCTGACCTCTCTGTAATTCACTATTCCATCTGTCTATATATCTACTGATGATAATGCATGCCTCCCATTGATTTTTGAGAGTACATTGCTTCCTCGAATTGTTGGTGCATATTGTTCATGCTATTTGCATGCGTGGATGTGTGTACAGCCTGCTCCATAGTGGCCTGGTCTCGGCTAGCTGAGGAAAGCTGTAGAAGAGAATTTCATCATCGTTTGCAGTTGGGGCTGACATCGTCCCCCTCTCCTCCCAATGCTGAGGGGAAATGGGTGAGGTTTAGGGCTGTGGCTCATGCAGCCGGAATGGCTGCACTGGGTACACGGTCCAGACCTCCCCAGAAACCCTGGTTGACGGAGGAGGTGTTCAAGCTGGCCAAGAGGAAACGGCAGCGTCCACTCCCACCGTCTACAACATCCCACGCCCGAGAACGAGGAGGTTTTACCGCAGCCTTCGCTCGGAGGTTCGGAGAGCTGTGTAGTGTTGCAAGGATGAGTGGTGGTCGCGGGCTGCTGAGGAGATGGAGTCTGTCTCGGTAGCCCGTGATCAAAAATCAATATTTCATACCATAGACTTGCATTTTCCAACCCATTACCTTCCTCAAAAGGGATAATGGTGATCCGACCTTCGACCCCCAGGAGCAAGTTCACAGATTTGCAGAGCATTTCTGTGAGGTCTCGGGGGAGGAGAACCCCTCAGCTAAGATAACACCTTCGGACAAAATGGGGGAACCCTGCCGGTGCTGCGGTGGCTTAGATAATGGAGAAAGTAGCCACCCGCTGTGAGTGGCTGGCGGAGGTGCTATCTGTAGAGGAAATACGTAAGGGGATCCAAAACCTGAGACCAGGATAATGGTGGAGTCCCAAGCGAATCGCTGGTGAAGGGAAGGCTGTCTATTGGCCTGCCACGTTGTGTACGCCAATGATTTGGTAATTGCCGCTCACGTTGAAGAGGAGTTGAGGGCTCTGCTGTTAAACCTGGAGCATGGGGTCTTACCATCAGCCTCTCAAACTAAGCACCTACCTGGGTATTATATGCGATCGACCACTCCACCCCTGCAGCTCTCGATGAGTGATGGAACGGTTGTAGAGAGAGTGGAGAAGTTTCAAACCTAGGCGGTGTGCTTTTGGCCATTTCCGGTTTAGCAGCGGAGGTCTCACTCGAAATCTATCATGCGGCATTATCTTTTCATCCGCCGCATCACTGTGTGGAAGTTTCCTGATCTTCCGCTTCGCCCGAAGCTTCAGCTCTTCTTTGCTGCGATCATGTCCTCTCTTCTACACGTTTGCGAAACGTGAACCCTCCTGGTGGAAGATCTCTGCAAATTCGAAACCTTCTGGCTGGCCTGCCTACGATCCATTCTGGGTTTTAACCAAGTTGGATTGTGTGAGGAGCTCACAAATTCCTGGAAGGTTTGGACAAAGTGTCATTGATGAACTCATCCTGCAGACGAGGCTGCGGTGGCTGGTCATGTAACCCGCATGCCCAGTCACCGCATGCCCAAGCAGCTTCTGTAAGACTGGATAGAGGGGGTTAAATGAGAGAGAAGAGATGTACTGACGTGGCACAGAAAGACCTGGACCTGAGTGGACTTGCTGAAGACTGCTACAAGCGGTGTCAAGGTCGATCTGTATGGAGGAGGGTCGTGAACGAGACTATGGGGCAGTTGGAGGCAATTGCCCTCCAATAGCAGCGGAGGGCAGAGAAGCGACACTCACAACAATGAGCGAATCGCCGGGCAGCTAAAACATAGCAAGTTGGCAGAGCAAGCACAGGTGGTGCATCTGCCAGTCATCTTGGTCAAGCAACCCATAACATCTGGGTCTCTCCTGTGCCCTGTCAGCGAGCCTTCGACACTTCATGTGGCCTCAAACTGCACGTGGCCTCAAACTGCACATGGCCTGGCACAACCGTCATGATGACGTCACCACCACTTCGTGACTAATGGCGGTCGTTGTTGCAACCTGCGCCAAACGCCATCGCCACTGCTCGCCGTCGATGCGCAGTTTTCGTCGGTGTTGCGGTATACACCCGGCCTGGCACAGGCACCTCGGTGCTATTACCACCGCTCTTGAACGAGGGGCGACTGCCCTTGTCGTTGCGTGCCTGTGCGCGCGTGACGCAGGTGGTTCATGTCCAGCCAGCACGTGGACCCGGAGGCGGCGGTGAAGATCCACGTGGACGTGAAGGCCGGTCACTCGGTGGGCGTCCACTGGGGAACCTTCAGCCTGGCCAACGAGGTGCGATTGCAATGGAGGCGACTCACGGGTTGTGTCAAAGGGGAGTAGAGAAAATGTGGAGCCCCACCTGTGCCGCGTATGCGAGATAAAGTTACAACAGGTTTCACCGTATCTGGTGATTATGCAGGTGTTAAGAACTTAACACCTGCATAATCGCCAGGCAACTATGCAGGTGTTAGGATCCCAAACACCAAAATAGACACATTTTACAATGCGTCCAGTTTGCAAAAGCCACACATACTAGTGGCAAAGTATGCAAACAGGTAGCTTTGATAACCTATGCATTGTCCTTCAACTGACCGACCTTCACCTGGCAGTGGCTTCCTTTTGAGCCTATTTGCCGGTGTCAGTCGCTGCCAAAAGGCAGTCAGCGCAGGACAATGCAGTATCAATGCTTTATAGCTTAGGTGGGGCTGGCGATTATGCAGGTGTTAAAATCTTGACACCTGCATAATCGCCAGATACGGTAAAACCTGATGTAATCTTATATATGTATACTGGCAAAAAAGTACCCATAGCGTGAGATAAAGTGTTTCTGCCTTGGACATGTGGGGACTTTCTCCAGGTGCCACAGTTTCTTCCCACATGTATTAACGCTCACTCGCTAGCTCAAAATATCATGATATTATAGAGGTTCTGTCCCGAGCACTCACTTTAAATATATCTTTGCCAACTTCCCACTGCATACAGTTAAATGACAGCATGACTGGTACGACGTGAGGAGCCCTTCATCCAACAGTGGATGAATCAAGGGTAACATACACTGCAGTTGATGTGTAAAATTCCAGTCCTATGTCAATCCATTGCTGGATGAAGGCCCTTCCATACCAGAGAGACTTATACATTATTGTAACTTCTAACCGTCAGCTCAATTGTCGTGCGATGTTAGCGCCTGATCATATGAAACGAGAAAATATATCTGGGGCGAAAACTATAACGTGTGACGTGCAACTGAATGTCTCATCTCATCTCATTATCTGAAACCGCTTAATCCTATATAGGGTCACGGTGAGCTGGAGCCTATCCCGGAAACACAGGGCGTAAGGCAGGAATACACCCGACGACGGGACGCCAGTCCATCGCCGGGCATTGCGGGACAATTTTAGTCTGCGAGCCAATCAACCTATCCAGGAGCATGCTTTTGGACTGTGGGAGGAAACCAGAGTACCCGGCGAAAACCCACGCGAACGTGGGGAGAGCATGCAAACTCCACACAGAAAGGCACCCGAGCCGAGAGATTCGAACCCGGGACCTTCTTGCTGTGAGGCGTCAGCGCTAACCACTGGGCCACCGCGCTGCCCGCAACTGAATGTGCTTGTATCTAAATCGGTGTGCGATGTAACGCCCGCCGTTGTGATGCCCCTGGTCGTGCGCGTGCGCAGTTTTACCTGGAGCCGCCGCAAAGTCTGGCGGAGGCCCTCAGAGTAGGAGGCCATGAGCCGGACGCGTTCATCGTCCTCGAGCACGGCGAGACGCGAGATGTGGGGCCCCAAGGGTGGCAGCCATTCCCTCGCTAGCCCCCCCCCCCCGCGGCACGAGCACCGTGGACCAACCAACCTCTCCAGCGGCAGCCTCTCGATCGTCCCGCAACTAAAGCCGAAGCTCCGCGTGCGCGATCTTGGGCCAAGGCCGACCTGCCTCGACGACGTGTTGGTGGAGTCAAGAGTCTGAGCGAGTGAAGGGGCGGCACTGGCCAAGGAAGAGTTGCACTTTACTGTCAGGGATGCTGGTGGAAGGACGGGCACTTAATCTATTGCGTAATTATGGTTCTACACCTGTGGTTGGCCCCTAGTCCTGGCAACATGCGTTTTGATAACAAGCAACACTGGGCAGGCCTGGGTGAGGCATTGTTTATCAGATGACTCTTCTGAATGAACGCACACGCACACATCACACCAGCTGCTGCTGCTACTTCCACGACAGATGTTCGCCCTCAATGGCGCACGCTGGGGGTGGTGAGCAGGCCTTTAGGGAGGAAGTGAGATGGTCACAAAACCTGATCCCGTGACCAGGATATTGATGCCACAGAGAGCAGAGCAGTGATAGAGAGGCTTCGGTCAGACTCTCGTGAAATCAGCGCGGAGCCCACGAGCAAGCGCCTGCGCCTGCGCCCAGGGTGGTCTTAATCCAATATGCTATCGGAATCCACAGATTGTATTTTAGACTTTCTTTTTATACATTTAAATTAATTAAAAGAATGCCTAAACATAGATCTTGGTCTGGTGTTAAAGATTTTGTCTTGAAAATGGAGGGCTGTCAAAATGTATTGGCATTATGGGATAAAAATGAATGTTATGGATTCAATACGAGACCGTTATATTTTAATAGTTTTGTTTATTTTGAATTATTACCCTGCATTGGCATCGCAAGCCGACGGTGCGACTGGCTGCCCCACATGTCCAAGGTGCCCCCCCCCCCCCCCCCC
>JAZEWT010000024.1:11342861-11355761 GCA_036362905.1 Mordacia mordax | reverse complement strand
ACCCACCCACCCAGCAGCTCACCTGCTCACATGTCCACCAACCCAACCGCTCAGTCGTTTACACATCCAATCAGATTCCCATTGCCGACCCATCTACCTAATACTTTACTCACACAACTACTCACTTATCCACTCACTTGTCCACTCACCCATTTACTCGCTCATCCGGTCACTCATTCCCTCTCCCACCTGCCCACTTGGCCGCCGGTTGACTCACCCACTCACCCATTCACCCGTTCTCCCACACCCACGTGCCCACTCGCCCACTAGTATACTCGCCCACGCGCCCACTCGCCCACCCGTGTGCTCGCCCGCGTCCATGTGCTCGCTCGCCCACCCGTGTGCTCACCCCCGCGCCCGCTCGCCCGCCTGTCCGCTCACCCCCCGCGCCCGCTCACCCACCCGTGCGTTCGCCCACCCGTGCGCTCACCCCCGCGCCCGCTCGCCCACCCGTGCGCTCACCCCCGCGCCCGCTCGCCCACCCGTGCGCTCACCCCCGCGACCGCTTGCCTACCCGTGCGTTCGCCCGCGCGCCCGCTCTCCCACCCGTGCACTCGCTTGCGCTCGCTCGCTCACCCGTGCGTTCACCCGCGCGCCCGCTCTCCCACTCGTGCACTCACGTGCGCTCGTTCGCCCACCCGTTCGCTCACCTCCGCGCCCGCTCGCCCGCCCGTGCGCTCACCCGCGCGCCCGCTCGCCCACCCGTGCGTTCGCCCACCCGTGCACTCACCCGCGCGCCCGCTCGCCCACCCGTTCGCTCACCTCCGCGCCCGCTCGCCCGCCCGTGCGCTCACCCGCGTGCCCGCTCTCCCACCCGTGCGCTCACCCCCGCGCCCGCTCGCCCGCCCCTGCTCGCCGCAGGTACCTGCAGTTTGCGCTGCGCCTCGGCTGCCGCTCGCAGCTGAGTGGGTGCCGAGCTCCGGATGCCCCCACCGAGGGGGTGCTGCTGCACTACTCCACCAACAACGGCATCACGTGGACCCTGCTGGCGCACTACCGGCCTCCCGACTACCGCGAGCCCCGGTACCGCCAACCGCCCACGGCAGGGTGGTGCAGCAGTAACACCTCCGCCTCACGGAAAGGAAGTCCTGCCCAAGGCGGTTCGAGTCCTGCCGAGGGCACCTTTCTGTGTCGAGTTTGTGTGTTATCGCTCTCGATCTCCCCTTGTTCTGCGTGGGTTTCCTCCGGGTTCTCCGGTTTCCTCCTACATCTAACAAAATGCTCATTAATCAATTGGCCGATTACGTCGCAATGTTGTGCAGTGTCTGGCAAGTGTTGGTGCCGGCTGAATGCATGGCTGCCTTCCCCTCGCCGCTCTGTGGTTCCCTCACTACACCACTATAACGATGTTAGTAGCCCTGGATTAGGGCGTTTGCAAATAATAATTAATAAACTCATCTTATCTCATTGTCAGAAATCGCTTTGTCCTGTACAGGGTCGCGGTGAGCCGGAGCCTATCCCGGCAGACACAGGGCGAAAGGCAGGGATATACCAGCGATGGGACGCCAGTACATCACCAGGCACTGCGTGCAATTTAGTCTGCAAGCCAATTAACCTATGCAGCAGCATGTTTTTTGGACTTTGGGAGGAAACCGGAGTACCCGTCGAAAACCCACGCGGACACGGGGAGAGAACTCGCAAACTCCACACAGAAAGGCACCCGAGCCGAGATTCGAACCCGGGACCTTCTTGCTGTGAGGCGACAGCGCCACCCACTGGGCCACCGTACCGGCTATAATTAATAATCACTGCTCAAAACCGGTTTGTCCGCCTGTGTGTCTGTCTGGGTGTTTTGTGCATTTGCTGTGGGTGGTGGGGAGCGGTGGTTTCAGCGGTTAGCGTGTTGGGTACAAACTTGGAGGCACGAGTTTGGTTTCCGCTCACGACCAACACGTAGAGCTGTGTGTAAACATTATCACTCGGGAGACACGAGGTGGTAGGTGTTGGTCACCCACCTCCTCATGTGCCCTGCTCGCTAAGTTGACCCTGCAGGCTACACGGAGGATCGCTCCCCCAAGCCTGCCCAACCATTCCTGCTTGCGTGCAACCGAGCCCTCCCGGTAGCCTCCTGAGCCCTCCTCCCGTGCCTCCCACACCCTCCCGTATTCTCCCGTATTCTCCCGTATCCTCCTGTGCCTCCCCTTATCCTCGCGTGCCCACCCGTACCCTCCCGTACCCCTCGTGCCCTTCCACGCCCTCCTGTACCCTCCCGTGCCTTTCCGTGCGCTCCCATACCCTCCTAGCCCCCACCCGTGGCCTCCTGTGGATTTCCCGTACCCTCCCGTGCCCACCCGTGCCCTCCCGTGCCCTCCCGTGCTCACCCGTGCCCTCTCGTACCCTCCCGTACCTTCCCGTACCCTCCCGTACCCTCCCGTGCCCTCCCGTGCCCTCCCGTACCCTCCCGTGCCCTCCCGTAATTCTCCCATATTCTCCCATCTTGCGCAGCATAGTGACGGTGGAGCTGCCCGCAGGCGCGCGCCGCTACGGCGTGCAGTTCCGCTGGTGGCAGCCACGGCACTCGGGCGATGGGCGAGACGTGTGGGCGCTGGACGAGCTGGCCATGGCCGAGGAGCTCTTCAGCGCTGTCAGCGTCGACTTCGGAGACGCCGCCGCCGTCGCCCAGGCGCTCACCTTCCACCTGGGGCGGCTGGCGCCGTACTGCGGGCGCGGCGCCACGCTCGCGTGAGTGGCCCGCGGCCCGCTCCCGACCGCTGGCTCGCCGCTCACGCCCCCGCTCGCTCGCTGCTGGCGCTCGCTCGCTCACCGCTCCGTCACCGGCAGCTGCGGTTGAAAGCCTTGCACATGTTCATCTGCACGGGCCCGGCGGCGCAAGTCGCGACGTGGCCAGTAACAAACGGCACTCTTGAGGTTGACAGATAATCCGGTTATTAAAGGAACTTAATAATAATAATTGCATTTCTCGAGCACCTTTCACCGGAGAGCCACAAAGCGCTGCACAGAGCTGCGGAGAGAACGCCACGTCAGCAATAATGACACAAGAATGCCAAATCAGCAATAATAACGCTTTTGGGGGGGGGGGGGTAGTTTGTTACAAACGTGAGCTGCGGAGAGAACGGCATGTAAACAACAACATCACAACAACAGCATGCAAACAACAACATCAGGACAGCTCAACCGAAAGCCAAACAGGAGCAACAAATTACAGGACATAAAATAATGATTGCTTCGAAAAGCTGCTGTCTCGGGACAGCCGTGTCGATCGCTCCCTCTCTTCACCTCGCGACGTTTCGCCCTCGCACGTTAGAGGCATCCTCAGGCGCAGTGTGGATGCATCTAACGTGAGCAGTTTGTGGGCCGAGAACTGGTAACTAAAGAAGAGACCTCGGATTCTGTTCATTCCGAAAATTCAAGGAGTTTTGAGGTCAAGGAAGGTGGAGGAATATTTATTGATTGGTTGGTGATTGGGGCTGGGTAGAGATACGGTGGGCTTCAGTTTTTTTATAAGAAAAACGGAATCAACTTTTCTGCCTGATCTTTATTTGTGAAGGGAGGTGAGGGTGATTTACTGGTTGGACGAAGGAGCTGATTAATGGTCGAGGAAGGAATCTTGGGCTTGTCGTGTGTATCACCCAGAATGCTGGAAAGATGTCTACCGGCATATGGCCCAAACTTGTGCCCTCTGTCTGCCGAGATAGGCTCTGGCCCCCCGCATCATTGTACAGGATTACGGCGGGTACTGACAATGATGATGTCTCCCTGTGTCTCTCCGTGCCTCCCGTGTCGCCCCCGCGTGTCTCCACGCATCTCTGCTCCACGCGCCTCCTCCCGTATCTCCCTGCGCGCCCGCGCCCACACCGCTCCGCCACCCTGCGCGCCGGCGCCCACACCGCTCCGCCACCCTGCGCGCCCGCGCCCACACCGCTCCGCCACCCTGCGCGCCGGCGCCCAGCTTCTGCGGCGCGGGCGCCAGCGTCCGCTACGTGGAGACGCAGCCGCTCCAGGTGGGCGCCTGGTACTCTCTGCAGTTCGAGGTGGCGCTCGGTTGCTCCGGGAGGTTCGCCCCTCCCGGCGCCGCCGACGACAACCGCGGCGGCGGCGACGACGGCGGCGACGACGACGGCGACGACGAGGGCGGCGTCATCGTGCGGCTCGAGTTCTCCACCAATCACGGCCTCTCGTGGCACCTCGTCCAAGAGGTGCCAGCCCCTCCCCCTTTTCCTCCTGACGGCGTCACCCCCACCCTCCCCCCCCCCGAGTCACCAACTCCAATGTTTCTCTCTCCGGGTACCTGTCTCTCAGCTCCGGCTGAGACACCGTGGTATGACGATGCGTTTAATCATCAATTGTATCGATTATTAGGCTCAATTTGATGAATCGCTGGATTGATTAATCCCGGACTTAAACACGTGCAGGGAGTGGACAGCACAGATGGCTGAGAGAAGCAGGAAACGGTCTTCATGATGAACAGGTTGTGCTTTGTAGGTCCATCAGCATGGCGCGTGACCCCGTGACCCTTGACCCTATGACCCCGTGACCCCATGACCCTGTGACGCGCGCTGCAGGACTGCTTCCCGGGCGCCCCGAGCTGCGGAGCGTTCACGGCCGCGAGCGTTTACCGCTCAGCGGAGCGCGGCAGCTGGAGCCGCGTCACCATCAGCCTCCCCCAGCACACCTGGTGAGCGGCACGCGCGCGCGGTGAGCTGCACGCACAGTGAGCTGCACTCGCGCACAGTGAGCTGCACGCACAGTGAGCTGCGCCCGCGGTGAGCTGCACTCGCGCACAGTGAGCTGCACGCACGGTGAGCTGCACGCACAGTGAGCTGCACGCACGGTGAGCTGCACGCACGGTGAGCTACACGCATGGTGAGCTGCACGCACAGTGAGCTGCACGCACAGTGAGCTGCACGCACGGTGAGCTGCACTCGCGCACAGTGAGCTGCACGCACGGTGAGCTGCACGCACGGTGAGCTGCGCGCACGGTGAGCTGCACTCGCGCACAGTGAGCTGCACACACGGTGAGCTGCACTCGCGCATAGTGAGCTGCACTCGCGGTGAGCTGCACGCACGGTGAGCTGCACGCACGGTGAGCTGCGCGCGCGGTGAGCTGCACTCGCGCACACAGTGAGTTGCACACACGGTGAGCTGCACTCGCGGTGAGTTGCACACACGGTGAGCTGCACGCACGGTGAGCTGCGCACGCGGTGAGCTGCACTCGCGCACACAGTGAGTTGCACACACGGTGAGCTGCGCACACGGTGAGCTGCACACACGGTGAGCTGCGCGCGCGGTGAGCTGCACTCTCGCGGTGAGCTGCACTCGCGCACGGTGAGCTGCACGCACAGTGAGCTGCACACACGGTGAGCTGCACACACGGTGAGCTGCACGCACAGTGAGCTGCACGCACAGTGAGCTGCACGCACAGTGAGCTGCACGCACGGTGAGCTGCACGCACGGTGAGCTGCACGCACGGTGAGCTGCACGCACGGTGAGCTGCACGCACGGTGAGCTGCACGCACGGTGAGCTGCACTCGCGCACAGTGAGCTGCACACACAGTGAGCTGCACGCACAGTGAGCTGCACGCACAGTGACCTGCACGCACAGTGAGCTGCACGCACAGTGAGCTGCACTCGCGCACAGTGAGCTGCACGCACAGTGAGCTGCACGCACAGTGAGCTGCACGCACAGTGAGCTGCGCGTATCTGAGTGGCGTAGCTGAGCGCGCGTATCTGAGTGTGCGTGTCTAAGCACATATCTGGGAGCGTGCATATGAGCGCGCGCATCTGGGCGCGCGTAGCTGAGCGCGCGTATCTGAGCGCGCGTGAACCTGCCGCAGGTCCGGAGCGACGCGTTTCCGCTGGAGCCAGGTGGCGCCCGGCGGGGAGCTCACCTGGGAGGAGCACACGTGGGTGGGCCACTCCGCGGAGGAGTACACTTGGGCACTGGGCAGCCTGTACGTGGGGCAGCAGTGCCCCGAGGCCTGCCACAACCACGGGCACTGCCACCACGGCACCTGCAGGTGCGGCTGGCGCGCTCACGGGAAGGTTGATTGTGCGGGTGTGCGGGTGTGCGGGTGTGACGGGTGTGACGGGTGTGCGGGTGTGACGGGTGTGACAAGTGTGTGCGTGTGATGGGTGTGACGAGTGTGACAGGTGTGTGGGTGTAATGAGGGTCTGGGTGTGACGTGTGCAGGTGTGACGCGTGTGCGGGTGTGATAAAGGTGCGGGTGTGATGAGGGTGCAGGTGTGACAGGCGTGTGGGTGTAATAAGGGTCTGAGTGTGACAGGTGTGCGGGTATGACGCGTGTGCGGGTGTGATAAGGGTACGGGTGTGACAGGTGTGTGTGTGTGTGTGACGAGTGTGATAGGCGTGTGGGTATGACGCGTGTGCGGGTGTGATAAGGGTACGGGTGTGACAAGTGTGTGTGTGTGTGTGTGACGAGTGTGATAGGCGTGTGGGTGTAATGAGGGTCTGAGTGTGACAGGTGTGCGGGTATGACGCGTGTGCGGGTGTGATAAGGGTACGGGTGTGACAGGTGTGTGTGTGTGTGACGAGTGTGCTCTTGCTCAGTGGCCCAGCGGTTAGCGCGCTGGGCTATGAACCCTGTGACCCGAGTTCGAATCCCACTCACGGCCAACACAAGTGACAATTTTGTGAACTGGACTCCCCTAGGTCGACTCAGCCTCATATGAGTACCTCGTGCAATGTGTACACATTGCCACTAGGGAGACAAAGGCAGTCGGGCGTGGTGCTGGTCACCCACCCCCTCATGTGCCGTGTCGACCTTCATAGGTGCTCACTAAAGGCTCTGGACCCTACAGTCTGTTAAGGCTATACAGGGGATATTTAAATCTTATTTAATCATGATTGTTGATGATGCCCTTTGTCAGGGATTCATTTCAGCCGGGTCTGTCCTGGTTGGTGACCCGGAAAATGTGTCCTCACCCGGTACACAACATCCAGTATCCCCCCTCTCGCTATTGCTGTGGAAACTCCCCACTCTGGTTTCCTAACACCTCCACAGCGATGTAAGTTGCCCTTGATAAGGCTTGTCTGCGGAATAATAATAGATAATAATAATAATAATGATGACGACAGCGATGATGAGAGTGGCGACGATGACGTTGCCGATGCTCGGGGAACCGCGAGACGACGACGAGACGACGACGAGATGATGACGAGATGATGACGAGACGATGACGAGATGATGACGAGACGATGACGAGACGACGCGAGCGTGGGAACCGACCGACTGCCCGTGCCATCAGCTGTGACCTGGGCTACGAAGGCCCCAGCTGCCTGCCCGTGGAGGCCCTGCCGTTGTCGCTGCACGCCACCTTCGATGAGGACCCCCCAGGCGTGGGGGCCGCCGGCGGGGCCGCGTGGGCGGCCGTCGACGGCGGGGAGGTGCGGGCCCCCGACCGGGCCTGCGGCGTCATCGCAGCCGGCAATTCCGTCTATTTCTTCAAGGTGGCGCCTGCGCTCGGCGAGTCCACGTGGAAATTCCACATTCCTGTGCTGGGGGAGAGGCTATCCATAGGAGAGCTGCTGTTAACGTATTAACTATATGGCAACTGAGAATTGCTCTGCAGAACTGCTCTTTACAGGCAGCTGTGTCCAGCGTTCCTCCTCCGCCCTTTCTCCTAGAGTGAGTCGTGAGAAACCACATTAATAAACCGGTTCCTCTTTTATCGACCCTGAAGGAATGATGGGCTGAGTCATCCCCTAACCAGGATTTGAAATTTCTTGTGACATTCCGCGGTGTTATTCGTGGCGTCCGCCGGATTGCAACGGTGTGCCTGTGCAGTGCACAGCGATCGCACCAGCGCTAGACCTGGCGCCGGCGCGGTGCCGGCATTGCCAGCGCCATCGTCGGTTTGATAGCGACCTCGGTCTCCGCGCGGCGCTCGCGGTAACCTGCCACCGGCGCCACCCGCAGGGCGGCGTGCGCCGTCTCGTGAGCGCCGACATGGACACGCGCGGCGCCGACTTCGTGCAGTTCTGGCTGCGCCTGGGCGGGGGCCCCGCGGGCGCCGCCTGCGCGGGGGCCGAGCGGCGCGAGGAGGGCGTCCTCCTGCAGTTCAGCACCGACGGCGGAGCCACCTGGGTGCTGCTGCTCGAGCTGCACTACCGCGACTACACCCAGCCCAGGTGCCGGCTGCACTCCGCCCGCGCCAGCAGGCTGTGCTGGCCGCACCCAGCGCAAATAATAATATCTCATCTCATCTCATTGTCAGAAACCGCTTCGTCCTATACAGAGTCGCGGTGAGCTGGAGCCTATTCGGGCAGACACAGGGCGCAAGGCAGGGATATACCCGCGATGGGATGCCAGTCCATCACCGGGCACTGCGGGCAATTTAGTCTGCGAGCCAATCAACCTATCCGGGAGCATGCTTTTGGACTGTGGGAGGAAACCGGAGTGCCCGGCGAAAACCCACGCGGACACGGGGAGAGCATGCAAACTCCACACAGAAAGTAGCGCCCAAGCCGAGAGATTCGAACCCGGGACCTATTTGCTGTGGGGCGACAGCGCTACCCACTGGGCCACCGTGTTGCCCGCAAATAATAATAATAATTATTATTATTCTACAATTTGAACACGTGGTGAAAATTCCACGCCTGGTCACGGACGTGATACGATATGGAGGCGTAACGAGGAAGCCACAGAGGGGGGGGGAGGGGGAAGGTAACCATCCAGGCAGCCGGCGTCAACACTTCCCAGACATCGCGTCTTATATATCACCATGTTAACGGTCAATTAATTAATCAGTTTTTTTTTATATTGTGGGAAGAAAACGTAGAATGTGTACGAAATCCACGCAGAACATGGGGAGAGAACACAGAAACTCTACAGATAAAGGTGTCCGAGGCGGTAATCGAACCGCCTCGGGCAGAACCTTCTCTCCGCGGAGACGTACGGATGTTACCGCTGCACAGACACCCTCCTCGCCTCGCGCCGCTGCGGGTGGCGATGGTGGTGACGGCGGTGGTTCCGCCGTGGATGTGGATGAAGGTCACGAACCCCGGTGCGGTGCTCTCGCCGTAAGGACGATTGCGGTGATGGCGTTGTTTCCGCCGCTGACGACGGTTCTGACGATGCCGTTGGACACAGCGCTGGTGATGTCACCGATGATGCCGCTGATGAAGGCAGCGTTGTTTCTGATCACGACGACGCTGCCGCTCATGATCACGACTGCAACGTGGAAGGCGGTTGTAACGATGACGGTGACGATGGTCAACGGCGCTGTCGCTCGCGCTCACGATGCTGACCATGACCGCGAACTGCAGGTTCGTGCACCAGCTGGTGCCGCCGGCCGCCCGCGCCCCGTGCGCCCGCTTCCGCTGGTGGCAGCCGGCGCACTCAGGCTTCGGGCACGACCAGTGGGCCATCGATGACATCATCGTGAGCGGGGAGGCCAGCCTCAGCTTCCTGCCCACCGATGCCTCGCTGCCCATCTTGGACCAGGTGTCCCCTCGGCAGACCCTCCGGGGTCTCTTTAGCGACGACTAGCCCCAAAAGCCTGCTGTGACACTACGAGTAGGATGTTTAAAGAAATATAAGAGGTTTTAACCATTTCCGGCAACTACACAGGTGTTAAGATCTTTAAGACGCCAAATGGAGACTTTTCGCAAGGTGCCTGTTTGCAAAAACCACGTACGTTTGTGGCAAACAAAAGTGCTTTGAAGCTGTATGCATTGTCCTTGAAACTGATTGGACCAGACTCGAGAACAGCTTTCTGTGTCGCCTGGATCTCAGTGTCAGCGACATGAAGGCAAAATGTAATCCAGCTGAGGACTCCGCATTATGGTAAAACTTTGTACTGGAATAAAAAAGTACTCGTAGTCGATGAGGGAGTTCATTGTCTTTGTGAACACAGATGTACGGGGGTGCCTCGCGGTTACTGGGCCGCGTTACAACTCTCGTCCCTCCAGGGGAGCGAGCGCGAGTGGATTGAGGAGTGGGGTGCGGTGGCCCGGCGGTTAGCGCGCTGGTCTACAAACCAAGCGACCCAAGCTCGAATCCGGCTCGCGGCCAACACCAGACGATTTTATGAACTGCTCATGGGCCTACTCTAGGTCGACTTGGCCTCAAATGAGTACCTAGTACAGTGCGTAAATATTTCCACTAGGGAAACAAAGGCGGCCGGGCGTGGTGCTGGTCATCCACCGCCTCGTGTGCCGTGTCGACCTTCATAGGTGCTCGCTAATGGCACTGGACCCTAGTCTTTTAATGCTATGCGGGGTATCTTTGACTTTGTGTGCGCATGTGACCTGGCGCCTGAGAATGTGTGCTGGTGAGTGGTGGCGCTGTGGTTAGCACATTGTGCTCCAAACCCGGTGACTTCCCTCTGATGAGTTTCCAACAGGTCCCGGGCCACCCCTAGAACCGCTCGGCCTTTAATGAGCACCTGGTGCGATGTGCTAACATTAACACTGGGGAGACAAAGGCGGCCGGGCGCTGTGTGGACCACGCGACGCCCAACATTAACAGGTGCCGCTCACAAACAGCACTTTTCCCCCTTCGCCTGGGGGACCTTTGTCTGTGTCGCCCGCCGCTCTCGACCTCCCAGCTGACCCCGAGGGGGGCGGCGTCGCGCCCGGCGGCCGCGTCTCCTCCCAGCATCTGGCTGACGACGGCCAATGAGGGCCGCCGCAGTGACGAGGAGCTGTGCTCGCCGCCGCCGCCGCCGTCGGCGCTGGTGTTCGGCCTGGCGCAGGGCGACCGCTACGCGGTGACCCGCGACCTCGACGTGCGACCCGGCCACGCGCTGCAGTTCAAGGTGACCTCGGGGAAGGTTGCGCGACCTCCAAACGAGCCTGGGTTGCCGTCGCTGCCGGTGGTTTCAGCGGCCGCTGTCCACGTCGACCCCGGGTTGGCCGGTTGTCATCCGCTCGCGAGGGTGGTCGAGCAGATTGTTACGGCCGGACACTGGTCCTGATGCCAAATTCCTTGAGTTCGATGGTCTTCGGGTCGTTGTCTGGAAACTCCACCCAGACATGGTCATCGAGAGAGACGCGAATAAAGAGAAGAGGTTTTTACCATTTCTGGCAATAATACAGGCGTTAAGATCTCAAAACACACAAATAGACACCTTTCGCAAAGTGTTCAGTTTACAAAAAAAAACACAGATACTTTGGGAAAAATATGCAAACAAAATGTTTGAATATGTATGCACTCTCCTCGCAACTGAGTGGCCCCACACCAGAGATGGCTTTCTTTACAGCATAGTCTCTGCGTTAGCCAGGTGTTATGAAAAGGTAACCAGCTGCTTTAAAAGGGAGATCCTAGCAGGAGTGCTAGACAATAGACCAGTTCGCTAAGGGAGACCAAGGCAGTGGCGCTGGACTGGATACCTGCTCAGCAAGGGAGACGCTGGCAGGAACGCTGGACTCCAGACTTCAGACCTGTCCACCACACCCCGGTTTGAACACGCAGACGATTCACAGGCAGCCTCCTCCCACCTGCCCCCTGCCTCTACAGTTTCTCGTGCACCTCAGTCGTTCTCATGGCCCTTGAACGAATGCTACGCGTTGCACTGTGAGCCGCAGATCATTATTATTATTATTGTTTTCGTAATTATAGATGATGATGATCGTTCTCCAAGCACTGCCGCAGCTGGCTGTGCGCGCCCGTGCCGGTGCCGTGACGCACGCTCGTGTCGCCGCAGCTGAACGTCGGTTGCCGACCGTCCGGCGGCCCGGCGGGTACCGGCGGCGGTGACGCGGGCGGCGCGGTGCTGGTGCAGTTCTCCCACGACTCGGGACGGTCGTGGGCGCTGGTGCACGAGGCATGCCTGCCGGCGGCGCCCGGCGGCGCCGGCTGCGAGGGGCCCGGCTCGGAGCTGCGCCCGGCGTCGGCGTACTCTCCCGGAGACGTCCCGCCGTGGACGCGCGTCACTCTCGTCCTGCCCCGCGCCGTCGCGGCCGCGCGGTGCGTCTCCCCGTGGCTGCCGCCACGCGGAGGACGGCCACGGCACCACCGCACCGCTAGCGCCGCAGGCATTGCCACAGCTCCAACAACGACCACCAGCGCCACGGCACCGGCAGCTACACCTATAGCCGGGGGTCACACTGACATTTCTTACCGGTCTCTGTCTGTCTGCGTGCGTGTGTGCGTGTGTGCGTCGCAAAGGAAGGTGCGGTTCCGTTGGCTGCAGGAGACGGGGTCCCTGGCTTCCACGGGGGGCGCCCCCCCGCCTCCCTTCGGCCTGGACGAGGTGTGGCTCTCGGAGCCATGCCCGGGCCACTGCGGAGGGCATGGCATGTGCCGAGGTGGTGTCTGCACGTGCGACGCCGGATACACGGGTATGGCCACGAAGGTCCCCGGCGTAGCCTTGAGAGGCCACTGGGGCAAGTGCTGTTATGTCCGCACCACCAACGACTACTTTACACTGCACGCCGATGCTTGTTTGTGGCACGAGGTGAGCTAGGGGAGGCCCAGGCCTGCGTTGACCGTTCGTCCCCCGTTGTTGGCCGAGAGCGCTGTCCGCTGCGCCACCGCAGCCTCGCGAACAATGACAGCAACAAAGCGCTGATGCGGGTTTTCACGGCTCCATGCATGATGATTGCTTCCATAAGCACACTGCCTAGGTAGGGAAACGTCTCCACTCTCACCATCGTTGCTCCATCACTCATGGAGAGCTTAGGGGGTGGTGTATTCGGTGGCACAAAATACTCAGGCACCCACTCACTCACCCGACCACGCATCCGCACACCCACCTACTCACTTAACCACTTACCTACCCACTCACTCACCCTGCATCTACCCACTCACTCACCCCTCACCCATCCACGTACCCATCCACTTTCTCACCCATGCACTCACCCGCCGACTGACCCCCCCACCCATCCATCCACCCATTTGCTCACCCATGCTCCCACCCACCTACTGTCCCCCCACACCCCCCCCACCCTCCCATTTGCTCACCCATGCTCCCACC
>JAZEWT010000024.1:11320022-11330164 GCA_036362905.1 Mordacia mordax | reverse complement strand
GGTAGGCTTCCCTCCACGCAGTGGGTGCCGCGTGCATATTCTGAGTGTCGGCCAGGGAAGTGGGTGGCAGTGCCAAAAACCGCGAGTGCTGTGCTTGGGGTTGGGTGCGGCCGAGGGAAGTGCACTGGACCGGACCTCACATTTGGATTTGGCCTCACGCCACTGAGGAAACCCGACTCCAGGATATGCGCGTTTCCAGCCAGCGACGCTGCTCGTTGTTTGATGGTGGGGTTCGTGCAACGACACGTAATGCCGCCCCCGAATAACTTTGTAAGCCTTTGTGTTTCCTCCGCTAGCAAGTGTGTACCGGGAAAAGACAAACTCGAAAATGTGGCTTTTGTTCGATGCATTCTGCGGTTTCATTAAAAATTTATTTCAGTGATCGAGTGGATTCTGGTGGTGGTGCAGTGGATGTTTATAGAAGACTAGGTGACGTCATCCAGGCTGTCACAAGCCGAGGCTGATATAAAAAAAAAATCACATTTCTTATTCATGAAAATAAACCGCTACACTGAGATTCCTTGAAAGAAGTAACAATGCAGTCGAGCAATTGACAAAGGAGGTTTTATCACTAGTTATTTAGAGCAGAGCTGATGAATGTTAAATGGAATTGAAAAGTAAAGGCTTCCAAGTGAATAGAGACACCGTAAGAGAGAAGAGGCTTTACCCGTTTTCTGGCAATAATAGTGTTAAGTTCTTAAAACAACAAATAGACACTTTTCATAAAGTGTCAACTTTGCAGCAACCACACTCGTTGGTGGCAAAGACTGCAAACAACGTGCTTTGATAATATATGCATTGTCATTGTGTTTTAAGAACTTGACGCTATTATTGCCCGAAAATGGATAAAGCCTCTTCTTATTTACAACTCTACTGGCAAAAAAGTACACGTAAAAATAGCCACTGTCAACGACCACTAGAAATCATTGGCAGGAAAATATATAAAAATGTAAAATGTTAAGTATTTGAGCTAAACAAATATAAGCAGATAAAGTGATGGCATGTTCAGTATAAAATAATGTAATCGTGAAAGAGGGACTCGGGAAATACGCTCAAGAATGTAGGTCAAATACTGCGGTTATAGAAGATGGACTGTGATGAAAATGATGAAGCATTTAAGCGCAGGTTTGAGTTGCTTTTAGGAAGTATTTGATCTTAAGAGGGTCATAGCAATGTGACTCGAGAGGTTATCAGTTGGTGTACATTGTCTAGCTCTTGAAAAATTGGAACAACAGAGATTGTAATGATGTAGGTTTTAACTTCTCGATGCCATGATTATTCCTTCGAAAAGCTGCTCTATCGGGACAGCCGCGTCGATCTCTCCCTTGTGTGAAGCGAAATGTCGTGAGAGCAGCTTTTCGAAGCAATCATCACAACAGATTGACAAAGAAAATTATACAAACTGAAAAGCACGCAAAGAAGCGTGGGGAGGTGCGTGCTTGGAATCCCACTGGGCACCAGAAACGGGGACATGCATGGTAGAACAAGATTACGAGACGTCTCATTCACTTAACAAAGTGGGCTTTGGCGGGAGACCCCACAAGAAGGAGTAACAGCCAGTGGGCGACAGGGGTAATTGAGTGGCAGCTCAAGGAGGAGAGGAAACAGGTCAGACACCACCGCGATGAAGCAACGGGTTTGCTCGCAAACAGCCGCTAGATTGTAGCATCGGACGACCTTGAGGTGTGGCGGCAAAGTGGGTAGGCGTTCATCCAGCAGCAGATAGGGTATGGTTGTTAATTATGGAGGAGGGGCAGGGGGATGTGAGGGAGCCTCGTGTGTGTGTGTGTGTGTAAACTACTGTTGATGCGCTCTTCCCTCTAGGAGCGTAGACCGCGACAGGGCATTCCAACTGCAGAGTCGGCGTCGCGGCAACATCTCTGGTGAGTGTCGTCATGCATCCCACCCCTCCAGCCCTCCCACGGCAGTGATGGGGGGGAGGGATCCCCTTCTCAATACCGCCACAGACTCTGCGCTGCCTTCACACCCGATGCCGAAAGCCTAGACGGGATTTCACAGTGCACAGTTAATACGGGGATGGCAATTTCAAAAACGCGCCCGGCAAATTGTGGCGAGTGGTTGCGTGCACGCACCGGTGTACTTGCCAATCTCGAAACAATTCTTACATTAAACATAAGTAATATTAGGCTTATCTTCGAAAATGTGTACATGGTAAATGGGTTCGGAAATGGGCAGCCTACCGCTTAGAGTATGATTAAAAAGTTTACAGCAGTAAACGTTGTGCAACCTCGCACATGCTCATTGCTTTATAGCCCAAGTGGCAGGCGCAGATTACCTTGGGCAAGTTATTCCTCACACGTGATAACGCCCGCTCAGCCACTCGATTACGCCTCACCTTTACTTCTGCTTTCACATTTGTAGAGCTCACGGCCCCGCGCTCGTCGTGATCGTCAGCGCGGACCCCGCTCGGCGCGTTAGTGCGGACGAGAGTCGCGTTCGGCCACCGTGTGTACCCTGGGGGTTTGTGTTGTAAAAAGCGCTTCTTTCGAGAGCTGGTCTTTCGGCATGGCCGTGCCGAGCACTCCTCTGCAGGGGTAGGCATCCCGAAAGACTTAACTCTTCAGAGCAATTCTCATATTTGTGAGAACCTGCATTAATGCATTGTGTTATGTGGCCGACGAATCTCGGACGCGTTAACACAAAGGCCCTCACAGCCGTCTGGATTGGGAGCTGCATGTTGAGCATTTCTGCAGCTAAGCTTTCCCCATGAAATACTGCAGGCAATTTGAACTCCAGATGCTAACATTGCTCACAGTACTTGAGAGAAAAAATGCTTAACACCTGAGACCCCACGCCCAGAAGGGCCACGCTTGGAATCCCATACTCATATTGTTGTTCGTGTTCTTAAACGCCTTGTGTTTTCTACCATTATTCATTGTTGCACTACAGTGAGATGATTCTCAGTGTGGTATCTCTCGCTCATTCACTGCTGCTTCAGGCCCAATAGGTTCTCGTGAGAGCGCACATGTTGATAGCGAAATGAACACATAGAAACTCACTGTCAGCAAGGCGTTATCCCAGGTTCATACAGGAGCTGTCTCGTCACCAAATGCCTCCCCGCACCCTCTGCGTCTGCTCCCACCCACTCTAAATACAGTTTTGGGTGGAGCACCTTAGCCAATGAGATGCCACATGAGGTACACGTGGGCCCCTATCAATTTACTAATCAGTCTCTTGTTCGTGGACATTGGGAAACCAGTTCTTCAGGATATCGGATGGTGCTGCAAGTACGAGTGTATCAACCACCCAGCCGGGTACCTTAACTTTGTACTTGTCGGGCTCGGCGTAGGAACGGTGGAACAGTGCTTAGGGCAGTGCTGAGAGCTTCGCGACTTTTAAGATTTTTTTTTCCAGACCACGGCTTAATAGCTGTGCAAGTGACACCCGAACTGGGTCCGGGTCCACCCCACTTCACCAGTATGTATTGACCGGCGTGGTGAAGTATGGTCAACCTACACCAGTGCTTTCGGTCAAACAGTTCCCACCACTGATGCGCAGTGTGCTGCCAGCATCAAAGCTGTTTTGTCGCATATTCGATGCCTGCATATGCAGGCATTCAATATGCGACATCCAGGTGACAAAACTGTTAGAATTCTGAAGCTGAACTCTCACTCGACTGACTTCATCACACCTGGGACCTGCATTAGCTTAAGGTCAACTGTACATCCAGTCACCTGAATGGCTGTGACACCTCGGTGCCGAGAGAAGCAAAGTATCTCGGGGTCCTTGTTGACAGCTCACCAGCTCGCTCTCGCCACTCGGATTGGGCGTTCGACCAGATGGTTCATCTTTATATCTTCGACAACTGCGCACCGTCCATTAAGACATAGGACCGCGCGTCCACACGTTTGCCATCAGTTCCGTGGACCATTTCTGCAGCAGCTTCGGCTGCTGCGTTGCCTGAGGCTTCCGAAGCAGAAATGTGATCCTATCGCGACCCCTATACGAGATGAGTTTTGCATTGGCTGCCGACCAAACTCCGGATTGTTTATAAACCGTGCGAACCCGTCAACAAGAGTCTACTCCGTCCTGTCTTGCTGAGCTGCGTGCGGTACTAGCCTTCATGGACCCCGGTCGATACCGTCGGCCGTCCGCAACCCATGGTGATCTGCCGTACATGCACGCGAAACTTTTGCAGCAATACAGCCAGTGACGTTTCACCGGGGTCTCCCACCCGATGACCTGGAACCAGTAATGAGTGAATGCTCAGGATTGATACTTTAAGCGGTATTGTTCCAAAGAGCTTACACCGTGTGATCAATGCTGAGCATTCATGATGGATTTTACTGATAAGACTGCACGATAATAATTGTTAAGACTCGCCAATGGTTTGACACGGCTGTAAATTATAAGCAATTAACTTACCACATCTATTCGGGTTTATCAACTGGGTTTCCAGGTGCAGCCGTCTCCAATGAATCGTGCCTGTCGGTCCCTGTCAAGTCGTGCCCTTGGCAGATTTCTCACACAGGTACAACTGGGCACATGGTCTCATGTTCACTTGTCACGCACAGCAGATGCAACACCCTGGCTGTTGATGCAAATATTATATTGTGAGCGAGCTCTCCGCGTTGCTCGTTACGAGGGTGCGCACGCAGCAGTGAACGGTGGTCAGCGGACTACGTGTGCATAACTGTGCGCTAAAGCACGAGGTGCCCCACCTGCGAGTTCTGATCAGAACATTAATTACATGCCAGTGTGGAGGATTATCAACACTCAAACAAGACATCTGTTGCACGTCTTAATAAAACATTGTTTATTTTAAAGTTTAATCGGCCTATTGTCCTTCGAGATTTAAGTTGTTGAGCAACATTTGTTTATGACAAACTCTGGATCCGTTTGGACATTGTGGTTATCACCAGAGACAATAAGCTTGAAGAATAAAAATTATACTTAAGGCAGAGAATGGAGGTGTAGTTATTTGCAGTCAAGAGGTCATTGCAGGCAGTTCTGTTAATGCTAGCACACCTCCATTGCACAGTCATAAATTTGACAACCAACCTCCAAAGTCCAACCTGCAGTTTAATCAACACCCTCACATCCAGCTTAGGGTCATCTTCTTGGTAGCCAACCCCTATGGCTGATGCTCATATGACCGCTTCTGTTACCTGCACTCCTCCCTCATGCACGTGGTCTCAGCCATATTCCCACATCCTTAAATTATGAAGTTCCAAATTGCTTAGCCAATCCTTCCATGAAATTCTTGGCATCCTGTCAACAAGGACGTTTACTCAGAAAGGTCAGAAGCTTTTTTCTGGTCGTTTTAGTCCAGCTCTGTCTCGTACAACAACAATGTAGACGTTCCTCTCGCATCAAACACCCGCCATCATGCTTGGCATTAAACATTGACATCTGTGCTGTTCTGTAACCCATTAAAAATCTGCCCCACTAATGCGGTACCATACTTAGCAACTATTCCGATTCAAGCTTCAGGCTGCTAATACATAAACCCCTTTTACCTCGAAATAAGAATTCCATTCAAATTGCTTTTTCAAAATTTTTATCAAGAGGCTATAATCAGCTGTGAAAATCAGTCCGCATTAAATGGGTTTAAGCAAAAGCAGCCTGCCGCTTAATTCAGTTTGGGTTAGCGAGTATGCTCTTTGGGAATCGTTTTTAATGTTAATTTGATTCATTTTTAGGAAGGGTCTTTAAATTTGCGCAAGGCGTAGTGTCAGTAAATAATGACGATGCCGTCCGCTCGCATCACACCCCGCCACGAAAAAGTCTTGTTGACGTGGCGGTTGCGCGCGCACGCGCGTGCTTCCTCTCGGCATGCGACGCGTCCGCGCAGACGGCGACACGAGCGCGACGGAGAGCGGGGACGAGGGCCTCGCGTGCATCGCCGTGTCCTACACCGCCGTGCAGCAGACGCCCACCAGCCTCACGCTCACCGCCAACCGCCTGCACCACCCGCCCGCCAAGGCTTCGGCCAAGGAGAAGAAGCGCAAGAAGAGCATCGAAAACAAAAAGGTGGAGCGGCGCGGGGAGACGGTGCGCCGGCGCCACCGGCGGGCTCATTACCAGCACGTTTCTCGACTTGAGCAGAGCTGAAGGAACTTGGGGAAGAGAGACGATTGCAGAGCGAAACCACGGCAGAGCAGTGAGAGGGAATACGCAGAAAGGGAAGTGTTGTGATCCACAGCGTGGGGAGATGTGTCGTGATATGCAGTATGGTTGTTGAACAGAGTGGATGAGATGGAACAACAGTGTTGTAATGAGACTTCGGCGTGGATTAAGGAATCGAGTGGTTTTGGCGGGGGGGGGGGGCGGCAGTTACCATGGTCTGGATGAATTGGTCATTGGTGGGGAAAACTGTTGTGTGTGAGTTTGGTCCCTCACATGACGCGCGTGTGTGTGTGTGTTTTAAAGACATTCCGAGAAGGTGCGAGGAGATCATCACGTCTAAAGGTCAGTGCAGTGTTGTTGGTTACAATCTCCAGCACATCTAAAGGAGTCATATGTTTACATTTAACTCACAGCTTATTAATATTGAGATGTCTAGAGCGTATGAAAAGCTCACTTGCTATAGCAGTGACTATGGTTTCCATTAGTACTCACGTGCAGGAAAATCAGTCGTGTCCTTTGTGAACGATAAGACAACTCCCCCTGAGACCCCAGGGCGATGGAAGAGGTATTCAAATACCCGTTGTGTGGATACCCAATGTGTGATGTGCCTGTGATGGGTGTTCAACAGCCAGGGGCAATAACCCTGAGCAAGGACAGTAGGCAAGAGTGCTGGTGAAACTCAAAAGGTTGCAACCGGCTTTTGGACCCCTGCCACCTTTTGAAGTCCAAACTCAAGAACTTCCTTTTCTGCCTATTAGTGACTCTGAAAAATGAATGTGTTTATATATATACACACACACGCACACACGTGTGTATATATATATATATACACACACACAACTTATTTTCTCCCAGATGCACACGGCCCATTGTTACAGTGTCTTGAGATGCCATTGCATTCACTCTCTCTGCAAATCCTAATTGCGATGCACGCGCGCTCGCGCTGCGCGGTCACAGAACTCGGGTCCGGACCCGTCGGCGGGCGATGACGGGTGGTCATGCGCATGGGAGAGTCGCCTGGAGCTGTGGGCCGAGCAGTACGAGGAAGCGCACAACAACCACTACAGCACAGACCTGCAGGTAGCCTCACAGCGGCAGCGCTCCTCCATTCCGTCGCCCAGCGTTCTATCTGCAGACGGCCACGTCTGGCAATCCTGCCGTCTGCCGCCGCTCTGGTTCATTTGTCCTTGCTGTTAGCTACTCGGGACAACTACCCCCCCCCCCCCCATGGCGACGTGCGGTTTCTTCAAACTTGATGCCTCGTAAATAGTGCATCTTAATGCCTCTTGCATTGCTGCGGGAAAGAGTAAAGTCTTGTCCCTTTCATCATTTGCTGGAGAGTTGTTTCGTGCGTGCGCAGAAGAGGCGGCGTTAAGTTAACCGCGGGGTTTGCCTGCAGGGCCTCCTCGAGTCGCACGGGCGTGGCGTGGACGGTGCCGGGGCGGACGGCGCTCACGGACCCGCGTCTGCCGCTCAACCCCCGAGCGGTGCCCACACGCCATGCCGTCCGGCAGACGGCACCAACAGCAGCAGTGGCACAGTCGGCAGCAACAGCAACGTGTCCATCGGTCAGGCGCAGGTGCGTTTGCTTTGCGTTTAAATCTAGAGACTCGGTCGTGCTGTGCGAGTAATCGAGGTGTCGGTGCTACGTTAATATCTGTGGGAGCAATAAGAATTTCTCTTAAGAGCCGTTACGGGTATATTTCTCCTGTCTTTCAACAGTTGTGGGAGTGGTGTCCTAAAGAAGTGTCAAGGATATTTTACATTGCCCTCTGACACAGCCGGTTTTCTACATGTCCGTTATCCTGATGTGCATTACTCCCCCAGCATAAGTGGAATCTCCAATCACAAGTTGTTGTTTTTTGAGAGATATCCTTATTCCTAATTACTGCCTTTGTAATTAATGACGCGAGCTAGCGCTGCCACGCTCGCCTCGGCGTCACGAACTTGTCCATCTACGCAGAGCGTCTGTGTGGTTGTGGTGCGCGTTGCCCACCGCTCGGTCGGGAGGGCCCGCGGTGAGCGCGTCGCGCACGGTCCCTGCTGGCTTCCAGGTGGCACCGGGCCGACCCAGCCAGGGCCTCCGCAGCACCAAGGCCCTGAAAGCGGCACGCGACCTCCCCGCCCACACGCTTCTCATCGAGTACCGGGGCATGGTGATGCTGCAGCAGCAGTTTGAAGCCAACGGACTGTTCTTCAAAAGGTGCCGTGCAGCAACACAAATGACCCCCCCCATTATAGCCTTGACAGATTGGAGGCTCAACTGCTCTTAACAAGCACCTGTGAAGGCCAGCACGAGGCAGTGGGTAGCCAGCACCACGCCGGGGCACCTTTGTTTGCCCAGTGGCAATGTTTACACAACGCTCTAGGCACGTAATTTAAGCTGAGTTCACCTACAGGAGGCCCAGGACTGGTTCAGAATATGTTCACTGGTAGTCGCCGTGCGCGGGCAGCTACAGTACCCCTTCCCTTAAGACAGCGTCTTTGAATACGGTCATACTTGTATGTAAATCTAAATTGCATTATATGGACTTAGAAAGGAATTTAAACTCACGGAGACCCTACGACTTTCGAAGAAGAAATCCGTGAACACCTACGACTGCATACTGCTCAGTGAAATAAATCCGCTCGTTATTAACCTTGTGGTGCCATGAGATGCGCTGATATTTAGAGGCTCCGTCACTCCGTATTGCATCGCTTATATAACCTAACTCGCGTCTTGCTTTTTGGGCACGCAGTGGGGTTATAGTCGGCTTGTGGCGCCGCCGTAGTTGCCGTGCGAGCATCGTCGCTGGCGCACGCTGACGAGTGCCGCGCGCGACCCCGCGTGCAGGCCGTACCCGTTCGTGTTGTTCTACTCCAAGTTCCTGGGCGTGGAGATGTGCGTGGACGCGCGCTCCTTCGGCAATGAGGCCCGCTTCGTGCGGCGCTCCTGCTCCCCCAACGCCGAGGTGCGCGCACCGCCCCCGCCGCCGCGTTCGCACCACACGACCCCCCGCGCTGCGCGTTGGGCGCGGTTATTGGTCTCATGCAATGAAAGTTACGAGAAATGTCATTTTGTTCACAAACTTGGCAACCCAGGGCGACCAGCGTGGTGAAGGAATGGTGCGACTGATACCCAGTGCACGTGGCACCGTTGTCATGAATGGGATGCAGGTGAGACACGCAATCGAGGCGGGACTCTTCCACCTCTACATCTACTCCCTCGCCGACATCTCCAAGGGGGCCGAGATCACCATCGGCTTCGACTTTGACTACAGCAGCTGGTGAGGTTGTGTGCTCGGAGAGACGGACGGATCATTTCTGCTCATCCGGTTATAATGCCAGCACAGTGTGATCCACCAAAGGCTCGCTGACAGTTTCAGTTGTTGCCCTGAGGACAGGTTCTTTACCCTCGCTCCCCGTAAGTTTTTTTTTTAACAATATTTGTTTTGTCGTTTGGCACCCACTTGATGTTGTCGAGTAGTGGCTTCTGTTGTCTTTTCCCCGTTATCTTCCCAGAATTTCCTTTAGCATGCATTAACATATAAATGTTTGTCCAGTGCCTATCTTTTGCTTTCTCCGAATTAGTAACCTCATATATCTGTCCTCCCGCTGCCCCACTCCATAATATCCTCGTCCCTTACTCTCTCCATGTCCTTTAACTCCATTAAATGCTACTGCACCTTCACGTGCAACAGAAGGCAGTGCAGAAAAATCTTATGCTTTTAAGCTTACACATCTATTCCCACTGCCCTTCCCAGCCAACACTGATCGGTATGGTGGAATGTGATCGGCAAACTGCCATAACCCACACGGCACAGATAGAACTTCATCCAGTAGCAGTAATAATGAAAGAAGAGTACATGTACCGGATGTTCAATAGATATTTAGATCCTCTCACCTGTACCAGTTAAGGCTCATTTTTCCACATCCACAGTTACCGTTGGCAGTTGGATGACGGTCATCACTGAACAATTGGTGGAGACGTCCATTTGCTCTGTGGAGGAGCAGTGATGGAGGAATAGCCGGTTTAACACCGTAGTGTGGTGGCCGGGGCAGACGTTATGAAG
>JAZEWT010000024.1:11307069-11319999 GCA_036362905.1 Mordacia mordax | reverse complement strand
GCACCAGCCACTACACGGTGAACTGTGCGTGCCTGCGGGAGGGGCTCACCTGTCCCGTCGAGCGGCACAACCGCGAGATGGTCGCGGAGGGTGGCGAGCTGCTATCGGCTTCGGGCGGCGGCGCCGCCTCCGGCACTGAAGCGCGGCGCAAGCGGCCCAAGGCACGCGACAGGGACAGCAGCGACGTGCCCAACGCCGACTCGGACGCCGAGGGCTCCAAGGACGCAGCGGCGTTCGACGGCAAAAACCGGAGGCTGTCGCCGCTCCGTATCTCCACCTCCAGTGCGCAGGTGCGCGCGCACGCGCCCGCTCGTTCGGCTACGCGCGCGTCACCCACCATCGTGGCACACCCACACCGCATCCATAGCGCTACACTTGCCCATTACAAAGCTTCACCGAAGTTCCGTCGGATGATTGTGGGGGATGGGACAGCAGCCTGTGCGTGGCTGCTATGCCCTGTTCACCGTTGTCAGATGACACGGAGGAGATGAACATTGACTAATGTTGGTCAGCTGTTTGGACCGTGCCGCTAATTTGGGAATATTCACAAGGCGTGCACATGAGTGTTGGAGGAATGGGTGGTGAAGCCACTGTTGAATCAGGACAGAGGTGAACTGTGTCGCTGCCCCACAACAAGAACAGCACACATATTTGAACACAGCACAAGCGAAGGTGCCCCGCTGGCGTGACTGAGTGGTACGTGCCTGCGTGGCCTGGCTGTAGCACCTGGCAGCTCATCCCGGCTCGTGTGTTCATGCGTGTTGCAGGAGTCAGATAGATATGAGGATTTAGAAGACAAACCCGCCATTGTTAGCAGTGAAATAGAGATGGAGTCTGAGGAGCTCATTGCAGAGAGGAGGAGGAAGATGGTAAGTCTGGGCCCTGCGTGGCAGGAGGCCCCCACGTTCTCTGTGCTTGGTGCTACTGTCTGGCTGTGCTGCGCGCGCTGCTGTGTGGGCAGCTCGGCCTCTGGGGAGCGGGGGCAGGGGCGGCAGGTGCTTGCTAAGACCCGGGCATCCTTCCCTGCAGCAAGTCGGCATCTACAGAGCAACCTCCACGCTGCTTTTAGATTCTGTGTGCGTGTCGCAATGTCTGCCAAATCCACAACACCTGAGCCCAATTTTTTCAGCCTTGCCTTGCCGGGTTTCTTTCAAAGTGGTCTCGAGGTTGCTGCTGGACCGGGACGGTTGGGGTGCTTGTGTTTATTTGCGGTTTCTCTCTTTCTTGTGATTGGAACACATGCTTTTATGATTTGCCAATGAAGCTTCCTCCATGGGCGTAGGTGATTTCTGGGTGGTTATTCTTGGGTGGTGAAGACCAAATTATTGCCGTTGTCAATTGAATGTGCATGTAGTAACAGACGTGATTCCATCACCACCGTTGGCACTGATGCTATGTTTCCATCAAGCGAACATCGGCTATGGGACTGCCACACATCCCGTACCGAAGTCATGTAATCTGATTGACTGACGGAGAAGCACGCGGGCTATCCATCCGCCCGTCGGCGGAGTTTGCGCCCCTCGACGTCTACCATTGCCACCTGGGGTCTCCACTTGGTTGAGATGGGCTGCTGAGAGCCGCGGCATGGGAGTCTAAGGGACTTAACCCTAAACCTCAGCAACCGAGGAGGTGGCCACCCGTTAAAAGACAGAGTTGAACGTCTGTCTCGTAGCAGACGTTCTCCGAGCGTGTGAGTCGGTCGATACAATGCGGTGCGGGCTACAAGACCGCCAATCCTTGTGGTACTCACGTGACAACTTTTGGACTTTGCAGTCACCAAAGCCACCTTGGTACCTCTCGCATCGGTTGGGCGGTTGGAATTGCACTCAGCACCCCTGATTGAACCTGTCATGTTTTATTTTAATAGAGCTTGATGGAAATGTAGCGATACGTGCTGACGACCACGGCTGGGGCTACGGTTGTAAGATGTCATCTTGACTTCAAGGCCCGTAGCCCGAGCGTCGATTGTCTTCAGTGACAACTTGTACCGTTTCACAAGAGTTCGCTGCTAAAGTTTCAGAGCCTGGTGAGGACCGCGCAATTCCTCGTCCCAGATACTTAAAAAACAAAAAAGACGCGCGGGTGCGGCGTGTGGCGACGTGGGCACTCCAACGTAGAATGCGTAGCAGGTGGCATAGCACGGAGGTGTTGGGAAAGCCCCAACAGACGGCACCTCACCCCGCCGTGGCGGCGCCGACGCCGACGGGTTTCGCTCTCGCCGCGCAGACCCGCGAGGAGCGCAAGATGGAGGCCATCATGCAGGTGATCGCGAAGATGGAGAGGAGGGAGAAGCGGAGGGAACAGGCGCTCGAGAGGATCAGCTGCAGCGGTGGCACCGGTAAAGCCACTTCCGCGGACTCCAAGGGCACGGACAGCAAGGAGGCGACGCCCGACACGGCGGACCCACCCTCCCTCAGCCTCTCCTCACCCATGCAGGTGTGGATTTAGCTCCGTCGTGTGGAAATCTCTCGATATTGTTGAGACTTTCAATACGGTCTGGTCGCTATAGACGGATTTCTTTTGATCCTCCGCAAAAGCAAGCAGATGAGATTGGTAACAGGAGTAATGGATTGCACTGCAGTCAGCATTAGAAGGAGTCTGTAATTCAACGAGTTATGGAGGAGTCTTGCACAGATTCCCATACTCGCACAGACCAATACAATGAACTTTACTTCCCCAGTGACAATAACGAAATTCCTGAAATGACCACCTATTAAGGTGGTAACGGCTCCTTCCATATATGACAGGTATGTGCTAGTAACCCCTAACACCCAGTAGCCCTCTCATCTCACTGTTGACTCTTAGTACCACTCTTCACCAATTGCCTGGACCTTGGGGTTCTTTTAATGTAACATTTTAACATTGACCAGAGGAGCACTCGCTTGTCATGTATCTATGCACGTATATGGCAGCACACAGTTGCTATCGTCATAACGTTGCATATCTGACCATCTGCAGATGTAACACTGTCCACGACCTTGATCATCGCCAACAGAGAAAGTGACCCTTGACGAGGCACACAATTTGCCACAACGCTGCCGTCTGAGCTAGCAGCGTAGCTCATCCCTGTCATGCACACATGCCTGATGGTGTCCCACGGTGGTGCCCCCTCTCGTAGGACATGGTGATGGTGAAGGAGGAGGGCGCGGCCGCGGCGGGTGCCGCTTCCAGGCCAACAACCGTGACGACGGCCAAAGTGAACCGTGCGAAGCCGCGGCGGAGCTTCTCGCGCAATCGCACGCACATCGGGCAGCAGCGGCGGCGTAACCGCACCATCAGCGGCTGCTCGGACCACCCGCCGCCCTCGCCGGACGTGGGGAGCGGAGGCGGCGTGGAGAGCTCCCCGCTGATATCCCCCAGCGAGCTGCTCCCCCAAGGCCTGTCCCCCGTCACCGCCGCCGCCGCCACCACCGCCGTCGCCACCGCCATCGGCGTGGAAAGGGCGAGCGCCGGAGAGGAGCTGGGGTTGGCGCCGTCACCAGCGCCGCCCGGTTGCACCAAAGCCAACGCTCGATACCCGAAAACCAAGAAGGTAGCTCCTTGGCGGACACCGCTGGCACCGTAATACCAGGGCACATTGCTACTACACGTCAACGTTACGTTGCGAATGTATCCTGCAGCATAAAAAAATAATACAATTATATACCTGCAGTGTGTAGCTGACACCGTTAATCTGCATTCTGTAGATAAGCAGTCAGGTAGGTGCTTTATTGAATGGCCATTGCTACGGCCAAAATTGGATGACCAGGTAATCTCACCAGTGGTGGCTATTTATATCTTTCTTGGTTGATAAAGTGTTGGGGCGAGAGTTGAGAAAGATTTCCTAGATTTTATGGGTTTGGGTGGTGGCGATTTTGACATCTATATGGGTTCTTGTGGCTTTGTCCCAAGAAAACAGCCACTTTCGAGACGGAACGGTGAGATGCGGTCACTCGCAGGTGAGCTGGTCAGTAGCGGCACTAGACAGTAGAGAGGCCTTCTAGCAGTGCCTCAACATCTATGACTGACGTCTCGTCGTGTGTTGCAGCACTTAGTGAGCGAGTGGCTGAGCGAGAAGCCGGTGGCGGCGGACAGCACTGGCAGCGACGGCGGCACCCACAGGACCGGCAACGGTGGCGAAAGCCCCTACGACGTGCCGCTGCGCATCACTACGGACCCCACGGTGCTGGCCACCACCCTGAACTCCCTGCCGGGCCTCACGCACAGCCCGCAGCTCTACGCCACGCCCAAGCACTATGTGCGCTTTGGGTCGCCCTTCTCCGCTACGGCCACGCCGCGCCGCAAGAGGGCCAGCCTCGACAGCAGCTTCGGCTCCTGCAAGAAGGTGGTGCCCCCCGTCTAAGAGGTCGACGCGGTCGTGGGCGGCGCGCGGAAGATTGAATGGGCAGATGGCGTGCGATGACGCGACGTTTTTGTCGGGCGCGGGTGTCCCTGGCGCGCGCCGCTGACGTGTCCCCGCTGTGAACGCGTGCAGCGGTGGCTTAAACAAGCGATGGATGAGACGGCGGCAGGCTCGGAATGCCCGTCACCGGCGGCGGCGCGGGACAGCCCGGCCCACGATGGCAGCGCTGGTGGCAGTGACATGACCCCGACGGGCAGCGTGTCCCCGACAGAGAGCGCCTCCTCGCTCACGGGTAACGACGCTTTGCTGCTCGCGCACCGGCGCTCGCGCACCGGCGCTCGCGCACCGGCGTTGGGGGCTCGTGTAGCGGACGGCGGCCTGAGCCGGCGCGTTTGTCGTGCAGAGCTCATCACGCCGCTCAAGAAGAGGCGACTCCGGGACGCCTTGGAGGCCAGTGTCGGGGAATCGGCCGCCCCGGTGGATGTGGCGGCGCTCCCGCTAGGATCGGCCGATGCCTCCGCCGCCGCGGGCCCTGCTGCGTCCCTCGCCACCGCGACGGCGAGCGAGCCCCCCGAGGCGACGGCGCCGCCGCTCGTCGCCGCCGTGCCTGGCAAGGTGGCTGTCCCGGGCGCCATCCTTCCGGTCACGCCGCCAAGGGGCCCGCCCGGGGCCGTGTCCGCCCCCGTCACGCCCACGACGACGAGCGCGGCGCCGTCCTTCCTGACGACGCCGCTGTGCGCCAAGGCGACCTCCGGTCCCGTGTTCCCGGTGGCGCGGGTGGAAGGGGCGGCAGAGGAGGAGCCAAACACCCCCGACGCGGAGGAGGTGCTCCGCAATGGCTACGGACTCGTGTGCTCGCCCGTGACGCCCGTGACACCCAACGCTTGCGCCCCGCTCTCCGCCAGCGTCCAGTACGAGGTGAGAGCTCCCGGCCTGCGTGCGTTCGTCACACCCCGAGGCCTGCGTCCTGGAGCGGTGTTGACGGTTTGTCGTCCTCTCGTTGCCCATTTTCCTACAGAACATCTCTTCTCCTGAGAGCTCCCCTGAAGCCAAGCGTTCCATCTTCTGTGGCTCCAAGGTAACGAACGAACAACAAAGACAAAGATCCCCCATAGAGCCTTATTAGACTGTAGGGTCAAATGCCATTAACAAGCACCTTATGAAGGTCGACACGACACACGAGGTGGGTGACCAGCACCACACTCGGCCGCCTTTGTCTCCCTTGTGACAATGTTTACGCACCGCACTCGGTACCCATTTGAGGCTGAGTCGACCTAGGGGAGGCCCAGGACCGGTTTAGAAAATCTGGTGTTCACCTTGAGCGGGATTCGAACTCAGGTCGCCGGGTATGTAGCCCAGCGCGCTAACCGCTGGGCCACAGCTCCCCGTAATGCACGCATGCACACGCACACACGTATGTACGCGTGCAGTAGGGGCGCTTGCTGGGTCGTGTCATTTCCGTGTTGCCATTCACCACTGTGCGCTCACCACAGGAGCTGGGCTGCGCCGCCTCCACAGCGCCGGCCACTGACCCCGAAGCGACCTCGGAACCCGGCATGAGGAAGGGGCAGCAAAGGGAAGACACGGAGGAGCCAGAGCGACCGGATTCCATCTCCGACATGGACGTCCTCCCTCCGGAGAGCTTGTCTTCCCCCATGGAGTGGCGCTGCGTTGGCGCCGGCACGCCGACCAGCCCCACGCCGCTGGGCGACGCCGTAGCGAGCGCCGACCCCGAGGGCCCCGGAGTGTCGGCCGGGTTCCTGACGCCCGTAAAGAGCGCCGAGCTGCTGGCGCCCTTCACCTTCTCGCCGCTCAACTCGAACTTGCGTGACTTGACGCCCTCGCATCAGCTGGGCGGCGGCGGATTCCGCTTGGCGGCGGTGGGCGCCGGCGCCGAAGCAGAGATCGCTTTTGCCGGTTGCCCCGGCGCCGGCGCTGCCCCGCTGCTGGGACTGCAGGAGCTGGAGGGAGCGTGCTCGTTGAGCGAGGGTGCCGGCGCGGACGGCGGCGCCGGCGAGCTGGCGCACGACCTCGAAATGCAGTTGGAAGCAGCGGCGTACGGCCTCTCCCAGCACAACCCCCCGCAAAAGAAAAAGGTGGCTGTGCTGACCGGACGTGACCAGCGTTTAATCCGTCGCCATCATTATCGGATGAATCGGCCACTAATTTTTATTCGCGAACGCACAGCTTTCATTCTACGCACTGACGCTGATCGGTTCTTCCGCGTGGTTTGACGCGCGATTTTGAACGCGTCGTGAGCCGCGAGGGCATTTCCACGAGATGTCAACACGCGTTGGGCGTCGGGGGTCTAAGCAGAACGGTTGAGAGGCCAGGGTTCAGATGCCACACAACCTTGTTGGGTGCTGTAATTGCAGTAACACTGCCCGACACTTCTAGGACAATCGCTCTCAGATGCTCTTTCGGGATAACTGTTGAGCATTCCTCCTCTCAACATGGCTCAACACAGATTGCTCTTAAGAACAATCTTCATAAATCGAGCAATGAACACCTGCATTTATAGGACACACAGATCCCCCATATAGCCATAGCTTACCATAGGGTCAAGTGCTCTTAGTGAATAGGCACTTGCACGGACCGCACTGGGATGGCGGAGTGGGTAGCGTTGCTACCTCACAGCAAGAAGGCCCTGGGTTCGGTTCCTACCACGGGTGCCTTTCTGTGTGGCGTTTGCGTGTGGAGAACACACAAACCAGGTACCCCGGTATCCTCCCACCGTCCAAAGAGACGCTCCTGCCTACGTTAATTGGCCTGCTTAGTAAATTGTCCCTAAAAATTGTGCTGCAATGTACTGGCATCACATCCTGGGTATAGCCCCGCCTTGCACCCTGTGTCTACCGGGATAGGCTCTGTCTCTTCGTGACCCTGTACAGGATTAAGGGGGTATTCGTAATGACGGCGGATGTACTCGCGAGGTGGGGGCACGCGCAGGTGAGCAAGTTGTGCCGTTGTGTAGGTGTCGCTGCTGGAGTACCGCAAGCGCCAGCGCGAGGCCAAGGAGAGCACGAGGCCCGAGGGCCCCGGCGGATCCGGCGACTCGCCGCTGCCGCCAGAACGCGGCGCGGTCAGGGAGCCCGTGCGGCTTCCGTCGGCACCGCCGGCACCCGCGGCGGCGGCGGCAACACACGAAACCTACGAGCCAATCAGCCCCGCCGAGCCCACGGGCACGTCGGAGCCGCCCCTCCTCCCGCCACCCTCCTGCCACGACGCGCCGGCGCTCCCCGCCAAGTCTCACGAGAAGGAGGACGTCCGGTGGTACGCGACCCCATCGAACGACCCCATCACGGCTCTCGCCCGGCAGTGCGCACGCGGACCACTATTGTGGGGAGCGGCGGTGCAGCCGCTCACGCGTTCTGCTACAAACCCGGCCACCCGAGTTCGATCGCCGCTCGGTGTCGGCGGTGCTAGGCCTCCCCTCGGTCGAATCAGCCTCATGAGTACCTGGTGGTGTGTAGACATCACTGGGGAGACAGTTAGGTGTGGTGCTGGCCACCCACCCCTGTTATGCCGAACCAGCCTTTATAGGATGCTTGCGAACAGCACCTGACCCTACAGGCTGTTCAGGTTCTGCAGGGGGATCTTAACTTTTGCCACACGGTGGCTGCCACGTGGTTGATATCAACACTCGCAGCCTTAAGATGACGCAGGTCTTTGCGCGCGCGCGCGTCACGCGCGCGTCTTCACCCGCAGTGAGGCGACGGAGTCATCGCCGCACGGCGGCGGTCACAATCCTCCGGCTGCTGCTGTCTTGCAGGATGTCCCCAACGTCTGTGGAGCGAGCGCGGGAAGCAGCTGCCTCCTACCACAAGGCCCTAAAGCGGGACCACGGCGCCAGCCCGCGGCCCGACGCCGCCCTCGCCTCTGCCGGTAACGTCCCTCGCGCCTCGCCTGGCGGCGCCGTCCGTTTGCGTCGGGCGACGGTAGCGATCGGCGGTGGTGGACCGGCGTCGTTTGCGTCTTCCCGCCCGCTCAGGCTCGTCGTCCCCGTCGCCGGCGCCGGTCCCCCAGAGCGCGGGGCCCCCTCCGGCGCAGGCCCCCAACCCCGCCACGCCGCGGCGCCTGCGGCTGTCGAACCCTCGCCTCCGCCTCAAGATCCCGTCGCCCTCGGCCTTCCTGGAGAACAAGCACCAGGAGGGGTCGGCCGCAACCCGCCACGGTAACACGGGGCATGTTTACACGGGGGGCGCGGTAAAGTGAGGCGCAGTAACGTGGGGCACTGCACGTTAACACATGACACAGGAACGTAGCTATGCCATGGTAACAGGATGTGCCATGGTAAGTAGGCTGTAATACTTGGCTTCACAAACGATTTTCACGATTTAAGAATCTGTTTTTGTACACTTATTTTAATTCCTCCAGCAGTAGCTGGAGATGCAGTAGCAACGATTTGACCCGATTTAGATGAAACTTTGGGTAACGATCGCACGTACACCTCACACGTCGTAAGAATTAATTCGATACAAATGGATGGATATGCATTGTCATGTGACCTGGTGCAGACTGGGAAGGGAGTGAGGAGAGCACCGTACTGGAGGGAGCGGGGTCCCCACAGCACAGCCCCATGCCCGCTGCCCACAGCCCCCACCGTCTTCCACCGGTACAACCGCAGTGACCACGACTACCACCGGATCTCCACGCGACCAACACCACTGTCCACCGCTACCACCAACCACCTACCTTTCACCACCTTCCACATCACTGGTACCATTTCTGATAACCAGTCGCTGTCACAGCTGCCTGATGCCACCACCTCCTGTACTACGAGTCATTACCTCCAACCTCTCCACCAAACATTGTCACAACCACTACCACTACAGCTGGGCATCACTGCCAACACTCCCTATTTTTTACTTAAAGTAGCAGAAGGGAGAGGTTTTGAGAATTGTGGTGTGGAGGTGGCATAGGGGGGAAGCTGGGTGATGGTCGTGATGGCCTTGCTGCTGTTGCTGCTGCAGGTCCCATCGGCAACCCAGCCGCACCCCCGCGCGCCGTCGCCGCACGATCCCACAAGCAGGGCGCCGTCTTCCCCCGGGACGCCACCTACGCAGGCAGCGGCGCTCAATCCGCTCAAGACAGCCGCCCCCACCATCGCGCTGGCAACCCACAAGCAGCCGGTGCCCCAGATAATCAAATCTAGATCGGCGGCGGCGGCGGGGCACCCGTCGCCCGGACTCCCCGGCTCGGCGCTGCCTCCAGTCTCGCCGCTGCGCACGCCAACTGCTCAGCAGCAGGCCAGCTCATCACCCCTCAGGCCTGCGCAAGCAGGGAAGCCGAGTTCCGCGGCGGGGCAGCTGCACGTCTCCCTCCACCATTCTCCGGCGAGGCAGAAGTCTCTGCCGTCGTCTCCGCATCGGGCAGCGCCCGTGCTACCGGCGCAGGGCAAGTCGGCCGCAGCAGGGCTGGTTTCCGCGACGGTGCAAAAACAGCAGCCGCAGCCAACCTCGTTCAACCCCCCACCGCCGCCGGCACCGCCGAGCCAACAGCCGGTGCCCGTGGGCTGCCCCATCCCCACACACCACGGTCAGCAGCCGCACGCCAAGTACCATGGCTACGCGCGCGCCCAGCAGGCGCAGGCATCGGTTCCGGCAACGTTACCCCGTCTCGCGCCGTCCTTCGGCCAGCTGACGGTGGCACACCAGCCAGCGGGCGGCTTGCTCGTAGCACAGGTGGCTCCTCCCACCGCCGCCACCGTGACCGTAGCCGCTGCGGCGCAGACGCTCCCTCCGCCGCCGCCAGCGCCCGTGGTACACATACAGCCGGCGCAGGCCGTGGCGGCGTCGTACCTGCAGCCGGTGGCGGGCGGCACGTATGTGCAGCAGCCTGCGATCTACCTAGCGCCGCCGCAGCAGGCCGTGCACTATCAGCCCACGCAGCCCCCGCAGGTGTCACCGGCCGCCGGCTCCTACCAGCCGCTGGCCTCCTCGCCGGCGTACCAGCCGGCGACCAGCGCCCATTACCAGATGTACCCCGCGCACCCGCCCCCTCCTCCCCCGCCCTTCCCCCAGCCCCACCCGTCCACCGCGTACCACCAGCCGGCACCCACACCGGCCCCCACGATAGCGTACCACCAGCCACCGCCACCTCCAGCGCCGGCCCCGGCGGGAACCGTGTACCACGCGCCGCCGCCGCCGCCGCCCCCCCCACCCCCGCAGGTCCCGGCGCCATCACAGGCGGTGCAGGCAGTGCCCAGAACTCAGCTGACCGCCGCTTACCAGCAAAGCGCTGCCGCCACCACCACCTTTCACACCACCTCGTCCTACTACCAACAGCACTGAGCGTGAGCAGCGCCTTTCAGGGGCTGGCGTTGCCCAGGCCACACAGCACGCACTTGTAACTATGTACAGCGTTGTTAAACATTCCAGTGTGCCCGACTTTACAAGCAGCATCAGCACTCTCTTGTTTTGATACTTCTCTCTATGTTCAATCCAGTTTTTTCCTGTCCAGCCTTGAGACTGCCATCACGTGAGAAAATGTTTCCACTCATAGAATTTTCACATCGGTCCACCTGGGAGGGGGGGGGGAAGGAAGATGTGTGGTGAATGGTCGCGTTGTCTGGTTAATGTTTGCTAAGGACATTTGTATTTGAGCTTTTTAACTTTTCAAAAGGAAAACTATACATCTTTGTACATATTGTATGTTTGCATCAATGTAGCCTGTAAAAATTTAGTTTTTTTATTGCAACTGTATTATATCTTCTTGATAGGGATCACACTAGGTTAAGTACAGTTGGTTGTGGATTTTAAAATGCAACTCATACCACACCAATAAAAGTTATTTTTGAGAGTATCGACTCTTGGCATTACCTCTTTGCAAGGGAGTGACTCTCATTCCTGTCTACAACAGCCAGGTAATCCCGTGCAGGTATTCAAGTATCGGTATTGACAGTCACGCAACAGCCAACCGAGTAGAGACTGGGTAGCAGGACAGACTGAGGCAAACACACATGCGCCGGCATCTGGTAGTGGCTCACGTCAAGTGTACAAAGATGGCGTGACACTGCAGATTAACGAAGAGTAAGGGGACCCATGTGGAACCTTCAAGGTACTAAACCAAGAGGCTGCCATATTCCTACAAGGATCAACCAGGACACAAGGTCTGTGCACCCCCCCCACCCCATTTATTTACAATGCATACTAAATCACTGCCCCATAACACAGTGGCTTTCCTGTGTCAAATGTAGACTCCACCCATTCCTCTGCCAGCCCTGCCCACAACTCTGCCTACCCTTTGCCAGCATCACCAGCAGAGAAATGATTGTAGAAAGTACTTGACAAACTAATTTGGATATTCGAAAACGCTTGAAAACCAGCACCGATTTTCATAAACAGGGATCAAGTAGCTGTACCTCTCAAGGGGCTGAAACTGTAACTTGATGGATCCACGTCTTGGTGACATCTTCTGAGCTTGCGCTGTGCAGTTGTAGATGGAAGCAAGTCCAGTTGATGCTCCGACCGATTATAAAGCCACGAATTTACTGACGTAGGTTTTTCACGGCTCAATGCATGATCGCTTCCAAAACTGCTCTTTCAGGATAGCCATGTCGGTTGCTTCCTCGCGACGTTTCGCCTCCCACGTTGGTGACATCTTACGTCAAATTATAACAAATGGTGTCACAGAGGGGCAAGGAGTTTTAAATATGAAAACAGACGGGTCAGGTACTAGATAACAAACTTTATTTCCGAAGTTCTGTACTGAACTGCAGCATGCTCTAGAGATGGCTGCACTTTAGATTCACAACAACAAAAAACGGCAAACAATTATTACAAAAGAAGAGAAGAAGAAATGTGCACAACATGAGAAGGGATGGCGCAGGAGGCAGCTGACCGACCCGCACCAAGCTCGGCATAACCGACGCCATGGGGCGCTCTTGTCGTACGGCAGGAGCCCAGTGCCTACAAAACGCGTTTAATTCCCGGCGGCTCAGGTATTGCTTTATCCATCTACGCTGCGGACGTTGCTACGGCAGCCCAGCGGGGGACGCGGCAGGCCACACTGGGGCGTTGCCTTCAACGGCGAGTGAACCGTGTCCCACGGGCAGGCGTCGCCTTGCCGACGCTCGGGATTCGGATGCCAATGTGGTCGGCGGGGCTCGCCACGGGACTGGCGTCGCGGCTGCGGAGAAGCAAGCGACGGGGGTGTGCGCGCCGTGACAATGGCGCGTGGTACCGCCCCACGGCGAGGTAAAGGACGCAGAAGTTCGGCGCGATAACTCGTTTGCCCGTCAACTGGCACGTAAACATCGCGCCCGACTGCTCGTACTTTACCGAGCTGACCGAGCAGTGAGAACGGAGCGAGGGCGACGGAGGGGCCGACAAACTTGCCGGCGTAGGGACGAGCAAGCGAGCTAGAGCAAGCGCGCGAGGCGAGCGGGGCGGGCGACGCTAGCAGCCGAGCCACGCGTGCTTGAGGCACTGTGCGGCCGAGGCTCTCTTCTCGGGCAACACCTCCAGCATGGGCAGCAGGAAGTCGGTGAACATGGCGGCCTGCTCCAGCGGCCACTCGTATTTTTCGACGAGGACGTCGAAAAGCCCCCATGGCTTCAGCTTGGTGATGTGGCGCAGTTCTCCTGC
>JAZEWT010000024.1:11240545-11257167 GCA_036362905.1 Mordacia mordax | reverse complement strand
GATTGTGTGGAGCAGTGTAGCAATGTATTATGGGAGTTCTGTGTGGATTGTGCAGAGTAGCCTGTGTGGATTGTGTGGAGTAGTGCAGTGAGGTATTGTGGGTAGCCTGTGTGACTCGCACGGAGTAGTGTAGCAAGGCACTTTGGGAGGCCTGTGTGGATTGAGCAGTAACAGATCAGTGTTCGTCTGTTAGTGATGCGGTAGTGTACGGGGAGCTTGATGCAGTTCTGTTTGAAGCTCTGGTGTTGAGCACTGCGCGTACCAGGTTTGTTTGTAGGCGCTGTGGTTTGGTGCACTCTTGTTCAGAGATGCCTGAGAGGATTGTGCTGCGGTTGTCGAAACGGCTCGCGACGATGGTGCAGTCGATGGATGGTGTGGACTGTGGGTGGAGAGTAGGGGGGCTGAGTTGTCAGAGTGCTCGTAGGTGATGGTGGCCGAGTCTGATGATGTTTTTTTACGTGAGAACTGAGAGAAAGTGAAGGGGTCAAGTGTTGTGCCTCAGATGTTCAGTTGAGGGTGCAATGTCGGTGCTGGTGATGAGGTTTTGGATGAGCTGAGTGATGGCGAGCTGTCGGTTTGTGCTGAGGAACAGTGCCACCGATTTGTCTGCAATGAGCAGGAGGTGTTGTGGAGGAGCCACTGCTGTAATGCTGCAGTGCACCGAGCTATCACAGGACACACTTCAACAGTGCCATATTGTACGTGGTTCATCAAGCTGTGTTCGATGTTTGGCTATGAGATGGATGCATGCTTGCGACAATGGCGTGTATGGATGTGGTTGGTTCCTTGACGTTGGTTTGAAACGTATGTGTTATTGCTAGTGGTCGGTCCTTAGTCGTGTGGTTATCACCCGGATGTGTGGTTGTACGTGGTTATTCCCACCCAGCGGTACTGCAGGCCCTGCGTGAGCTGGTGTGGCGCTGGCCCTCGTGCGCTCCGTTGGTGAGCCGCGCGCTACCGGGCTGCGAGCAGATCGTGACCGACCCAGAGGTGAGGCCTCCCGCATCCTCCACTCCCGCGCCATCTCCGCCCGCGCTACCATCTTTTCCATGTTGAAAATGTCCAGACTGCGGTTTGTGCGTGTCCGTGCGTGGCAGGGCAAGCGGGCACTGATCTGGCTCCTGGGACAACTTGGCACGGAGGTCCCCGAGGCCCCTTATGTTCTGGAGGAGTACATTGACAGGTTGTCCCTGGAGACTGTTACCATGGTGAGGATGGAGCTGCTGGTTGCCACGGTGCGAGTGTTCCTCTCGCGCCCCGCCGAGTGCCAAGACATGCTGGGCCGACTCCTGCAGTACTGCATTGGTAGGGCGCGCACGCCGGTGTGCGCGCGTGTTCACCCACACACTGCTGAAGCCCTCCCTGCGTACACGTACACTCACCCTACAACTAGGCGGGCGCGCACGCCGGTGTGCGCGCGTGTACACCCGCACACTGCTGAAGCCCTCCCTGCGTACACGTACACTCACCCCTATAACTAGGCGGGCTCGCACACCTGCACAGGTATGCACGGACCGGTTATCCCATGTGCATGCACGAGTACTCCCATACAGATACGCTTGCTCTATGAGTACACGCACGCATTGTTGCGCTCGCACGATGGGACACCTGTGCACGTATTAACGTAGGCTCAATATGAAATGCAACTTATTTTGGCTTAACCATTCAGAAGCCTGATGGTGCCTCCAATGTCGGAGGCAGAACGTTGTGCAGAGGAGGAACGTTGGACATGGCTATCCCGAATGTGCGGGTCTTCAGAACAATTCTCACACCTGTGTAGGTCCTCATATAAACATGCTTTTGGGGTCACTTGTTGAACGAGAGCAGATAGCGCATATTTAGCAGCCACAGACAAGGCGAGATGCATACTGGATGTGGCGTCATTTGCAATGCGGCCCTTTCTCCCTCCCCTGTGACCTCCGCTCCTCCTCCGCACTCGGCTCGCTTCTCAGAGGAGGACACGAGCATGGTCGTGCGAGACCGAGCGCAGATCTATTACCGGCTGCTACAGGCGGGGCCTGAGTGGGCACGCCACGTCGTGCTGGGGCTCGACGGCGCTGGCGGGGACGTCGAGGGGGCGGCCTGCGCCCTGCCACAGGAGCCGCCCTCGCTGCCTCTGCACGCCGTGCTGCCCCGCTTTAACGTGCTGGCGCCGTTACTGGCGCCGCCGCCCGTCGCCGCCCTGCCCATCCGCCTGGAGGATGAGGATGTCCCCAAAACCGGGCCGCACACCCACCCAGGTACGGCGGCTCACCCCGCGCAAGCGCTCGCCGCGCCGGTTGCCACCGTCTGACGTGCGTTGGTTGAGAGTAATCGCCACGTCACGCTCTCGTCCTGGCCAGACCTCTCTGGGCTGTCCCTCGAGTGCCCGGCGGGCGCTTCTTCCCTCTCGCTGGTAACCTCGGCGCTCAGCCCAGTGCAGTTCGAAGCTCTGTGGCTCAAGTGGGGGACGGCGGAGACTTTCACGGTGACCTGGTGTGCGGGCCCGGCGCCGGCGGCTCAACCGCCCAACGATGCTGTGGGCCCCGGCGGAGTCACCGTTAACGGCCGGCTTCCTGTGAGCGATGTCGCCGGCGCACCGGGAGGCCAGGTGGACTCGACGGCGGTGGAGGCCGGGCTGAGGGCGGTAGGAGTGCAGGTGATGGCGGTGAGCTGCGCCGGGCTGGCGCCATGGAAGGCGTTCGTGTTTGCGCGCGATGCGGATGGAATTCTGTTCCTGGCCGAGATGGTGCAGGCGGAGCGGGCGACCCTCAGTGTCGCAATCAAGCAGGGCCCGCCAGACGCGCGGCTCCTTGCCGACTTCGTAACGCTGCTCAGAGCAACGCTGCAGGCGCTTGGCGCCGGCGGCGACCCGGCGCAAGCGACACCGGACCCAGCAGACACCGGTGAGCGGCGCGCGTGACCGCCGGCGCGCCTCGCTGTGCAAGCTCACGAAGCCTTAACCCTGTGTCCAACCTGAGCGCGGAGCTACGCGGCCGGGTATCGGCACTGTGAGTCGGCTGAGGACACGGCGCCTGAGCGGTACACGCATCTGGCAATTGGCAGCACCAGCCGGACGACCCAAGCTGCTGCTGCGTTCCAAGTGACCTCATTGCTAGTTCTGCAGTTGAATGCAGCCCTAATCATGCCTGCCTTTGCACTACTACGCCGTACTTTGAACACGAAGCAGTGGCTTCGTAGTTCACTGCTTGGTTCGTGGGCCGTGGCCCGCGATTGGCGTCAGCGTAACCTTCGACTGTCCTCTGACAGATCAAATGTTACCCGAAGGATGTGCAATCCACCTGCCATCAGATGATGTGCTTTATTTTGTATCTTAGCAACTACTGGAATAAACATATCTCGTGTGAACTCAGCCGAACCATTGTTTCGGTCTAAGGTGCGGGGGTTGCCACCAACCATTTGTACTTGAGCGTCACATTAACACAAATGGCCCAGTGGGTAGCGCTGTCGCCTCACAGCAAGAAGGTCCCGGGTTCGAATCTCGGCTCGCGGTGCCTTTCTGTGTGGAGTTTGCATGCTCTCTCCCCGTGTCCGCGTGGGTTATCGCCGGGCACTGCGGTTTCCTCCCACAGTCCAAAATACATGCCGCTGCATAGGTTAATTGGCTTGCAGACTAAATTGCGCACAGTTCCCGGCGATGGACTGGCGTCCCATCGTGGGTGTATCCCTGCCTTGCGCCCTGTGTCTGCCGTGATAGGCTCCGGCTCACCATGACCCTCTACAGGACTGAGTGGTTTCTGACAATGAGATGAGATGAGATGATCACAAATGTGTTGAAGACCAGCAGGGGCAGTGGTTTTGTTGATGTCGTGCTGGGCAAACTGCACTATGAACACAGCGGTGGGAACATGATTCCCGGTCGCGATTAACAAGTGCAATGCCATAGCTGAACTGGTACCGGGGCACCTCCTTCGCCAACACACAATGACCAGTGTGGTGAAGTACAGTCAAACAAGCGCTGTGACCAACCTGGGGTAGGGAGCTCTCAGCAGTGGGTTCATAAAGGAGTTCAGAATTAATTACAGCTATACAAGCCCAACTGGAACATTTTATTATATTTAAAATGTACATTTGTGAATGTGTATAATAAAATTATTACTTATTTTTCCAGTAGAGCCACACTAAATGTAAAGATATTTTTAGGAGGGCATTTTTTGATTCTGGGAAGAATGCATGCAGACATTAGCGTCAAAGAAAGCACGTAATCTTCCCCAAGGCACCAGCGTCTGGTTGGACTCGGCAGTAGGAGCACAGGCGTGTAGGGGTCTGTTGGTGGCAGTGATGGATCTAAGGAGCTGGGGTGGTGAGACCAATTAGCCCCCCCCCCCCCTTGAGACCTCGAAAATTGGTATTTTATTGATGTTTACCAGTCTCAGTTGTCTTCGTCTAATGTAAAATGTCTCTGTTGCGTGTTTTATTATTAATGTAGGGTCCTATTTTAAACACTTTACATTTTGTGAGCGCCACCCCCCTCCCATCCCCACATCCATCGAAAAGCTCCGTCAACCTCGGGTGGGAGGCACCGAACGGGGGAGGCAGACGCCAGGAGACGTGGGACGCCCACGCGGTCGCGGGGATGCGCGGAGAGCGGCTCGGGTCACGGGTCAATTCGGAGCTTGCCGATCGATCGTGCCCCCCTTACGTCAGCGGGCCCGCCACCGCGGCGGCAGAGAATGTGCGCGTCGCCGTCGATCAATGAGCTCGTCGAAAGGTAAAACGCTCCGATGACACGCGAACAAGCGCGCCTGGGCGACGAGAGCGGATTACAATAACGGAGATCGACGCCGCACGTGAGCCCAACGCTCGGCGACATGAGTCATCGCAAACGCCACTCGACAGGCAGGCTGCACCGTGAATACAGGTCAGAGCGGGGGGGGCAGTCAGGTGGTGAGCTCTGTGATGCGATTCACTGACCCTTGTCAATGCACTACTGGATGAAGGCCTTTCCCACAAAGTGTCAATCTCAGAGAATTGTTTGTCCGTCCTCCGCGTATATCAGCACAGGTTGACGAATGTGAGAAGCGTACGCATGGACGCATGTAAGTACCATAGGACAACGGATATCTCCTGCACTGCCTTCAACAGCCAGCCACGTCACGATGCTCCCACAGCCCTTGCTCTGGCAACCTGATTATGCACGGTGCTCATGGAAACAAGCACGATGCGGGGGCAAAGGTCGGACTGCATCCGTTTACTCTTCACCACGGGCATCAGCCGTGACCAGGGCTGCAGCTCGGATCACCAGGACACGAGAGGCGTCGCCACATTTCCATCAACTTTACAGGATGCACGGTGGCGCAGTGACACTGCCGTCTCAGCCAGATGGCCTGGGTATGATTCCTGTATCAAGTGCCTGTGTGGTGTTTGCATGATCTGTGTGGCTTTTTGCGGGGTACTCCGGTTTCCTCCCACAGTCCAAATACACGCTGCCTGGGTTCAATGGTCTAACTGAATTTTACCAGGTGCCCGACAATGGACTGATGCCTCATCCGGGGTATGGCCCTGCCTTTTACCCAACCACGACTCTGCATGCGATTAAGTGGGGACTGTAAATGAAGGAATGCGTTTAAAGCCATCAAACATCGCATAGCCGCATTTTGATAAGAATTTTATTGAAACGTTACAGAAACATAGTCTCGTACTTAAAAAAATAGCACCCAACAAAACACAACACCCTCTCCAATAAGGTCTCCATCGGTTGCAGCTCACATGGTTCTCTGTCGGCACCAAGTCATCAAGTGACGAATCATCAAGAAGTGAGCAACAACCAAGAGTTAAACTGACGCATACCAAAAATAATTTAATTCATCAAACAATCAATTCGATTCACAACCTGAGTAAATGATCCAGAGAATCGAGAGTTAATTATTGAAACGTTAGTGGTTGGAAAACAAATGCAAACATAGCCGCCACACTGCTGCTGGTGCTGTTGGGCCACGAGATCATCACTTTCCAGCACCGCTGGCGCCTCCTGCACTTCCCGGCCGTGTCGCTCAGTCACTCGCTCAGAGCGGCTCCACACGAGGCCTTTTGGCCACGTTCCTGGTGCGGGCGGACGCCCCCACGTCTGCAGGAGAATGCGAGAGGACGGCGCTCAGAACGAGGTAAGCTGCGCCGCTACGCTGGCGCTGAGTGATGCGGCAACGCCCTGCCGCGCCGCCCTCCACCCTCACCTGGGCTTTGCCTGCGGCTGCAGTCGGCAGTCTGTGCGCTCGCCGTGGCCTGCGGCAACGGTCCGCTGGGGCAGCGGTGGCCAGACCTCTTTGGCGTGCAGCTGCGTCTCACCATGACATGGGAGTTGGGCGAGACGGGCGAGGAGCCGGCCGGGCAGGCGGCCGGCCTCACCGGGCCGCCCAGTGCCTCCCCCTCCTCGTAAGTGGACAGGTCTCCCTCCAGCAGCTCCATCAACTCTCGATCAACTGTGCAGGCACAACAGTCCGTGCTTGCGATCATGGTGCCACCGTTGTCCTTCACACTGCTTCGATCGAGACTTGATACCAAGGCAGGATGACTGTGGTTGAAGGGAAGACAGAAACCAACCCGAAGCTACAAATCCTGATCTCCTGCCTAACATCGTGCCCCGCTGCCGACGAGCATAATCGAGCTCCTCCATCATCTAGACACACACCTAGCCTGACGGAGGCCATCCTCAATCTCAAGGGACTGACCAAAGACATGCTTCTGCCGCCTAGGTTCATTGTTTTGACTACATTGCTCCCAGTGCTCACACCTCCACGATGGATAACTGGTAAAAAGAACTACATAGCTTAACAGTTCTTTCCAGCTTAAATAAAAACTGACTGACAGACTACCGACGACCTACCCTACACGACACGAACTTCAGAATAGGGGTTGGTTTGTGGGTTTGCTGGCCACGTTGAACATTTATGGGGCACGACTGTAGAGCCTCCGATTAAAGACGAGAGTCAGCCACCCAGAATTCAATCAAATTCTCAAGCATGGCAGGTTTTTGGGCTCAGCCCAGTCGCCAATGACTGCACAATGAAACCAGCACCACCGTGAAAAATTGCAGTGCACCAAGCGGGCATAAGAGACACTGCAATACACCTCAATGGTTCTGCGATGTTATTTTACACAAGCCATTCTCTGAATTGGAGCATACATACACTGCTCTCCAGGATAGTTCTCGATGGTTATTTCGTCCATATGGAACTGGCGGGAGAAATAAAAAATTTAAATCTGTAGATTTTTAAGAATCTGACCCTCAGAATCATAGAGTGCCTATCAGTGGCATGTTATAAAACATGTAATGAAACATGAGAAACGGTGTGCAGTCATGCGTGTGTGGGGCTCGCCGGCGCATGTGCACTCACCAGCTGCCAAATCCTCTTCCTTCACCACGCTGCGGCCGCTGCCGCCGCCGCCGCTGCTGCCGCCGCCGCCGCTGCTGCCGCTACCGTCGGCTCCCGTCGTTGCCTTCCCGCTGCCTGTAGGGCGACCCGACATGGGATACAGTCAGTGCGCGGGGCTTGCAGCGGTGGCAAGGCGGGCGTTTAAATGGCTGCTCTCCAGTTTAACCCCGGTGGGCTGGTTGCCCCCCATTGGTGGGGGTACTGGAGCAGACCTGTTCACCAAGGGACACCCCAATGGGAGTGCTGGACTTCAGGCAACACAGCTCTGCAGTTCAATGGAACACGCAAACCCTTTGCACCACAATAAGGTTACTGTCCACGTTAAGCGTTCGTCTAAAAGGTGTGGCAGTGCTGGCGTTAAGATGCATGATGAACCGTTAATGAGAAAAATGTATGGGATCAATGCAAGCGTATTGTTTGACGAATTGAGAAGCAAGAGAATATGATTCTCAATTGCAATCATGATCACGTTTAGGAGAATGGCAAAAGCAAAAGAAAAGCTGCTTTTGAAAGCAATCGTCATGCATCGTAACGTCAAAGACCTACATCAGTATAAAAGCAAAAGACATTTTTAAAATCTGAGCTAAAACAACTGTATTAAGGCACAGTATTAATGTGTACGGGTAGAGCGTGTAGGTGCTGCATGAGGAGTAGTGTGTAGTGTGCGTAGATCGTGTGGTAAGCGTGTGTGAGCAGAGCTATGTCAGTGCTAAACAGGAGCTTTGCGCAGGTGGGGAAAGAGGAACCCTGTAAGCAGAGACGCAGTGACAGCAGCGCAGAGGAAAGACACGGACACGCAGAGAGAGACATAGACAGAAAAATGTTTCTTGGGCGTCACAAAGAAAGCCAGGCCCTATATGGATATGTCATATGATGCCCCGGTTGCATGCATGTCCAGCCCGCACGGCGTGCGTGTGTGGGCACCAACTCTGCGGTTAGGGTAACGGGGCTTTATTGCCTGCCATGCACGTGTCTGCAGATTTTCCGAGCTGGCCTTTGCTCGCCATGCTCTGCCGAAACCGCTGCTGCTGCTGCTGCTGGAGCTGTTTACGCAACAGGCGAATGTCGTGTGTGCCAGTGGGGTTTCCTGGAGTCCTGGCCAGTCCACAGACAAAGACAAATATCCTCCAATATAGTCTCAACAGACTGTAGGGTCGAGTGCCCTTCGCGAGCACCCACAGATACACGCACGCGCACGAACTCCAGCCATGCGCTGCGGTCTCTTGATGCAATTTCAGAGCGTGTTCGGCACGGAGCCTCATGCAAAGAACGACACAACTCACGAGCCTCGCAATGCACCTCATCTCAGCCATTCCGATTTTCTTATTGTTGTCCAACGAAAGGGAACCCCTCCCCCCTCCCCCTCCCCCCCGGCGTCAGCTGTCTCTGTGCGGCATGGATCAGGTTTCACAAACCTCCGATCAGGTTTGTCCTCCGGCATCTCGGGGGCCGACTCCCTGCAGGGGGCCGCGAGGTACGGCCCTTGTGGCTGGACCTCTACTCGCTCTTCCTTCATCGACACCGACCCCCTTGCTGTCACCATCTTCTCGGCGGATTCTGGGTCTTCGGCGGCAGTAGTGGTGGTGGTGGTGGTCGTGGCGGCTTGTGCTGCAGCGATGTTCTGGCTCGCTTGCCGGCGCCACGACTGGTTGATGCCGGAGATGCGTGCCAGTTCCAGCTGCGCCTCCTGCTTCTGTTGCTTCATCTCGCTGGGGTCGTAAGTCGGTGCCGGCTGTTGTACAAAAATAAAAGCGCTGCAATGTGTCCTCAAAATAATGTGAGCGGATGTACCAGGTCCCACAGTGTATCCTTGAAACGACATGTTCCATAAAAATTTCTTCCCATCTCATCTCATTGTCAGAAAGCGCTTAGTCCTGTACAGGGTCGCGGTGAGCCGGAGCCTATCCCGGCAGACACAGGGCGCAAGGCAGGGCTATACTCACGATGGGACGCCAGTCCATCACTGTGGGCAACTTAGTCTGCAAGACAATTATCCTATGCAGCAGCATATTTTTTGGACTGTGGGCGGAAATCAGAGTGCCTGGCGAAAACCCACGCGGACACGGGGAGAGCATGCAAACTCCACACAGAAAGGCACCCGAGCCGAGAGATTCGAACCCGGGACCTTCTTGCTGTGAGGCAACAGCGCTACCCACTGGGCCACCCTGCCACCCACATTTCTTCCATGTGATAAAAAAAAGATTAAGAAACGTAAAACCGAAGCTCAAAAACGGAACAGCGAGCAAAGCCATGGTGCAGACACATCACGTGCAGGGCAGTCATACTACAATACTTGACCACGCAATCATGATGATTTCGTAAGGCAAGGGACTGTTAAGAGTTATATGGCAGAAGTAACTGTCGAGCTGCATTGTGAGATCCAGAATTCTATTATTTCCGTGGTTTAACCGATGTTAACCTTTAAAAAAATCTAAGATGTCACCCTCACTCTTCTTGTTATTTCTTCTCTACTACCACCTACATCTGTAATTCCCTTCCCCCAGCCACCCGTGCTGTAGACTCCATTCTCTTCTGTCTATGACTAATGACTCCCCTTCTACAGGACAAATATGGCCAGGGTTTTCTGTCCACTACCTTCAGCTTAATCCACATTTAGACATCACACAAATCCACCCTGTATTTACTTCATCAGTTATAAAGGTTTCGTTTATTTACTTACAGGCTTGGGCATCTTGTTGATACATTTCAGGTAATCCTTATCCTGGATGCAGTTGCCGAGGCAGTTACCAAAGGACCTGGAGGAGAGGAGGAGATAGGGAATAAAGGCAATGCGGCGGCTGGATGGAGCTGGCCTCCGTGGCAGAACAGGACTGTGTTGGGATTCCTGAGTTGGGATTCCTGTGTGGCTATGATGCTCATTCTCAAAGCAATCACACTACTCGTGCATCCACTCAGCAATGGTTCGCGTTAGTATCAGGCGCGCTGCTGTAGCTCAGACTTTGATCAATTTGGCCGGTTTTCCATTGGGCAATGCGATAAAAGCAACGCAGCTTTAAAGGATCATTGTTGAATAAAAAAAAACAGACAGATGGACTGGGGCGGCACTGTGTCACAGTGAGTAGCACCGCTACCTCTCAGAAAAAAAAAGTACCTGAGTTCGATTCCTGCCTTAGGTGCCTTTCTGTGTGGAGTTTGTATGTTTTTCCTTTGTCCGTACAGATTTTCACTGGGTACTTCAGTTTCCTCCCACTGTCTAAAGATATGCTGTCTAAGCTAATTGGTCTGCTGACTAAATTACCCCTCTGGCTCCTTGCGATGAACTGAGATCCCATTTTGGGTACAGCTCTGCCTTGCACCCTGTCTGCTGAGATAGGCTTGGGCCCTCCGCAAAAGTGTAGCATGAAGCAGCTACCGAGAACGACAATGGTGACACACGGACGGACAGAGCTTTTGAACTAACTCTTTACATTTCTGCTGGAAAGCCTTAAGACACCAGCTTAACTTTAACCTCAGCATGAACCCTACACAAATCAGAAGAAAACGAAAGCAACCCCCCTGATGAACAGAGCCACGATGCCAACACTGACCCTGTCTAACATCGGTCCTGGCCATCCCTGTGTCCACTGGGGTCGGGTTAATTGAGGGACCCATACCTGAGCGCCCTCTTAAGTCCGTCCGTCACCGACTCCTTGCGCGCCTTCTCCAACGACAGTGCTTTGGAGCGCTGGCCCTCGCTCACGCCGTAGCCGATGTCCTCATGGTACGCGCCGTCCTGCGGCGCCGAGGGAGTCGTAACACGCAGAGGGACCGAGCGGCAGCGCCCAATGTGACACCGGAGATCGCGACGCCCGTGACTTCCAATCCAGTGGCCTCCAACACAGTCAACGTTGTGTCGTAAGTATTCAAGCCATTAACTCCTCAATAGAATGACCGATTTTAATGACCTCCTTTGTGATATGCAAACTAGTGACCGTTGTCCATTGATATCAACCCAACGACTATTCTTCCAAGACCTCCAAACCAATCATCATTAGTGACATGACCATAAAATTAACAACGTCCAATTCAGCAACTATCAAATTATTGACCTCCAATCGAGTGACCATGAAAACAATGACCTCTGACCCAGTCTCCTGCCACCCAATGTCCTTGACGTCCAACCCATTAACCATTATGCCAGTGACATCTGAACGGAAGTTGTAGGATGCGAGGGATCTCGGAGCAGCAACTTCCTCCACCACGGAACAAATCCACAGCCACCCCTCACGACCATCATCACACACAAACACTATTGCCTACAGTGTCAGTAACAATGCACTTCAGCGAATACATCTTACCTTTAACTCCACCTTGATAAAAGCGCTGACGCCAACATAATATTTCCCATCAACAAAATCTACAAAATCTGACAGAGAAGGAAATTCGATTAACGTAGCGCACAATGTCGGCATTTTGGTTCCACGCTGTGACTAAGTGTGCCGTTGCTACTGCATGCGGTTCACACGTGTATATGGATCCTCAGGACCTTCTGCAGTTAATAGTTCAAAGCACCTCGTAGTATGAGAGGTGGAAATTACAAAATGTTGTAAGTTTTCATGGCTCAATGTATGGGAAATGCTATCCTGAAAGAGCAGCTCTGAAGAGAAAATCCAAACAAACTTTATCTATTAAAGCGACAGGAACCTTTTTGCTAGTTTTCATTTGCTTTACATTTTCTGGAAATAATATGTAACCATAACAGTGTGGACCTGAGCTGTTCATGCCTTAATATTTGCTTTGTGCTTGAGTTCTTTGCCGATTGGTTCACTGGTTAGACAATTCGATTCACTAATACAGGGTTGCTGCATGTGCACAGATCACACCTGCATTCAATGGGTGAAAGATCCTTCTCGCGTGCTACTCCCAGACTCTGGAACTTCCTTACATTGAAAATTCGGTCAGCTGAGTCTCTGGGCATCTTCGAATCCCGTCTCAAGACTCACTTGCTCCATAAGGCATTGAAGTCCTCTGGCTGGAACTGTTGATGCTGCTCACTTTTGTGTGCTTGGATAATGGTACACTGCTGACCATGCCTAGTAAGGAACACTTATTTCTTGTTTTATTTGATGAGCTTAACTGATTTAAATTCTTTTATATTTATTTAATTGACCTATTCTGATATTGATGTTGACATGCCGTTCTCTCCACGGCTCTGTACAGCACTGTGTGACCCTCGAACAAAAGGCGCTTTAGAAATGCAAAATAATAATTATAAAGAATTCTGTAATTGGTTCGGACCAATCAGTGTCATGGACAATGCATACGTTATCAAAGAATACATGTTTGCACATTTTACCACAAAAGTGTGTTGTTAGTGCAGATATGATGGCTTTTAAAAGGTGTCTTTGGTTTTTAAACAACTCAACACCAGTGTTATTGCCAGAACGGGTTCTTTATATTTTTCTCTCTGTAATGATGTAGGTTTTCACGGCTCGATGCATGATGATTGTTTCGAAAAGCTGCTGTCTCGGGACAGCCGCGTCGGTCGCTTCCTCTCTCCACCTCGCGACGTTTCGCCCTCGCACGTTAGAGGCACACTGCGCCTGAGGATGCCTCTAACGTGTGAGACGAAACGTCGCGATGTGGAGAGAGGAAGCGACTGACGCGGCTGTCCCGAGACAGCAGCTTTTCGAAGCAATCATCATTTTTCTGTCTCTTGAATGATTCAACGAGCAGCACGTCCCGTGCAGTCGGTGACCGGGTGCTGCTGCCGGGGCCCTCACCGATGTTCTGCTGCGACACGGAGTGCGACCAGCCGTTGAATCCGAACAAGGTGTTGGCGAGGTTCACCACCTTGTGGCCCTCGACGTAGTTGAGCTGGGACAATGGGGGTCGGGCAGAGCGCACGGGGTTAGGCCAGCGACGGGGTTCGAGGCATGGCCCACGCCCAGCGAGCTCGCGTGGGGTACCCACGATCACTCTCGCCTACGGCTCGGCATGACAGCGACGTCATGACGTCCCACGAACTGAGTCGTGAGGAGATAAGGGAACTTAATAAACATGAAATGGGAATTGTATTGGTAATATTATCAATATGAGTGATTTGATGCCATGGATTACTTTGGGTTGTACAAAAGTATTCTTTAATAAAACTAAGCATGTTCAATTATATTCCTTGGTCAGTTAGGTTCCCAAAACTAAAACATCTATATTATTAACCAATACAGCTCCATAGCCAACACCTGTATCCCAGCACACAGCACAAACCCAGACACTGTGGTGCCCACATCACACACACATTCACGTCAAGGGACATTCACAGCCTACAACCAATCAAGATGACACGCTAAGAGATGCACACATCTGCAGCCCCTACATGAAACGGAGGACTGCACAAACACACTCTGCAAGCCCAACGTGGAGCACACACATTAACGCCCACATTGCTCTCTCCATTGGACAAAAATGCAAGTGCACGCCCATGTGCACCCCCCGCATAACACAGCGAGACACAGAGACAAAGTCTGCGAGCCTAATATAACACATAAAGGTACAAAGACTAAGATCCCCATACAGCCTTAAAAGACTACAGGGTCAGGTGCTGACCCTACAGTCTTTTAAGACTATATATACACATGTAAGGGTTGTAAAGTGCCTACAACCCTCACATGACACGTGATATACACATAGGTACAGACACTGGACAAGAGCACACGTCCTGTGGAAGTTAGGCGGCCAGCCTTGCTGCAGGAGTGGGAGGAGGAGGCCACACGCCAAAAGGAACCACCCCCCCCCCCTCACCTTCTGTCCGCCAGGGCCCTGGCGCTGGCTGATGTAGTCGGCGCCCAGCCGCTTGCGCAAGGCGGACTGGATCGCCTGGTACTCCACGGCCGTATACTCCAGCTACACACGTGGCACATACATTTCTCAGGTTGGATGAAGAGTAAGAGGGATAATTTTAAACGATGATGTTGATGTCAATTTATATAGTGGAGCCTAAATGGGACCACATTTCAAGATCCTGTACGTAAAATAGCGGGGACATTTATTTTAAAGAGGCAGAGGAAAAATGAAAAGCCTTGAGCCTGGACTTAGTTCGTTAATTCTGTAAAACCAGGCAATAAAATCAGGAGACTACGACGTCTCAATAACCGTGGAGTATTATTCTGCCAGAAAGGGGGCGATGATCGATATATTCAAATGCTACTTCGGTGGTATGTGGTGAAACTGTCAAACCTGGCAAATTTGGAACTTTACACAGACACACAAAGGCCAGCTCTCGCGAGTGAAATTATGAAAGCTAACCTTCACTGTGGAGCAGTAAGTTTGACTGAGAAGGACAGGTATGCAAAAATGAGACGTCCGGTTGAATGGGTTAGGTTTATTAAAAAATCACTCTGAACCTGCCTGATCCCAACACATCACAGAGGCTAAGCAGAGTCCTGCTTCATTAGTACCTGGAGGGGTGACTGCCTGGGAATATGTCTTTATCACAACAGCAATGATTTGTAAATAGATTTGTGCCAAGCTGAGAACAATCCTCCTTATATTCGTGGTGAGTTTTCTGCCCACTCTCTGATTCTCTCCCATGCGAAGCCAAACATCACAACTCAAGATCCTCGTGAACAAGAGTCTACAGACTTGGTTGGCGGAGGGGATGCTTTCCTGGAGAAATAATTGGCATAAATTATTATTATTAATCTCCTGCCATGCTGTCTGTCTCTCTTCAGATCAACTCAGGCAACATCACCTGGCCAAAGCGTTTCCCTGCTCCAGTCATCACAGTCTTCTCTAACGGCATGGTGACCGAGGTGAGCGGTGAGCTGGGTTGACAATTCGTAAAGAGCAGGTTGGCCACCAACGCCACCACCCACCTCCGCGGTGCTGTCATCAAAACAGTGAGGACAAGAGAACAGAAGACATTGACAGCAATGGAAACAACGCAATGCTGTTTACAACACCGGAGTAATAACAGTGGGGTTTTTTTATATATATATCGCAGCCTTTGTCAATCCACTACTGGATGAAGCTCTAACCATGCCCTGTCACACGAACACAAAATACAGAATAAATGTTATGTTATTTGCACGAACCCTAACCAGAATAAAACAAAAACAATGTGCTATATTGTACGGCTAACAGATCCACTGCTGGATGAAGACCTCCCCATTCCGTCGCAACTCGTCGATTTTCAAGTTTCACTCTCAAAACACGCCTCAAAGAGCCGCAGACTCTGCGCCGCCTGCCTTGCGCCCTGTGTCTGCAGGGATAGGCTCCGGCTCACGGCGACCCTGTGCCAGGACTCAGCGGTTGCTGACAATGAGACGCGATGACGAGGCTCTGCGCCCTGAGTTTAAGCGGGAACACATTGCAGTTTAAACGCAAACGGCAAAAAACGGCCGCCTTTTATCGCTTCATCAAGGGACGGCGCCGCAGCTGCGCGGTCTCGCCGTGGGCCTAGCGCAGGCTTCCCGGCCCGCGCGCTAGGCAACGCGGCGGTGCAACGCTGCTCACGGCGAGTCCGAACCATCGGCCTCACGCATCTATCCACTGCTGGATTAAGGCCTTCCGCACGCCTGTGCCTTATCGTCGCTCCCGCTGATCACTGAACTCAATGAACCGCTCCGTCTCCACGGTGACGGGGCCCCGGGGTTTTTGCGGCGGGGAGGCCTTGGCGCCGCTTTCATCGAGCAGTGGAGAGATCGCGTGACCCGACGGCGAGCTGCTCTTTTGGGATAGCTGACGTGAAGCCAGAGCTGTACCGGTAATCGCTGGAGCTGAGTTCGCGGAGTCGCTCGGGGGGAGAGAGGGGGGGGGACCTCCGGGCCCGGACACAACCAGACTCCTTATCTCTGTCCAATCGGAGCGCGACCCTGCTCCGCGATTCTTTATCTCTGTCCAATCGGAGCGCGACCCTGCTCCGCGATTCTTTATCGCTGCCCAATCGGAACGCGACCCTGCTCCGCGATTCTTTATCTCTGCCCAATCGGAACGCGACCCTGCGCCGCCATTCTTTATCTCTGCCCAATCGGAACGCGACCCTGCGCCGCGATTCTTTATCGCTGCCCAATCGGAGCGCGACCCTGCTCCACGATTCTTTATCGCTGCCCAATGGGAGCACGTGTCCGTGTCGACTCGTTACCGTGGACCAATCGGCATCGCGCCTCTGTGTTGAGTTCAAGTGACTAATAATCATGATTGTATTTATATAGAGCGCTCTTCACCCGAGGGTCACAAAGCGCTGCACAGAGCTGCGGAGAGAACGGCTTCGCCAACAACAACGGAACCAGAATGGAAAATCGGCAGAAA
>JAZEWT010000024.1:11094863-11108902 GCA_036362905.1 Mordacia mordax | reverse complement strand
GCTTTTCTGTTTTTTTTTACTGCAACGGCTCATTATATCGCTAGGGATGTGAATCGTGAAACCTTTGGTGTCGAGCACGTACAGATTAAATCAAAACCCTGCAATTCAAACGTAAACCCAGTAGAGGGCAGACATGGGAAGCCGCTCCCTTCCACAGGGCTGCATCGGACTCTTAAAAGCCTTTGGCAGGCAGCCACAACACCTGCCATTCACTCACCGCTAAGTGGCAATAATGTCTGGACAACGAGACGCCACGCGAGGTGTTTAATTCCTTTGGCGATTTGGGCATTGTTTTAAACTTTTAAGTGGCGCGATATCTATAAAATGTTGACGGTGAGCCTTATATGGCCATGGGCTGTATGAGGTGAGGTCTTGGGCCGGACGTGGCGGTTAGGCTTTCTCCACCCCTCTCCCTCGCTTCGGAATACAGAGCCTAAAGGTCACTACGCCGTTTAGAGAGCCAAATGTTTACCAAGCTGGCACAGCTGAAGATTTCTGCATTACACGCTTAACTGCACCCTCCGATGCAGGAGACATTGGGCTCATCACCACCCCATGCCTTATTCGGTGCGGAGTTTATTGAGATTGAAAAGTCCCAGCGTAACTTATAGCAATGCTTGAAGATTAAATCATGTCCGCGCGAGTCTTCCATCTCATGACACAACACCACTGATCTTCGTACGCATGTTGACATTTTCGAACCGTCCATAACCGACCGTACTAATGGAAGGTGCACACTCGGGTTAAAATTCATTTGTTTTTTTGTCAGCGATTTGAGAAATGAAGCATCACCTCCTTGGCAGTGTCCCTGGAGATGCACGTCCACTGGCCACTGGGGACGCTATACGCCCAGAAATCAGCGAGGTCCTGGGTTCCATCCCATCCTCCAAACAGGTAGACGGTCTCTGAGGCACGCACGCATCCAAGAGGCGTCACATCACACCGCCACTCTGGAGCATCTTGCATCTCATTAACCGCCCCATGCTACGCAGGGCCACTCTACGCAACATGGCATGACGTCCACAACTATGCTGCTAGCACCAAGCTAGGTGCACTTTGAGGCCACGTGACATGTCAAAGGCTCACTGGCACGGTCACGGGAAAACCCTCGTGTCATGGGCTGACTAAATTAACTGGCAAAATGCACCACCGATCTATTCTGCCTACTGCACCAGCTGCGCTCTGCCCATTGTTGTGTCGCTTCAGCCTCCCATAGGACAAGATATATATACACACACACAGGATCTCCGCTTAAATTGAACGAGCATAATATGTCACATCGGCCTTACACGTACACAAGTTCCCTATCTTAATTTAAATCTGCGCTCAGTCTGAACGACAACATAACTTATTAAAACTTCCACGAGTATTAAATCACATGGCTCACCCACTCAACTATTTGTGCCAGCTGCCAATCCGATCGCTTATTCATTCATTAAACAAAGGTGACCTCTCTAAAATGTTGTACGCAAACCGCCCTTAGTCAATGCACCGCTCGAGGGGCCACCCTACACCAAGCCAGTCAGATGTGGGGGAGAGGGGGCGGTTATTTGACCACAATTCGCCGGATTGGTCGGTGGGGGCTTGTTCCGCGCGGGAGAGTTTGAGCTCGCATTCATCGGCTGGTGCTGTTGGACTTCGGAGTCGCTAGGCCGGCCGAGTGGAAACGCAAGCACGTCACCGTTTCTCAGCGGGACGCGGAGAGACCAACGGCCCAAGCATTGTCTAAATTACACACATTCAATAATAACACCGTCACCCCAAGAGTAATATAATGGTGGTGGTCTCTCCATTAGGAACGTATCGAGCTGTTTTGTTATCCGAGCGCGTGCACCACTATCAAAGCGGCTGCCGCAAGAGCACCGTGCAATCAGTTTCGCTTTCACACACACACACACATACCATCGCTGCAAACTCGCAATCCCCAGGCCTGTTTGCTGTGCCATTAACATCTTTTGCACGTTAACAGCAAGGGCCTGTTAAACTCAGACAGGCCACCTTGCGGAACCGTCCCTCCTCCTCCTCCTCCTTCTCACCCGTGTGGACGTCGATGACCATTTGGTGGCCTCCGCGCATCCCGGGTCGGCTGTCATCCCCGTCATCTTGAGAACAAAAGTAGATGTCAGTGGAGGCCCGTTGAAAACTAGCGAACGAGGGGTAAATAATAATTGCAGCACCAACTGCAAGACCTCACCTTTGTAACTCTTGGGTGTGATCTGCATCCAGCGGGGCTTGTACTCTTGCTGGCTGATGTAGTGGTTGAATAGGCCCTCTGAAACGAAAAACAAGCATTGGTGAAACAACAGAGGTTCGCGCTTTTACAAAATGTTAAGTTGAAAACTGCAATTTCAATACAGGGCGGCACGGTAGCCCAATGGGAGGCGCTGTCACCTCACAGCAAGAAGGTCCCAGGTTCGAATCTCGACTCGGGTGCATCTGTGGAGTTTGCATGTTCTCCCCGTGTCTGTGTGGGTTTTCGCCGGGCACTCCGGTTTCCTCCCACAGTCCAAAAAACATGCTGTTGCATAGGTTAATTGGCTTGCAGACTAAATTGCCCACAGTGCCCGGTGATGGACTGGCGTCCCATCATGGGTATATCCCTGCCTTGCACCCTGTGTTTGCCGGGATAGGCTCCGACTCACCGCGACCCTGTACAGGACTAAGCAGTTTCTGACAATGAGATGAGAGGAGAATTTCAACACAGGAATGAAAGTGCCGACGATTATTTGATGGCCATAACTGTAAAGTGTCGTGGAGCGGGTGATAAGTGCGCTGCGGTCTGAATCCAGCCACCTGAGTTTAATTCCCGGTGACAGCTGACATCAGCGGCGAGTGACAAATCGGAACTGCTCTAGGGCCCCCTTTTACAAAAGCTGCACTGACCATAATGGTGAAGTATAGTTGAGCAAAAATATGGCACGGGGATGCCTTCTTCCAACACTGGATGAGCAGAGGATTGTAAATTGTAATTAACTCTCCTCTATGAATTGAACGCTTGGCAAAACTCAGCAAACAAAGTGTGAGCTGAATGCAGGTATGTGGTACTGTGCAATGTAGGAGACCTTTGCCCAGGAGTGGGAAGTTACAGATACACAACAATAGAATCTGCCAGGCAGCTGTCAGGGGAAAAAAAAACACATTTGGCGATCACAAATCCCTTTTAGCGCTAGTTTGCGTACTGTTTCGAGAACTCATTTGATCGAAAGAGAAAAAAATATTTAAGCATTTCTGATAAGAATGCAAGTGTTAATGTCTCACATCTATGCTCTGACAAAAAGGTCCTCACAAAGCCTTTGATCATTTGTGCTGTTTTCTACAGAAAAAAAAGTTCCTAATAAAATTCAACAGAGCTAACACAAAGACTGTCGGGCAAGGATAGAGATTGACTGTTTAAAGAATGAATGGCCGCACACCCCGGTTCCCTGGGGGGAGGGGGGGTTGTGCGGGGGGGGTGCTGGTGCGATGGCCCCACCGCTCACGGCTTTCTCCACGAGCTGCTCGCAGGCGGTGAAGTCTCCCTTGAGCACGAGCCGGTCGTGCAGCTCCGTGAGCGTTGGGTGCTCCAGAGCGATGCGCGTCTTCTTCTGCAGCGACTCGAACGCCTCCGTGTAGTTGTGCTGCCGGAAGTGCTTAAGGCACAGGCGAATCGCCTCCCGCTCACGGTACTGTCCGGATCAAAACGCGAAGGGGGGGGGTAGAGGGGTTACATAACACAAGCGATTGACCCAATCAGCCTGCGATCGTGGCAATCGGCAGCTGGTGGAGAGTTCGACGGCCAGGCGAGCCGAGCCGCTTTCGCCAGGGGTGGCTCTTTTTCCTGCCGACCCTCGCGTGGCGCCGGCCAAAGAGATGAGATTTGATTTCGTCTGCAGCAAGAGTCCCCCCCCCACAGCAGAAGCGGCAGCAACTGTACGACCATAATTGGCAGGATATGCCAGCCCTGCTGGCATCATGGAAAAAAGTGTGCGGCTTGGCTGTACCAGGGCATCATTGCAGCCAGTTTTATTCGGGTCAGCGACCCAGACATTATTTTTGTACCTGAAACACCACAGTTACTGAGTTCTCAGTACAGCTGTGGTTACACATCATGTACTATTTACGACTCTTGTCCTGGTCGTAGTTCATGAAGATGCGAGGTTGTCAATTCGTGTTTCAGTTATTTTCCTGTTAGACTGCGATACCGCGTTGCTTTCCGAGGCCCCCTTGATACTAATTTACGTTAGGCTCACCCTGCTCCACAATGCTAAAGCTTGAGGCTTCACCAGATGGCCCCCTGCTCCCAGCACTTGAGAGTTTATATGCAACAGCAGATTACACCAGGTTTCTTGCCATATGGTGATAGCAGGATACATGATACGATACAGAATTCAAGATAATAATATGGTCCATTTGACTTCAATTTGTTAACGTTTGAACAACATAAATTTGACAACTGAGTACGTTTTAATATCAAAGTACCCTGGGATGCTCAGCATTAAGTTTGCTGTATAAAAGCAATTAGAACCGAGTCATCATGTAGATTTCACGGTTTGATATTGGAGTGCTCTCCAGAGCTGCTGAGCGTGATTGCCAGTAGGGAACGTGCCAGTATTGGATCCGGCTGAACTTCGAGACTTTGCCCTCCCATCTCAAAGCCCATTTCCATGGCCGCGGTGGTGGCCTTATGGTTCTCCACCGTGTTGCAGCCAGCATCCGTCCGATTCCATCGTCGACCTTCTATTCATTCGAGCAAATGTCTCCAGTGCTCCTTTACCACCCCGTCTGGAGGCTCCACTTCTTTTGTCAATTACCTGTATGAGCTGCTTTTAAAAATGTACTCCAGTACGGAGAGGATTATAATGCTTAACGATTTCAACATCCATAATGGCTCTAAATAAAAAAAAAAGCTCCTTTGCAAGGGATCTCATGCCCTTCAACTCATTCAGGCTTTATTCAACATGTGACATCTACCACTTACAGATATACCCATACTCTAGACCTGGTTTGCTCAAGGGGTATCGTATACCTTTAACCAACCAGTCCGTCATGAATACGTTCTGTCTAATTACTTCACCATATGGTTTAATCTCTAGGTACTGCCACCGGTTTCCATTACTAAGAACCAAATCCAATTCCAAAATCTTAACACCATCACTCCAGAAATATTCTCCGCTGTAATCAACAGTTTATCACTTCTGCCTCAGCTCACTCTGCCTTTGAGGTGACCGTTGAAACCTACAACAGTTCGCTATCACACGGACTGGATGTTTTGGCCTCAATAAACTTACGTTGGGCATCAGGCGGAAAACAATCCCCCTAGAATAACGATGAACTCTACGATCTCAAAGTGAATGCACGCAGGGCCGAACGGACTAAATCTGGCCTCACCATCCATGCTCAGATCTATAAGGACAAGCTCAACTGCTGCAGGAAGACACTTTATTTCCACTGTACCACCTATCTTTCCAACACCCTAGCGGATGCCTGGGACAAGCCCAACATCCTCTTCTTGAACATCTATCAGCTCCTTCATCTACTCATTCACCCTCACCTCTCTTCATTAATAAAGACCTGGAAGATTAGCGGATATAGTTTTTTTTACAGACAAAACCAAAACCCACTGCATCTCTACCCAGTCTCAACCTCCACCCACTACCTCAGCAATTGTTCCCTCTACTACCCTCGTCTCAAAACTCCTGGAAATTTATGAGTTAACTGAATCCGATGTTTCTTGATTAGTTACCAGATCTCGGCCAACAAACCACTCCTTGATCCCCTTCCTATCCAAACTCAGAGCAAACTGCAAATCTCTTGCAACCTCCATCACATCTCTTCAACAACTGATTTCACTCGGGCATCGTGCCCCCACTATTAAAATGTGCCACAGTTACCCCTATACTCAAAAAACCCAGCCTCGATTGCAACATCCCTGATAATTATCGACCCATGTCTAATTTACCATGCCTTTCTAAGGTCCTTGAGCTCGCAATAGCCATGCAACTCCAGAAACACATCCTCAACAATGACCCCCTCGATCCCTTCCAATCAGTGTATAGATCTGGCCATAGTACTGAAAATGCTCTGGTCAAATTAGCTAAGGACATCTTTGTCGCTGCCAATGAAGGCTTGTCAAGTATTCTTGTCCTCCTGGACCTGAGCGCAGCCATTGATACTGCCGACACGCCATTCTCTCTATAGCTCTGCGCAGTACTTTGTGGCCATCCAATGAAATAAACTTTAGAAATGCAAATATTATTATCATTGCCGAAGCGACAGGGGTACGTTCACTGCAGCACACACCTTGCTGTACCAGTGCAGGCAGGGCAGCACCACATCTGGAGAGTCGACCCCGTGCATCTCCACGTACCAGATGCTGAAGTTGAAGCTGGGGCCCCACGACAGGATGGGAACTGAGCAAACAAATAGACAATTACAAGGAACAAAAAGCACGAACATGCATTGATTAGTCAAGGCTTTCCAACGCGTGCTTGTATCTAGAAGCATTAGGTGTAATTAATACTCAGAGCCACATCGCTAGATTACATCACACAACACTGATGTCATCGCCTCAGCTGACAGTTGATGGCTGGGGTATGGGATTAGTTAGGGCCGACAAGGATGACAATAATCACGAGCTTTTTAATAACCGATAAAACGATTCCATGTGCCAGTGCACGTGGCACAGTCCGAACCTATTTTAATCCAGCGGCAGGGAAACATCTGGTCTTCGATCTTGTGCTTCAATGCGAAGGTCTCCTTGTTGTGGTCATTCTTCAGACCGCTGTAAAACACACAAATGCGTGGTTGAATGGAATGTGGGAATTAAAGGATATGGAATAAATAACGACCACAACAATGACGAACACCTACACGCACAAGCCTTACATTCTATTCACAGAAACCCACTACAGATTACACATATTTAACGTGTTGTCAAATTGATGCAAGAAAAACAACATCTCTGGTTCTCACACCAGAACCTACCATGACCCATCTTAACCCCTAAAGGTAGCCAGGTCACAGGCGCACACGCACTGACCTAGCCAGGAGCTCCGTCATGTTCTCCTCGCTCATGCCGCCGTAAATTTTAAACTTCTTGAGGTTGCACACGTGCGTCTTTTCGTATTTGCCAAACGTAATGCTCTGCACGACGGCCGTGCGAGCCAGCTTCAGAAGCAGGAACTGAACCACAAGAGAACGCGCGGGGGGGGGTGGGGGGGAACGTCACTCGCACTGACCGCACGCGTTACACAGTTTCATTCACGTCTTCAACTGGTGGGGCCTTGCTAGAAGGTGTAATGGTTAACACTCTAGACTTGCAAGGCAGCCAGTACAATCTGTCAAAAAAATGCAAGCATTGTTCGAGCCTAAGACTCGAATTTAACCGACTGATCGGTCAACGTATTGATTTCGGTTCACGGCTCGGTATGAGAATTGCTCTTAAAATCAACTCGTTCGGGATGGTTTTGGTGGAGAAAAGAAGCGCTCGACACGGCTATACCAGAAGAGCAGCTCTTAAGAGTAATTCTCAAACGCTCAATCATGATTTTTCCACGGAGAACACTTTTATAGAGCAGTAGGCATTACATGTTATTGACGAAATCCATTTTTGGGTCAGGTCACGTAAAAAATTATAAAAAAGTGTTGTTTAACCCTCCTCCACCCGATACAGCCAATCAGTAAGGGGTTGTCACGTGAACAGAAAACGCACCAATTCCTTTACTCTCTCAGCACACCGGTGTGTTGAAAAGCGACCACACAATATTTTATAAACGGATATACAAGAAGTTTCGCTGATAATAACATTCAGCATCATCAGGCAGCCGCGTCAAACCTTGGCGGGCAGATCGGATGACCGGTACCGGTCATGCGATCTGCCCCATAAATGGATTTCATTGATAATATTGGTCACGAAAGCCTTCGAATTAAAATTACATATGTTGTCACTAACATTCTCCACAATGACGCTTGGTGACTATGTACGCAATACCAAACAATGATTGATTGGCTGGAAAGATCTTTATATATGGTTATCGCTGGATCAATGCTTGACTGCTGCCTTTTAAAAATTTATTTTATTTGTTATTTGATATCCTTCATTGATTTATAGTCATTATTTTATTGAACTATTCTGATGTTGTTATGCCGTTAGTTTCACAGCTTTTGCAGCGCTTTTTGACCCTCGGGTGAAAGGCGCTTTAGAAATGCAAATATTATTGTTATTTTCAGCTTGTGCATGATGGTTCCTCGATGATCATTACATGCAATTTGCACGCAATAATCATCGAGCACGAATCACACGACACAAAGCGTGGTGGCGCAGTGAGTCGCGCTGCTGCCTCACAGCAAGAAGATCCCAGGTTCGGTTCCTTGGCTCGGGTGACTTTCAGCGTGGAGTTTTCGTAATCTCCCCGTGTCCACGTGGGTTTTTGCTGGATACTCCGTTTTCCTCCCACCATTCAAAGACACACTGCTGCTTTGGTTAATTTGGACTAGTAAGTAAATTGCCCCCCAAAAAAAGTGCCCTGATATGTACTGGCGTCACATCCTCGGTAGATCTCCTGGCACCCTATGTCTGCCGGGACAGAATCCAGTCCCCAGGCGAACCAGTACAGGATTAAGCGGGCACCGATACCGAACTAAATACGTGTCGGCTCTCAGACCGGGTTCCCAACTTCACCTGCGGAGGGTGGTTGCTGTCCGAGGACCATCGCGACGACTGGTCGTTGGAGATGTCCACGAGAATGTTTCTGGTGTTCGAGAACACGAGGAGACAGCAAAACTCATCACGAAAAACCGTAGAGCGACAGAAAATCACCACGTTGCCTAATGTCCGTGTCAAGTGTTGCGCTAAACTGTTCATTTTCTTCAGGCACAAAGAGAGACTGCAGCAGAATGTTACATTCTGCATCATTTTGTCGTGACATGCGTTTGCAAAGCTTGACAATCTGTGCTTAATTAAGTTGTGCTTTTCTTGTTTACATTTGTATTTCAATTTGTATTTCGCGGTACTGTTGCATTTATCCAGGTCACCTTCCCAAACAATACGTGTTGCCATGAGTTTGTAAACGGCGAAATAAATTATATTCTTTGGTATTATTTACTATAAGGCAATATGTTGCATTGTGGAAGATAGTGGGAGCTCTTCATGGAGTGGTGGATTTACCGTACCTGCTGCTGGTCCATGAAAATTAATGTAGTTAAGGTACCCATGTCAGTGATGTTACAAACTAGTTCAAAAATACATACACTAACAACTATATGAACTGGCCCGTTTTTCTACATTGGTACGTTTAAAAATAATGTCATTTATATCCAACAGTTCTTATTTACATTACAAAACAAAAACACTCAATGGGTGTCAATCTACTTGCTCTTAAAAAAAATTTTCGTTACACAACAAGCCATGTTTCGTTACACAATAAGAGATATTAAGTTTAGTAATAAGAGTGCACCATTTTTACTCATTCGGTCACAAAATACGTGTGAAGCCATAATTACACGAATTCATACCGAACGTAGAGAGATCTCCAATGCAAACTGCGTGAACAAAGTTGAGCTGCGGTACGGATCCGCTCTTAGGTGACATTAGGGCGTGAAACAACTACTTATACTCGTTAACATCGCACTAGTACATGCATAGTATCTACTGAATTGTCTTTCTACCCCTCTGGTTGCTATCTTTCTGCGGACACTAGCCGTCGTGTTTTACATTGTCCCCTTCAAAGCAGTGCTGCAAAAGAAGATCACGTTTTTTATAACACCGCTTTAAGGCCGAGCGATTTAGAGCAAATATAAGCCTAAGGCTGCTTCTAACGTGGGAGGCGAAACTTCACAAAGGAGAGGGGAAGTGCACTCGACACTGCTATCCTGAAATAACAGCTTTCGGAAAGCAATCACCATTATAATTCACAAACTAGTACCGATCGTATGTAATTAAACAGCTTTCCAAACCAATACTGTCAAGCAGCATTTGCTTAAGCCAGAAAACGTTGGCCTTCCTGGGTCTCATCAGCAGTGAGCCTCGTAAAGCAAGGGTTTCAGGTTTTCCGGATGTTGCTGGCAAGAGCACTGTCTAGGAGCCCGGTCAGATCACAGTACAGTACTACTAAGTACACGCGCTCACCACGCGTTGCCACGGAGTGGTTAATGTGTGCAGTGCATTCGCTGCGCTGCACACTGCAAGCTAAGTGAAATCGCTTTGTTTTGTCAGTGGTAGTATTGTATTTACTCTGCAAAACATTCGCTTCACGGACCCGCTCAGCAACCTTTGCGGCAAGCGATATAAATACACTTGCAATACTGTATTGGCGCCATTCTCAAACGGTGATTCGCGACCCATCAGTGGGCCGAGAGCGCTGTGAACTAGAGCACTGTGGAGACCAGAAGGTTGAGAACCTCCCTACTTTACAGTACAAACGTACTATACTGCTTTTTGAATGTTTACTCGGCGACGCATGAGATACTAATTGCACTTCTAGAGAGCTTTTCACCCGAGGGTCACGAGGTGCTGCACAGAGCTGTGGAGAGAACGGCATGTTTTCTAAATAGCACACATGAGTCTATATAACCATTAGTCTCAATGAGCATTATGAAACCATTCCATAGTCACAATGAACTATGAACAATCCACTGCTGGATGAAGACATCCTCAGGCAGTCGCCTCTTCTCAACACCTCGCGATACAATAACAATCCACAAAGTACCTACACATGATGTCACCTGATCGCTCCATCTCCGCGGAAGACGTCCTCTCGGAGGCACGGTTTTCTGATTGCCGCTCCTTTATTAATATTGGGCAAATGTTACTGTACGCTAGCTAGCCTCCAGTTACAAAGCACACGAACACCAAAGTACTTGGACCTCAACATACGTTGCGCTAAACAACAACGGCACACCGATCTCTAATGCACACCACGTAAAACAGCTGAGGTAATTTTGAGGAAAAAAAAAGAATCTTAACATCCGCGGAGCTAGGGGGTGCTCTGAGATGGATTCCCACGGCGGAGCTCAGCACCTCAAACCGGGCCAGCTGTTCAGGAAACACCGTAGGCGTAGGCCGCCACTAGGCCCAAACGACAGCGTAATGGCGGCAAGGGCGTGAATGACAAAACGATGGAGGCGCGAAGCGATGCGCGGCCCCGCTCTCGCACGGGGCAGACAACGGCGTCGTGGCAGTGCGAGTGGCAACTCACTCGGGCACGTAGGACGCGGAGTAGCTCGACCACTTGTGCACCGAGTAGACGAGGCGGCGGCCCGCTGCCTCCATTACCGACGCTGAGCACCGCCTTCGTACGGCGCCCATTGGCCGCGGCGGCCCCACGTGAGCGAGCGGGGGGCGACGCGCGCGATTGGAGGGCTCTGTTCGGACCTAGGCCAATGGGAGCACGCCTTGGGGTTTTTAAATCGAGACGCACGTGGAGCGCGCGCGCGTGTGCCAGGGACGGACGGCGCAGGCTCAGCAGTTTCCAGCCTGGCCCATTATCTCGATCGCTCTCACCATCTGCCCGTCTCACGCTCTCGAGCTGGCGTCGGCAGCGTATGGCACAAGCGCCATGAGTGGCATGCGAGATGATTTTGAGTGGCACGCGCGCAGCCGCAGTTAAATGGACGGCAAATTAACAAATTCGAAGAAAAAACGATAAGAAACGACCCTTGGCTCCACCGTCAATATGTAAATCATGTTACACAATGACAACTCTTTGGCGTAGAAATAAAACAACGATACAATTCGTTTATTTAATGCATTACGTTTAGCGGCGCCAAGCTTCCCAGTGGCATGCAGAGCCGTAAATAAGAGTAAATAAGCAAATTATTGGCAGGTCCGTTTCCGAAAGGCTGCTGACCTCTGCTCTCGGGATTCGCGGTGAAGTCTAAATCTATCCAGGCAGACACAGGGCGTAGTAATAATAATTATTTCACTTCTATAGCGCTTTTCACCTGACGGTCACAAAGCGCTGCACAGGACTATTGAGACAACGCCATGTCAAAAACAACATATGAACGGCGAAAGGCAGGGTTAAACCTATGATTGGACGCGAGTCCTTCGCGGGGCACCGGCAGCAATTGCGAGCAGGCTATTTACCCTAGGCATCAACAGCAGCAGCCTTTATCTGCAATAGACAGATTATAGAGATGTATTATTACAGCAGAAAAATACCCAGTGAGCTTACAAGCTCTTCACGGGATTCCCCGATATAACATCGGTTATTTACTCCACGGCTGAATGAGAGTCTCACCACGTTTGCGCGGGTTGTGGAGGCTGGTGGAGGTGGGGGAGCATCGAAGTACACCACTGTACTGTACGATAACAGATATTTTTGTCCTGCCCTCTGCTGCCTACAAAGGTGCATTGGCTGCCTCACTGCTCCGCAGGATCTGCGGCGGTCCAGTGGCGCACTGCTATTTATTTGACTCCGGATCCTTCAGTTTAATTCCTGGCCACGGCGAATAATCAGTGGCGAGAGATTTGCTGAAGGAGACCTGGACCCTACCTTTTACCAACGACGGAGATCTTGTACAGTAATGTGAAATAAATTCGCAATGCTCTGAATCTTCAACGAGTCTCGAAACTATTCTCTAAAGGGTCTTGCTACATGGAGATATTTGGTCAATTTCGTTCGTGGGTGTTTGGCTTGATCTAGACGGCAACTGGAGAACACCCACCACTCCGCAAGGATAGATTCAAGAATATATCGCTGTAGTGCGATCCCTAGACAACCTCGCCGCCCACGCTTACATAACACATAGTACGCCGAGGCATTTTGGCAAAACAAGACTAACCAGGCACCAGCCTTAGCTTCAGAGGTATGACGAATTGATTTGGTCATAGGGTTATTGACATTCCAGTTTTATTTATAATTAGTGTTGTGATCCGTGTACGCACTGCGCTACAAACCCGGTAACGCAAGTTCGATCTCTGTCCGCGGCTAACATCAATGGCGAGTGATATCTGAACCGGCGACAGCCTGCTTATCCCCTATCCTCCCTATCAGTGGCGAAGTATGGTCAAACAACCCCTGCAGTGCAGGGCTTCCGTCAAGCTTGCAACTGCCGCGGATTTCTAGTCGCCCGGGTGTGTTTACACGCAGCATGGATATCCGCGGCAGCAGTAATAGCAACACGTGACAGGACCGCGCTGCGCTGATACCGCGGACTCCTCCACCACTCGCGAGCAGGTAACTGTGTGCGCAGTTGGTGTGATTTTGGTGATGGCGAATGTTGTGGTGACGCTGTTGATTCCAGCGATGGTGATGGGACTGATGGTGGGATGATGATGATGGTGGTGGTGGGCATGATGGTGGGGATGGTGATGATGGTGGGGATGGTGATGGTGGTGGGGATGATAGTGAGGATGGTAATGGCGGTGGTCGTGATAGTATTATTTGACGACGATCTCGTGATGATAAATGATGTTGAGTGGTGTTTATGATGACGCTGATTATATTGAGTATACTACATGCTGATGTGGACGTGATGTTGACAATGAAGAGGATCATGGTAACGATCGTTATGATGTTGATCTTTAATGAGGACAACGGTCATTTGAAGTAAACTATGGTGGTGACGCAATTTAGTGATGGTGTGACTAATGGTCTGTTATTAAAACATGTTTGGTTTATATGCCGTTCAGATGTTGTTGACATGTAGCTCTGTGCGGCGCTTTGTGACATTCAGTTGAAAAGCGCTGTAGAAGTACGATTATTATATTATTAAGATTATTGTAGCATTATTAAATAATGCCCTCGTCATGATGGTGATAATGACGAATGAGATGATGATGGTTAACAGTGGGGATTATAAAGATGACTGTTAGTTACAATAGTACATCTGACGGAAATTAGGATAATTCCCATGTTGTCCATAATGAACGTGTGAACCAGCGATGATGATAATAGAAGAGGGACCTAAGAAATGATGATGGCAGCGATGATGAGCTCGGTAATCATGATTATAAATGACTATTTTCCATAATGACAATTAACATCTCTGGCGCGAGCCGATCACGTGCCTCCCTTCTCTTGTTGTGCAACCCGGGTGGCGGAGTGTGGGGGGCGGAG